>CM038722.1:25862440-26129940 GCA_021613375.1 Megaleporinus macrocephalus
CATTTAAAATAATAGTCATTGTATTTATAGTTTTCAGGATCAGTTTTTTTAAAATGTGTCCAAATATCAAGATACGTATCGTGTATCGGGCAAGTGTCTTTGAGTATTTGATATTTTTGCCATATCGCCCACCCCTAAATTATGCAACCAGCTTGTTGGTTGTGGGAATACACTGTCTATAATGCTTTGTGTGATTCTATAGAATCATTATGTAAATGAGAGGTTTTGGTGTAAGGACTCTTTATAAAATAATAAAAAAAATGAAAATCCACATAATGTAAAGGTTTTAAGAAGGACCCCTGAACCCTTACATTAGAACAGAATCTTTGCATTCAATGAATGTTGCTCATGTACTATCACTCCAAAGTCTGGGGTCACTGAGTTCATTCATATAAAGAAATGTCTTTGAAGATACAGGTATAAAAGATTCTTTGATGAAACGTATTTCTAGGAACCTAAAAAACGAGGACATTTAAAAAAAAAAAGATAAACAGAGCTGTAAGTGATTTCATGTACATGAACTGATGTCCACAGTGCCTCACAATAGGAAAACTGATAAGCAGATCTTGCTTCACTGCAAAAAAAAAAAAAAAAAGTTGTATTTTTAACAAGTTAGTGATCTGGATGCTAGAATATTGAATTTTAAATAGTTCAAAGTTAACGAGAATCTGTGTTTATTACCCAGAAACATATTATTTCAATTTCAAATAATTTAAAATGGTAAGGCAGCTCAAACACTACCTTTTTCAGTTTTTACAGTGTAATTAAACACTTTTATAGTGTGACTCATAGTGGGACAAGTTCCAATAAGCAGAGGATTATAGGCTTTTTAATGACAATTCCTTGTTTTACCATGTCCTAAATTTATGTTGTGCCCAAAATACTGTAAGCCATAAACAAAGTATTGGTTTAAGTTTTAGTGTGTTATTACTGAATAACAATTATAATTAGGGGTGTGTTTATTAATCAATTTTTCCGTTCAAATCAATCTTCATTTAAATAATCTGATATCGAGTCCGATATAAACCTGAGATTGACCTCTAGGGGCGCACATCAGTTAAGCATGGCTGGAGTACAAGTGAAGGCGCCCCAGAACTTGAAATCAGATGTCTGTCTACATTTTGGATTTAGAAACCATGACGGTATATAAACAATGTTGTAACTTCGTCTTTCGCCGTCAGAATGAAGAGGGAGACCAGTCAGAGTTTTAAGCTTGTTTAATTTGGAATTGCGGAACCGTCTTTACTCTGAGTCTTCACACCCTGATCTGAAGCTGATCAGGAGCTGGTCAGGATCTGGTCTGGTCTGGTTTGAAGCTGTATGGTCTCTTATAGGTCCGTCCCTCCATTGCCTTCGGGCCACATGGGCTCCTCCTGGCCATGTCCTAACCTCCCCTCGGTTCCGGGCTGTCTCTGGGCCATGTTGTAAACTTCCTGGGTGAAGGGGTTCACAAGCCCAGGGGGGGTCTAAAGACAACATTGCAGGGTCTGGTTCTCAAGCCTAAGATTGCCTGTCATAAAGGACCCCCATTGTCGTGGACAACAAAACCAGGACGTTCTCGCGCTCTGAGCCTTCTGTACAAGCTAAAAGTTATATAAAAAAAAGATACAACAACACTAATGGTAGAAACCTATCATTACTAAAAACATTACTGTTGTTGTATCTTTTTCTTTATATAACTTTATATAACTATAACTTTATATAACTAATGTGGTAAATGTTCCTTGTATCTCTTTTCATATTCAAACAAAACCTATTATTGTAACGTGCCTTTAAGATGTTCTAAACACATACATCTCATTTACAAGCATTTAGCTATTGGAAATGATTTTTATATCATCTTTATCATCGCTCAAAGAATCTGTGTGTATTAAACACGCTCAGATATGTTTTACACTAGAGTGAGACGTTTGTTTTCAAAAGTGACTGTGCACTAGTGTAGGTCAGTCAGGATCATTGAATTTTGGCTGCTTATTATTTGCCATATGAATTATTGCGATTAACAGTTTAATTACTTGTTTTTGTTCCTTGTATGAGAATTTACACACTGAATTAATACAAATAGGCTGATTAGATAGTTTGATTCCTAGCTGTTGCTACTTAGTAGCTCCCTAATGACACACACTTGATGATATATGCCAGTAAAGGCACATGGTTTATTTACATGTATTTGCCTCAACCCAACTAATGGAAACACAGCCCATACATGTTTGGCTATACAAAATTTGGCATATTTGTCTAAAAAATATCCCTCGTATTTTGAAAAACTGGTGCAATAATTAGACTCTTTCTTGTACTTGATGCACTTTGAGTGCTGCCAGGTTATACAGCCTTCCAGCACATAATTCCCAATTAGAAATCCTGATAAGCTTTTATCAGTGTATCTATATCTGGAACACATGATACTCTGGACGACACTGAATCAGTTTAGTTCTTTCTGCTGTTCCTCTCTTTTCATTAAATGTATTTCCGTGTCACTTGAATGTCATTCTCTCTATAACATTCCCATAAAATCTGATTATGAAAGAGGCCAACGTCTGAAAAGCTTTACTGACCTCTGCCCTGCAGGTCCATCTCTGGTAGGAATGGTGAGGAAGGACTGGTCATCTCAGAACAGCATCGCACTGTCTTGGCAGGAAGCCGACCAACCCCATGCTGCCATCCTGGACTACGAGATCAAGTACTATGAGAAGGTATGTAGCACCATAGTACAGATGGGGCACCATGATACAAAGAGGTCATCATAGAACAAAGCTGTCGCCATAGTTCAGGAACGATCAAGTACAATCAGAATCAGAATCAGAATCTGACTTTATAGGTCAAGTGTGCTCACACATACAAAGAACTTGTTTTTGGTTACAGAAGCTCTCAGTGCACAATAACTGACATTACAGAATTAACAAACACACCCAACCTAGCCATCCTCCTACATACACACACACACACACACACACACACACACACACACACACACACACACACACACACACACACACATACACACACACACTCATACGTGTAAACTTAACATGTGCAGAGTTGTATATTTAGAGTAAAGTGCTAAGTGCAGCAGTGATAAAATAAAAAATAAAATAAAATACAAATTTTAAACAAACATTTAATATAGATGCATAAAATATAAATGTAAAAATGTAGAAAATATTAATAAAAGAATATAAAATAAACATAAAATAAAAAAATAAACAAATAAGATAAACATTTAAATCCTAATAGAAAGATAAACTCATTTAAAACAATCACAGCCTTTCTGATAGTGACTAGAAACTAAAAGTTTAGTAGATTAAATAAATATAAATATGAAGAACAGAAGAGTCACTGGTGGAGACGGTGGTACAGAGTGTTCTGAGACTCTATCAGATAAATAACAGTGCAGTACAGAGAAAGAAGAGTGAGAGAACATCTGGATATGTATGTATGTATGTATGTAGTAGACTGTATTCAGAAAGTAGTATTGTAATGTTCAGCTGTTCATGAGTGTGATGGCGTGTGGGAAGAAGCTTCTCTGAAGTCTGGAGGTCTTGATCCTCAACTGGCTGAAACACCAACCTGAGGGAAGATACTGGAACAGGTGATGTCCAGGGTGTGATGAATCACAGACAAATGGGTCACCATGGTTTAAAAGTGCCAAAGGGTCATTGTAGTAGACCGTCCTACCTCGTAAGCTTTACGTGGCAATGCCAGCCAATATCAAGCGGCTACATAGCCTCTGCTGTAAAGGTCAAACCTCCCTGGCGACCTACCGGCTCGAGCCAGCTCCTTGGGCACAGTGCTTTCTAGTGCGAATGCTGCTGCGCACTTTCTTTCTCGGTGATGAGCGCCCCAGTCCTCGCCCAGGGCTGCGTCCCTTACCGCATGCATCAGGTCTCTCTGCCAGAAGAAGAAACGGCACAGTAGCCAGCTGCCATTTGTTTTCCTACTGCCCACTGCGCCATCAACGGTGGCAATAACCACCGCTCAGTGCACTGGAGTCAGGCAGTAGCAGAGATCATGTTCATCCTAGTACCAAACACTCACTATAATACAAAAGGCTTTATGGGGTGCCAAATTCTAATTGTAGTGCCAAATGGTCGTCTTAGTACTTAGAACAAGACCACCATAGTGCAACAGGGTCACCTTTCTGTGAGCGGCCAATGACTTTTGGCTTCAATGTCAAGTAAACTTGCAGGATGTTCAAACTTATTCCAGGCTATGCTCTCTCTCTCTCTCTCTTTCTCTCTCGTGCTGTCACTGAACTAGTTTCTTTCGAAGTCACATGCATTAGTGGAGCTAGAGTGAACATTGTTTGGATGTTCCAGACACAGAGGTTAAATACACACGCTGTCTGACGGAGAAAGATTTGGCTTGCTTTTAAGCGAAATGCGGTTTGAGCAACCGCTTTGTACCCGCCCGCCGAGTCTTCCTTTGTGATGTGATGTGATGTGATTGATTTTTACTGCTTTCAGACATTCATAATCTTTTCAGGGTTGAATTATGGAAGCCCTTGAAATGCTTCCATAATAGCCAGAAGACTTTGGATCATTGGTCCATTATTGCCCAAGCTTTTCTTCTTTGAACAATAAGACTGAAGCATATGTTTTTACATAGAACTACCACACAAACCTACACAATAACTACACACAGATAGAGCTCCTGTATATGCCTAAAAGCTGAATCATGTCTGGACTCTTTTTTTCTCTTGTAGTCCTCTTTCTTTATTACTCATATTTGGGTGTTTGCCTCGACTGCGCTGGTTGAGGCTTTCTTTTAGTTTTTTTCTTTTTAAACTGCTAATTTGTAATTATACCACTTCTCTCTTTACATGTGATGGGTGTGATTATTAAATAGTTTATTTAGTCATTTACTCATACACACAGCAGTTTAGCCACACCCATTAAGATGACAAAGACTACACATACCTGCACAAATATAATGTAATATAATATAGTGTGTCAGGCGAGGAGGACAGACGCGAATCCAAGCTTAAAACTAAATAATTTTTTTGTGAACAATTGTTTTATTAATTTTGGTAAAATATTATTTTCACTGTATATCAATATTACATAGAAGCATCCAAACACGTCCCTCCCCTTCCCCCTGGGTGTGTTGACCAACATTCAGGACAGTACACAAAGAAAAAACAGAATAATACTTATTTTTACTAAAGCGAAATTAAAAGACATGAAATTACTTATAAATAAAAGTAAACAACTCTGTTATTCAACAAAACCTATACAGTGTGCAACATTAGAAAGAGGTTACTAAAGCCTCCATAGCTTGGAGCATATATCTCAGGTATTGATAGTTTTTGATTTGGCGTTAAACTCCATTAAAATAATATCAATGAGGTCTTGACATATAATAATAAAATACTTTTAAATATCAAACAAAACGAAAGCTAAACACGAAGTACATGAACCAACATTGACTGTAAACAAGACTGGAGACATGGCGCGAAAGCCGGAAACATCACAAACACAGCGAGCACATCCACACAAAAAGAACCACAAGGGAGGAAAACAAAGGCAATATATACACACAGGTTAACTAGAGGAAACGAGAAACACCTGAGAACAACAGGCGGGGCGAGAGATGGGAAACAGGTGAGGGGCGGGGACAAAAGGAGTACATGACCAAAACAGTAGTACGTAAGAACGACAGAACATAAACAAGGGTTGCGTCCGAAATCGCCTACTCGTCTACTACTCAGTAGTGTAATCAGTAGGTGAGTACGGCTAGTATGTCTGAATACTCAGTAGTGAAATCAGTAGGTGAGTACGGCTAGTATGTCTGAAAACTCAGTAGTGAAATCAGTAGGTGAGCGCAGCTAGTATGTCTGAAAACTCAGTAGTGAAATCAGTAGACGAGCGCGGCTAGTATGTCTGAATACTCAGTAGTAAATCAGTAGGTGAGCGCGGCTAGTATGTCTGAACACTCAGTAGTGTAATCAGTAGGTGAGCACGGCTAGTATGTCTGAACACTCAGTAGTGAAATCAGTAGGTGAGCGCGGCTAGTATGTCTGAATACTCAGTAGTGTAATCAGTAGGCGAGCGCGGCTAGTATGTCTGAATACTCAGTAGTGTAATCAGTAGGTGAGCGCGGCTAGTATGTCTGAACACTCAGTAGTGAAATCAGTAGGTGGGCACAGCTAGTATGTCTGAATACTCAGTAGTGTAATCAGTAGGTGAGCACGGCTAGTATGTCTGAACACTCAGTAGTGAAATCAGAAGGCGAGCGTGGCTAGTATGTCTGAATACTCAGTAGTAAATCAGTAGGCGAGCGCGGCTAGTATGTCTGAATACTCAGTAGTGTAATCAGTAGGTGAGCGCGGCTAGTATGTCTGAACACTCAGTAGTGAAATCAGTAGGTGAGCACAGCTAGTATGTCTGAATACTCAGTAATGAAATCAGTAGGTGAGCGTGGCTAGTATGTCTGAATACTCAGTAGTGAAATCAGTAGGTGAGCGCGGCTAGTATGTCTGAACACTCAGTAGTGAAATCAGTAGGTGAGCGTGGCTAGTATGTCTGAATACTCAGTAGTGAAATCAATAGGTGAGCGAGGCTAGTATGTCTGAAGACTCAGTAGTGAAATCAGTAGGTGAGCACGGCTAGTATGTCTGAATACTCAGTAGTGAAATCAGTAGGTGAGCGTGGCTAGTATGTCTGAATACTCAGTAGTGAAATCAGTAGGTGAGCGCGGCTAGTATGTCTGAATACTCAGTAGTGAAATCAGTAGGTGAGCGTGGCTAGTATGTCTGAATACTCAGTAGTGAAATCAGTAGGTGAGCGCGGCTAGTATGTCTGAACACTCAGTAGTGAAATCAGTAGGTGAGCACGGCTAGTATGTCTGAATACTCAGTAGTGAAATCAGTAGGTGAGCGCGGCTAGTATGTCTGAACACTCAGTAGGTATTGAGTAGTAGTTGAACGGTACCCGGATCACCTACTGAATCAGCAGCCATTTGTATGTAGGTGAACACAGCACACTGCGCTATCCCATAATTCACCTGGAGTCGTGGATGAATTCAGAGTGGAGTAAATAAATGGTGTAAAGCTGAACGTCGGCTGTGTGTACGTAGCTACGGCTAGTGAACTGCCGCTACAGAAGCTAGCGCTACTGCTGAGGTAAACAATGATTACAGTCCTCCCGTTTCATCTTCTCAGAGCTACAGCTCGACACCGTCTGATACATAATCAGACAAAAACACAGATCAGTGTCACAAACAGGATCTAAATCTGTAAACAGAGCTTTTAAATGAACAGCAGGACTTTTACGGTGGTGGTCTGACGTCTTGCGTCTCAGGACGCTGTCAATATGGTGGATGTAGTATGTCTTGTGTGAGAGCTTGTGTGGTACTAAAACTCTCCTACTGAAATTACCTACTAGTCTGCCGCTCTAGAAGTACGTACTGACTCTAATCCAGTACCTACTAAGTAGTAGGTGATTTCGGACGCACCCGGCAGGGTGGGACAGACTAGGAGGAGGAAAATGACAGGACGAAAACAAGGAAACAGGGCAGAGCGTAACAGAGTGGACATAAACAGAAAAAGTAGAAAAGAAGAAAAAATTACATATAGGCCCTTTAAACTTCTCATCGTTTACTGTATGTATGAATTTTATATTCTTATTATTTGAATTACATGTTGTCTGTTTTGTGACTTTAAATGTTATAATGTGGATTGGCTTAGAGAAAGACAGTATATGAGTAAACATGTTGTTGTTACTGTTTTTATTGTTGTTTTTATCTCTCTCTCTCTCTCTCTCTCTCTCTCTTTCTCAGGAGCAGGAGCAGTTGAGTTACTCCTCAACTCGTACTAAAGTTCCCAGCGCGATTGTTACAGGCCTCAAGCCCTCTACTGTTTACGTTTTCCACGTACGTGCTCGCACTGCAGCCGGCTACAGCAGCTACAGCCCCAAATTTGAGTTCTCCACAGGAGACGAGGGTGAGAGTCATTCTCAGCGCATTACAGAGATTCTGTCTACACTGTCAAGAGTGTTCACATTCATTACTCAGGTAGAAGTATAGATACTAGGGTTTAAAATACTTCTGTAGGAAATGAAGTATTAACTCTAAGCTTTTTACTCTAGTAAAAGTGTAAAAGTAGAAGTTAAAAGTCAGCTGAAGAGTACTTACTCCAGTAAAGTATAAATACTACTTAAGTAAGGTAACAAAGTATTTGTACTTCCTTACTCGACACCTCTGTGTCTATAATGTAAACAAAGCCATATATCAGTTTAAATAACACTGTATTATATACTGAGATACACTGTGTGATCGTACTGTGGAAAGTAATTCGTTTGAAGTAATCCTATAATCTCTTATTTTCCATACTTTCCCTTTGTCTCTCTCTCTCTCTCTCTCTCTCTCTCTCTCTCTCTCTCTCTCACTCTCTCTCTCTCTCTCTCACCTTCAGACTCAGAGGAGGTCTCCGATCAAGGTCAGGTGTTGGTGATTGTTACAGCAGCTGTTGGGGGCTTCTCTCTGCTGGTCATCCTCACACTCTTCCTCCTCATCACTGGCAGGTACAGACACCAGTACACCATCGATCCATCCATCCACCCATCCATCCATCTATTCATCTATCTATCTCTTCTTTTCCAATTTTCCAACTTTCTTTCTTTCTTTCTTTCTTTCTTTCTTTCTTTCTTTCTTTCTTTCTTTCTTTCTTTCTTTCTTTCTGACTATGCAGAGGGTAACTCCCAGGCTCTTGACTCTTAGAGTTACTGGGCGAGAGTTACTGAGAGAGAGAGAGAGAGAGAGAGAGAGTGTGTTTAAAATGATAGTCTCTCTATCATTGAACTATGGTATCTGTTTAACAATGCTTTTAGTAAATCCAGTCCAGATGGATAGTTCTGCAGTCAAAGTTAAAAAAAGTTATGTTTTTACATGATTGGGAAACAGGGCCCTTGCATCAGTTTCGGGGCCCTTGCATCAGTTGCGGGGCCCTTGCATCATTTGCAGGGCCCTACGCAACATGCATAGTGAGCGTATAGGGCCGACCACCACTGTTTACACCCTGTTTTGTTCTATAACTCTCTAATCTTATTGCATTTCTGTGTTTTCCTTTCTCTCTTCATGTGTTCTTTTTTCCTTCTTTCATTTTGTCCCAAGCAACATGTACACCTTTTTACTGTCTTTCTTTTGTTCTTTTTCCCATCATTTATTCCATTTCACTGTCCTCTCTTATCCCTTTTCTATTTCTCTCTGTTTTTTCTTTGCCTTCTTCTTTCCATATTCCCTATATCACTGTCCTGTTCTAATTTATCTCTTTAATCTCTGTAATCTCACTCTTCTCTTTTCTCTCTTTGCCTTTAAGTTCTAACTTAGCATTCAGGCATCTCCTGAAAGGTCCGCTGGCCGTTGAGCAGTCCTTCTTATTTTCCTATTGGCTGCTCAGTGTGGTTCTGCCTAATTAGTCAGAATGCACATGGTGATATGGAGGTGGTGGAGGGGGGGAGGGGGGTGGTTGTTTGGTTCAGTCAGACTGACACGGTGTATCAGCAGTGTGTGTGACACTACGGCGGCCACTGTGCTCCCAGTGTCCTCACGTCCACTCGCAGCGCTCCAGGGCTAATGGGCTCCCCGCTGTGTGTATGTGATGTGGAGACACAGCGTGGAAGAGAAGCAGCCCGAGACAGATAACAGACTCTCGTCAACAACTCGAAAATAAATCAAGAGGGTTCAATTGGACATGGAATAAATGATTACAGCCCTTTAGGCCCATGTCTCACACAGCAGAAGTGACTTACTTCATCAAAGAACAGGGATTGTAAATGGTATAACCATTATATGGTATATTATCAGCTGTGCTGGCTTGTCTTGTTAGTAGTTGCATTCAGGTTTGTGTTTATGCCACTCCTACATACAGTTACTGCTTTCTCTGCTAGTTGAGAAAGGCTCTTTTCAGAACCACGGACAGTGACAGTGGTTCTATAATGCTCTATAGTTCTATAAAAAATATACTTCAGCACCATGAAGATCAGCATGGAATCATGATGTTAAAAGGAACAGCTCAGCACTGTGAACAGCAACACTTTCTCTGTAATGCTAAAAGGAAGAGTTCAGCACTGTGAACAGCAACACTTTCTCTGTAATGTTAAAAAAGGAAGAGTTCAGCACTGTGAACAGCAACACTTTCTCTGTAATGTTAAAAAAGGAAGAGTTCAGCACTGTGAACAGCAACACTTTCTCTGTAATGTTAAAAAAGGAAGAGTTCAGCACTGTGAACAGCCACACTTTCTCTATAATGTTAAAAAAGGAAGAGTTCAGCTTCATGAACAGCAAAACTGACTTTATAATGTTAAAAAGAAACAGTTCAGCTTCATGAACAGCAAAACTGACTTTATAATGTAAAAGGAACAGTTCAGCACTGTGAACAGTGACACTTTCTCTGTTATGTTAAAAGGAACAGTTCAGCACTGTGAACAGCAACACTTTCTCTGTAATGTTCAAAAAGGAAGAGTTCAGCACTGTGAACAGCAACACTTTCCCTGTAATGTTCAAAAAGGAAGAGTTCAGCACTGTGAACAGCAACACTTTCTCTGTAATATTAAAAGGAACAGTTCAGCACTGTGAACAGTGACACTTTCTCTGTTATGTTAAAAGGAACAGTTCAGCACTGTGAACAGCAACACTTTCTCTGTAATGTTCAAAAAGGAAGAGTTCAGCACTGTGAACAGCAACACTTTCCCTGTAATGTTCAAAAAGGAAGAGTTCAGCACTGTGAACAGCAACACTTTCTCTGTAATATTAAAAGGAACAGTTCAGCACTGTGAACAGTGACGCTTTCTCTGTAACGTTAAAAGGAACAGTTCAGGACTGTAAACAGTGAAACTGGCTCTGTAATGTTCAAAAAGGATTAGTTCAGCACCATAAACAGTAAAACTTGCTTTGTAAGGTTAACAAGGAAGAGTTCAGCTCTGTGAACAGCAACACCTTCTCTGTAAGGTTAATAAGGAACAGTTCAGCACTGTAAAGAGTGAGACTTCTTCTGTAACGATAAGAAACAGTGCAGCACCATGAACAGTGAAAATGACTCTGTGATGTGTAAAGGAACAGTTCAGCAATGTAAACAGTGACACGTCCTCTGTAATGTTAAAAAGGAACCAGCGTCACTGGCTCTGTACTTCTAAAAGAAATATTTCAATATCAGGAGTAGTGTAGAGCAGTGGTCACCTCACTCCTGGACCTCTACATCCCTGCAAAGTGTAATCCCAACCACAGCCTGGCACACCTGCTCCAGCTAGTTTAGATCTGCATGTTAATTGTGTCTGGCTGGATCAGGGAAGGGCATGCTAAATGCAGGTTGGACCCAAACTCTGCTCTCCTGGAAGAGGCTTAGTGCAGAGTACTCAGCTTGTCACTAGGGATGCACCAATATTCATTTATTTTTAGCTGATAATGATAACCAATAATTAATTACTTGCTGTGTCTAATACCAATGTCAATAACCAATAGATCCGATTTTTTCACATTTTTGGGCAGTAATATATCTGGCAAACAATACATAGCTGCTGATCTATCATGCACTCGTAGTTGTCAGCTGAATATTATCTAGATTTATGCCCAGGAGCCTTTTTCAGCTGTATCAGATTTGGTGTGTTTTATATGACACTTTTTTGTGTTATTACTAATGCTAGTATTTTTCTCTTCTGTTTGTACAGGTGTCAGTGGTATATCAAGTCCAAGTTGAAATCAGAGGACAAGAGAAGGACGCAGTATCAGAATGGACATGGTATACACACACACACACATTTGTTTTACTGTTCTTGTGAGGTAGATCTGTTTCTATTGATCTTTGTATTACTGCAGCTAAATAATACCACATCCACACCTGAACCTAACCCTTACTTTAAGCTCAGTTTATATTTCTGCTTTATTAGATTATAGATATTAGATGTGCTCAAATGAGGACCAGCAAAATGTCCTCAGATCATATTGTCCTATACTAATATACCAGTACAGGTCCACACATAAACAAATGTATTGTTATACAGTGACAGGACAAGGCAACATATATGCTGGGCCATGAAAAAGTGTTTTGCCTCTCCTGATTTTTTCTACTTTGGCATGTTTGCCACCGTTTTGTATCTTTAAACAACTTTTATTACGAGAAGTTAGGTTTATTACAGTAAGTGAACCCAAACCAGAGTTTTTAAATGACCATTTCATTTGTTGAAGGAAAAAAGACCCTTTGTGTAAAAGTCAATTTTCAGTCAACCTACGAACAAAATTTATTGAATCTAAATGTCACGTAAATGGAACCTTTTCAGAAATGTGAAGTAAAAGGTCTCAACAAGCAGATCTAAAGACATTTTATTTATTTCAAATATATATATGGATGAAAGGGGTTACAAGGCAAATTTCCAAGGTTCTGGGCTGCTAGTGAACCACAGAGCTGTTATTTCCATATAGAGAAAACTTTGTCTACCAAAATTCCTTCTGTCACCTCGGGTCAGCATTGATGATTCCACTATTAGAAAGAAACTGGTATCCATAGGAATGTTTAGAATTGAACATAACTGATAACCAATGGAACATCAGGGAATGTTTTGTAAGTTACATTTGTTATGACCTGGTCTAGGACAGGCCATAACATAACTACTAAAAGGTGGTCGTGCCCCCCCGGTTCCCCCTATAGAAAGTCAATCATTTGCAATGATAGCAGACATGTTTCTTGGCTTATCAAATTCAAATAAAAAGATAAAGTAGACAAAAAGAAAAAAGAGAGGGGGGCAAAAGGGAACAAAAATAAAATAATAATAAAAACAAGCTACCTAAGGTTTAAAGAGAAAACTAAACTTAACTAACACAAAAAAAGAAAACCTAATACAATATCTTACCAAAATAAACTCCCTAAATAAAGCAAACCAGGAGAAAACATAGATAAATCAAAATAACCCTATCTCCCCAAAATATACATACATAAAGCCAGCTCTTTCACATCACGTCTGGTCAGGGAACCGGGAACACACGGTTCGGGTCCCTTTTATACGACCCCTGGTGGTGGCTTAGCGCATCTGCAACAAGAAGCAAAACACTACACAGACAAACAATTATAAACCTACCCAATAGGCTCATAACACAGTACATCTGATGTGAAGCAAACATGCGTACCACCATGAGAACATCATGCTAACAGTTAAACATGGCGGTGGCAGTTTGAGGGTGATGGGATGCCTTACTGCTTTAGAAACTGGGATGTTAGCCATACTTAACAGAATCATGAAATCTTCTCTCTACCAGAATTTCTTTAAAACCTGAGTAACCTGGTAATAACTTGGCTTTATAATCACCTGAGTGACCAAAAGAAATTAGCTTAAAACAAATACACAGTTTAAACAATATATCTTTTGTATGAAGGATTTTATGTTTGCTTGGTTCTGACATTGGAGGTTAGTCCTGTTTTAATTGTTCACACACACACACACACACACACACACACACACACACACACACACACACACACATACTCCCACATACCCCCGAATGTTCCACACTGTTTGTTTGTCCTTGTCCTGGAGAGCTGGAGCACTACATAGTCCTTGCACACCTGAGTCAACTCATCAGCTAATTATCCGGCCCCTCAGGAGGTGCAGCAGGTGTGTGTAGTGCAGGGAAGCCACTCCAGTCTGCTCTGATGTGGTTTACCAGAAGTGGAGAAAGTAAACACGACCCTGCTTTCTGCACCGTGCTAACACTAACCAGCTAAGTGACAAGTGCTAACATGCTGAGCATTACCTTCTGTTGTTCCTCTGTATCCTGCTTTCTGTTCCAGTGCCCTTCCCGGGAATAAAGACCTACGTGGATCCAGACACTTATGAAGATCCCTCGCAGGCTGTCCACGACTTCGCCAAAGAGATCGACCCATCTCGCATCCGTATAGAGAGAGTTATTGGAGCTGGTATGAGCTCTGCAATTCATTTGATTCGTCTGTATTTTACTGCTGCTGTTTCCCCATAGCAGCTACTCTGCAATCAATGGCCACTTTATTAGAAACACACACCCTGTGCTGGCCTCTTTACAAGCTACGCCTTACAGCTTCACTGTATAACTATTCGTCATTGCTCTGTTTCTGACCACGGTTGACTCAGTATCATTTTTAGTGGTGCACCGTTATCAACACAACAGTTACATTGTTTTCATTGGTGTAGTGCAGCGTAGTTGTGTATCAGTTGCTGGAGTTTTTGTACACAAGTTCCAAAAATATCCAGCTTAAAAAGTGGCTCTGTGGCCAGATATTGATAAACACATCTCATTATCCATCCATTCATCCATTGTCTTCCGCTTTACCCTGCTAGTCAAGGTCACAGGGGGGCTGGAGCCAATCTTAGAGTCATCGGGCCCAGATCTCATAATATTAACATTGTAAACATTTTGTCTGTACTTCTATGAAGTTGCTGTTCCAATTCAGTTCAGGTATTCCAGTTTATTTGTGTCACACTTTTTACAACGATGTTGTCTCAAAGCAGCTTTACAGAGTTTTGAAGTCAGACAGTTACAACATACATCCCCCAGTGAGGCGGCAGTGGCAAGAAAAACTCTCTCACACTGGAGGAAGAAACCTTGGGAGGAACCAAGAGTCACAAGGGGAGACCCATCCTCCTCTGGTCAAACAGTACTTACAGTTTAATAAACTAAAGCTGCACAGGTAGAGGCAGTCCCTGACTGAGGCAGTCTCTGACTGAGTCTTTATAGTCTTGAACAACACTTACAACACATAACCAGCAATACTTTACGTTTTATTCCTTTAAAGATCTGCTGGACACAAATAAACACTGTAGAAGTTTTTAAGAGCCCATATCATGGAAAAAATATTCTTCCTCACTTTCATAAATAAACTGTTTGTAACCAATTCCCAATGGGTTACTTTAATATTTTAAGTACTTTGAACTTCAAATAAAACATTTCTGGGCATTAACCACAAATACTTGCTCTGTTAACCTTACCTGCTACTTACAATTCAATTAGATCAGCATTGTCGAGCAGCATGGTCCCTTTTTTAAGTTCAAACAACTTTTTTACAGGGCATGTCATTACAGTCATCTCCCTTTTTTAATATTTATTCTTCTGCATCATTTGACAGTGGCAGTTATGCTTTACATTTTTTTTGAAAAAATGTAATGAAATTTAATGCACCAATAAAAATGCTCCCAAATTGAATTACATTAAATTAAAAGTTGAGAATGATTTTTGGTCTCTGCTGTAAAGTTTAAGGTTTTTTCTTCTTTATAATATATATATATATATATATATATATATATATATATATATATATATATATATATATATATATATATATATATTCAGCCTTCAGCTGCACATTAACACCCTGGACAGCTTAGACCACACTAACATTGTATGTGAACCTCAGGGGAAAAATAAAATACAAGAAAAATGTAGGATATGGGACTTTAATATACTGTGACTTCTGTATTCATGTCTTATTTTATTAATGTGGGTTTAAATAGATTTTAGCTTCATGAGATTCATCAGATATGTATGTTTAAAGATGCATGTTTTTATTTTTAACTACATTTCTAGCATCCGACCAGCTGCTACAGATATTACCTGTAATGCATTTCCCTCTTGACCCACAGAACCTAAACCTGTGCTTTAATTCTAAGCCTTAACTTTAAATAATGTTCCAGAAACCAATAAATGACCCATATATTTCACCAGATTTCTCCCCTCTCCATGCAATCTGGGTGGTCCTAATATATCTAACCAATCACAAGGCTGAGGTCTCTTGCTCAGCCCATTTAAAACCATTTTAGAGTCAGAGAAACTTAGTGAGTTAAAGGTAAGAAAACAATGGAAAGTAAAAGAACCGTACCTCCAAAATCTCTTATAGTAGAGGGCAGGGGGCAGGTGCTGAAGCTGACTTCTCATCTGAGTCAGTCAGTTTTAATTTAAACTGTGTATGCTACAGACGCAGCAGGTAGAGGCTAAGCTGAGTAGAGCTGGAATATGTCTCTGAGTCTGGATACGTAAGGTTTATAATGCAGTGACACATTTACTGGACTGTGCTTCTGTAATTATGCCACTGCCATCTAGTGACTGCAGTGTATACTTACAAGTGATTGAACACTTGTCTGGTTTTGAGTATTGAAGGTGTTTGTGTGTGTGTAAATGTGTTGTAGGGGAGTTTGGGGAGGTGTGTAGCGGTCGCCTCCGAACTCCAGGAAAGAAGGAGACACCCGTGGCCATAAAGACGTTAAAGGGCGGCTACACTGAGCGGCAGAGGCGGGACTTCCTGCGAGAGGCCAGCATCATGGGACAGTTTGACAACCCTAACATCATCAGACTGGAGGGTGTGGTCACCAAGAGTAAGACAATGAATCCACCTCGTCAAAACTATATATATATATATATATATATATATATATATATATATATATATATATATATATATATATATATATATACACACACACACATACACACATAGTGCTGTGTTTTAGGCACTTTGGGACAGTATTATGTTTAAAAAGCTATTTTTCCAGACAGGAAACTTTTATTTGCTCAGCAAACCACTTACGTTTTTGAATATTTAGTAGTGCTTTCACATACATCAGTGTGTTTATTTAACCCTTTCCAAGCTTCTCCTTTTAACAACCCAGTATTATATACAGTACTCATCTAATACCTGCTTTGACTGCTCAGTACTTCATTAAGCTAAATCAAGATTGCTGCTGAAGGAACTGAATACATTCATACAATGTCTGGGGCGTCCAGGAGAAATCTGGAACTACACTTTGTTCTTCAAACTGGAGCTCAAGATATAATCTATTTCTTTCAGAATTAGATATTCATGTTACTTTGTATTTATCTGTTGCTTTAAGCTGCAGAAATGATTTTAAAGTGAGCATATTTACATATATCTGCCTCTTCAGCCTACAGCAGTTAAGCTCCACCCATTCACAGTGAAGTTATAAGGAACATTTCAGCCTGGGCTACTTTCTAAAGAGACAGTCGACCCTTATATTGTATCAAATTATCATGATGACAGGGCCAACAGAAATGGTCTGAGATGACTTAAGTTAAATAATTTCTCAGTAAACTTAGAATAAAAGTTAAGATGGTTTCTTCTAAAGTTACCTTTTTGGAGATTCAAGGCTTCTTCCCGGCAGCACCAGATATTATCAGTGTTAAAGATACAGTAGTAACAGCTTGTCTGACTCTATAGGCATGAGTGAGTATTTTTGTATATCACATACGTTTAAGCTGACAGTTTGCCTTTATAGCAGATTCTGTTTAAGATACTTGCTTCAGTTTTAGATGCTGCCTTCATTTTCTGCTCCTCAGTGATGTTCAGGTCTGGACTCTGGGGTGGTCAGTCCACTGTTCTGAGAACACCAGCAGCTTCTTTATTTGGTTTGCAAATGTTTTTCCTGGTTGTGTGTTTCCTTTATTCAGTTCTGACTTACTGACAGCTACACATCCGTTCAGATCCATAGCATTGAGTTGTCTTCTTACAGTGAAATGATGGACAGACACATCTCTTTTTTTCCCTCCCCTTCAAAGATGTAAGCTTTAAGTACTGTTTATTTGATGGGGATAGTTTTGGTGGTCTACTAGGTCCTCCATGATTGTCAGAAGCCCATTTTCTCTGGATCTTAAACTCCAGACTTTTATTATTATTTATTATTTTATATCTGATCTACTCAGAAATATCTCAGGACAGAATGTGATGGTCTCAGACTGCTGCAGAGTACTAAGAAAATTCACTCACTATGAGTTTAATTTGTATTTAATGTTTATTTTCTGGGAATTGTAATTTGAACATGTAGCAAAAGTCAAACAAGCCACATACCATAACACAGGCATACCATTAAATCAGGCTGAGCAAAGAAACCACAACGAACTGTGTTGTGAAGTTGAACACACAGTAAACATAAAAACACTCACCAACGTCATATTATCCACTTCAACACCTCCCCTCTCTCTCCCTCTCTTTCCTCCTCATCTTTCATTTCTTATTCACTCGTTCTGCTGGCCTCCCCTCAGCAGGGATTTGGCTAATCAGTCTAAAGGCTCAGGCAGTTTGGGGGTAATTAGAGGAATCAGATGAGCGCTTCATAAAGAGGGACTGTGAGGAACTGTGGCGTAGCGTGAAGCGTAGCCGATGCTCCGGGAGCTGGCGACGGTGCAGGTTATGAACTGCTGAGGTGCACTGCTGGGGTGTACAGGGCAGTTTGGACAAACCTCATTTCCACCAGAAGTGGGGTCAGCGCCTGAAATGCTAACAAACAGCAGTAATTCGTAGCATATGTTTGACTTGTGATTGAAAACAGTACAGAAATGTAACGTCTAATGTCTTGTGCGTGTGCATATATGTGAATATAGGGCCAGGAGCATGTTTATGTGGGTCAGAGGAAGAGAGAGAGAGAGAGAGAGAGAGAGAGAGAGAGAGGTTGACTGAAAATGTAGAACACTGGCACATGTATTCTTAGCTTGGGGTGGAAACAAAGTATATTAATGGAATTCACTGTCAGGTGTCCTGCCTGATACTATGAACATGTTTAAGTAAACAAAACATAGGTGATAGTGATCCGAGAGTGGTCAGGTGTGACTTCATAGTGATCAGCTACGTTTATATGAAAAGGTTGGGTGGGCTTCTCTTGCTGGGTGTCGAAGCACTTTCTGGCCATATTTATATATATATATATATATATATATATATATATATATATATATATATATATATATATATATATATATATATATATATACAGGAAAGCTTTTTTTGCTCAGCAAACCACTTTCGTGTTTAAATATTAAACAGTATAAATAGTGTAAGTAGTGCTTTTAAATACGTCAGTGTGTTTATTTAACTCTTTCCAAGCTTCTCCTTGTGGAAACAACCCAGTATTATTAACAGTTCTCATCTAATACCTGCTTTGACTGCTCAGTACTTCATTAAGCTAAATCTGGACAGCACAAATTACAAAACGCTCCAGTGATTGGATCACCTTTCAGGTTCCATGAGCTTTTACTGAACTGGGAAAAATCTGCTTTTAGCTCCAGCAGCACCAGCGCAGGAAACACTAAAGCTCAGCTCACTGGAGTCACTGAGACATTTTAAACTTTCTAACTACCTCCGCACGACCTGCCAGTGTTTTGTTGAATTTTAGTTACCAGTTTTATAATATTTTTTATTTCAGTTCCGTTTACCATTCTTTTATCTTGTTTTTTATTACTCTTTTATTATTATCACTATTATTACTTCTATTATTTTTCTTCTTATTATTTATTTAACTATTTTAAGTTTTACTACTATATTTATATACATTTTATACTTGTTGGTTTTAATTTCTTTTTCAGTTTTTACTTGTTTTTCGTTTACGATTGATCTTAATTAATTTTGTCATTTTGTTTATATTGTTTACTTTATATATTGAGTATGCATATTAAAATTCATTTTCAATTCCTTTTTGTTGAAATTGTAATGCTCGGCTACATTGTAAATGTACTCCCGAGTGGAAATAAAGGTTGATTGATTGGTTAATTGACATCATCGCCTCTACCCCTAAAGCAATACTCCAGTGTTTCTTAATGTAAACTATGCTCACCACAGGCATTACTTTCACTGTATTTTCTGAAAACACTGAAAACACGTCTGATGGAATACAGCAACAGAAGCACCTGCACATTGTCTCTACTACTGTGTTTGTAGCTCTCTCCCTCATCACAAACAAACCCCTGAAGAAGTGCAGCAAATTACTGGATAATTTAATTAATTAATACGGTAATTTAATTACAGTAGCTAACAGTGAAATAGCAAAATTACACAAGGTTACTGTGGTGTAGCTGTGTTCATGTATATAGTAATAAGTTACAGTTAAAATACAGCAATGTTCCGTAGTTTTACATAATAACTGTAAAGGTAATGATTTCCTTTAAAGGTACATATGAATTTTACCAGACCAAAACATGGGGCAGTCATGGGCTGAAGGTTAGGGATCTGGTCTAGTGACCAGAAGGTCACCGGTTCAATCCACTAGACCAACAGCACACGACTGAAGTGCCCTTGTGCAAGGAACCTAACCCCCAACTGCTGCCCAGGTGCCATAGGTAGATAGGGCTGCCCACTTCTCCGAGCAAGTGTGCTCACTGCCCCCTAGTGTGGGTGTTTCACTGCACAGAGGTTGACAAGTAACAAATAGTTCTTACTCTTACTACAACAACAGCAAAAGGTTGCGAAACACTTACTATTAGCACTACAATACAATATTATCACAACATTTAAGTCTCAGTGCAGTGTTACTGTGATTTTGAAAGTACTGCAGTGTGCTGAGTACTGCAGTAACACATATTGCAATTTATTACTTTTTTTCATCTGTAATTTTTGTCTCCAGAAAAAAAACACGTCGTCACCATCTGTTTTGTCTAATGAGAAGTTTTCAGGCTGTTTATCTCACTTCAGTCATTTTTATATTACAGCAATATGGGACTGTCAAGCAGACAGACTTGCTAGAACTCTCATAAACACCTCACTTCCAAATATTGATACAACATTGACGAGCAAAGTATTGCAGTGCTTTGCTCTATTGAGTTTTCCCACAGCTCCTGCATAATGAACACAAACATAAAAACAGATTTTTGTCAGTACTTCAGTGTTTCAGCACTTAAAGAGGACTTTTTCATGAACCCCAAATCCCATACAATACAGTTCTGTTATTACAGTAAATGTCTTAAGAGAATTTTGCGGTTGCTTGAATTAACAGTGTATGTCTATTTGTGCTCGTCCTCACTTCACCTGAATGTAGCCTCACTTTTTTCTCTCGTTTTGTATGTATTGATAAACGCTGTCCTCGTGTGTGCAGGTCGTCCGGTGATGATAGTGGTGGAGTACATGGAGAATGGATCTTTAGACTCTTTCCTGAGGGTAAGAACATTTCCACCGGTGTCAAGGAGTCCTTCACCCATGCTGACATGAATGAAGCCCACAGTGTACTCGGCCATTTTCAGAACAAGAACCATTACACTTAAAATGCTGCTCTGAAATATTCAGGGTTAGTCAACAAGGTTTTTAAAATGACATACAGTGTTGATAATAAATACAGAACTACTGTAAATCACCAAAACTGGAACACAATCTTCTATCTCAGAAACAGCAGCTCTATAGGATAAGGAAGTCTTGTAATGTAAAGTTACATGATTTTATCTAAGCAGTTTTGGACGTGTGTTGATCCATTCAGCATGAAAAGTTAATAATGTGCATCATTATATTTTTCTTTTTTTTCTATATAATGTTGTGTGTTTGCTTTTCTTTATATTTTAGATATAATTTTTTTCTGTATATATATATATATATATATATATATATATATATATATATAATGTGTGTGTGTGTGTGTGTGTGTGTGTAAGTGATTTCTAGTTGACTGAGCATATATTATACCATTTCTTAAATTTTTATTATACTATTTCTTTAATTCTTTTATTTATTACTAATATTTTATGTTTATTTACCTCTGTTTTTGGTATTATGGTATTATTAATATATTCTCATTAGTAACCTCTACTTCTGTTTTTTTTATAATAGTAAACAGTGCTTGGACATGAGTTGCATGTCATTATATTTTTCTTTTTTCTATATAATACAGTGTGTACATTTTTCTTTATATTTTTATATTTTACATTTTTATATTTTTTATTTTTTTTATTTTTTGTGTATACATTTTTACCATTTCTTAATTTTATCTTATTTATTTCTAATTGTTTATGTTTGTTTATCTCAGTTTTTGTATTATTAATATTTTCTCATTAGTAACCTCTACTTCTGTTTCTCTATAATGATCTGAACCGTGCTTTGAGATGAATTGAGACTTCAATTGAATCAATTGGTTTAAATCACTTGACTTATATGTGTATATCATTTCCACATGAATAAAATACATTACAGAAACTAAATCACTGCCAAACCTGAAAGACAAAGTAGCGTCGATGTGGAATATGTGGAAGAGTCAAGTCAAGTCAGTGCTTTATATTTTGTCAGTGGAGTGTACAGCAGCAGTAATCCACTGGTGTAAGGATGAAGTCTCACTTGACTGAATGTAGTCTCTCTCTCTCTCTCTCTCTCTCTCTTTCACTCTCTCTCTCTCTCTCTCTTTCACTCTCTCTCTCTCTCTCTCTCTCTCTCTCTCTCTCTCTCTCTATCTCTCTCTCTCTTTCTCTCTTGCAGAAGCACGATGGGCACTTCACCGTCATCCAGCTGGTTGGAATGCTGCGCGGCATCGCCTCTGGTATGATGTACCTGTCCGACATCGGCTACGTCCACCGGGACCTGGCAGCCCGGAACATTCTGGTGGATGACAACCTGGTGTGTAAGGTGTCGGACTTCGGCCTGTCTAGGGTGCTGGAGGACGACCCGGAGGCAGCCTACACCACCACAGTGAGCACACACACATACTCGAACGCTCCCACTACTGAATTTCAATATCTGAGGAAGCTCATAGGGCTCCTCACGGAGAGTGGCATAAACAAGAAATAGCTGTTCAACTAAAGCATGTAATGTGTCTGATATTAATCATTTCTGACTAACGACTCATTAAAACATGTAAATGCATTCTGTTAGAAGGGCAGATTCTGAACTTTCAATCCCCACCACATTTGTGTTTGTGTGTAGTAGTAGAGATTTGAATTTGAGAAAAAAAAAACATCATCACAGTCACTTTATTGAACAGATGGAGACATATTGAAAGGATATGTTGACATGGACTGTAAATCAAATGAATATGTAATGCATTGAACTACTATGTAATGAATTCTGTGATTACACAATTACTCAATTGAATGTAAAGGGAGGGCAGGCGAAAGAAGGGATGAGTAAGATCTCAGTTAATGTAAGTTAATGCTTCATGGGGTCCCATGTTAGCTGGCTGCTAACTAATTTGCCATAGTGGAGCTGATTCTAGCTTCAGTTACATGAAAAATGTTGGGCTTCTTCTTTTCTAGTTTGGTAACTTGGTCTTCCTTATATTAACTAAGATCTTACTCATCCCCTCGTTTGCCTTCAGGTTGAGAAATTAATAGAAAAGCACTCTTTACATCACCAAGCTTTCAGAATTGCAAACACTTGTGGCATACTGTGAAGTTTTTCAGAGGTATCCCAGGCGTAGTTACAGGGGCTAGACTATATAGGACCAACTATTTGCAACAGCACCATCCTGAGGCAAACCAGTGCTACAACTTCAGTTAGTCAAGAATACTGAAGTCAGAAACCATTTCATGGCTACAGTAAACTAAACAACGGCCTTGAGCATTGATTTGGACTCAAGTTCAGGGAGAATCAGGCCATAACAGAAATTGAAGGTGGGTTCTCTCTCTTGAACTCTGCCAGACCAAACACTGGAGACTGTTTAAAACCAGAAAATTGCAAGTTTATTTTCAACAGCTGGGTAAATAGCAAGATGGGACTGTGTCTTCGGGGATGGGAGAATACCAAATAACAATAAAACAACAACTAAGTTACCAAAACCAAACCAGAAAACAAAAGAAACCAAAAATACACATATCTCCCCTTAACGTCCTGCAATAAAGCAGGGGATAGGGATAGGCATAGATAAACAAAGGCACCCGTCCCCTGCGTCCCATAGAGGTTTTATAGAATCTAACAAAGCTGGACTGGGCTGGGCAGGAGTTTCTCCAGGTCAGGTCAAAGAAGAGAGAACCCTATATGCCTCAATTACTGTTACGGCCTGACCTTAGATCAGCTCATAACAGAGTGCATTCACTGCTTAGTTCATTTCTAGCTACCCCACATCAACAACCTGCTTTACATTCTTTGGTATTGCTTTCAATTTAGTCCCTCAAGTTCTAGATATTAACTAAGTGTGCAGTGCGTGGTGGGTTCCAGTAATTGGAATTGTATATTCCTGATTTAGTTGGTAACTGCAAAATCGGACCACAAATGTAAGATATTCTTTTATTATTATAAAAATTTCACTGGAGAACATCTGACTTCATTAAGCAGTACAGAAATATTTTTGGTATAAACATATTGTTGCTGTCCCAAGAAAAACAGTAACTTTACAGGAGAAGATTATGGTCTATTACATTGGTCAGTTTATCATGACACTGTCACAGGACATGAAGATCAGCTGTCATGTTCAGTTCATACAGAAAACGATTGATAAAAATAAAGATATATGTTTTTCTTTGGACAGCGGCGATATCCAGTACCTACCAGGTGTTACTTATTATTACCTTATGTCTTTACCACACACTGACATGGTTAAAGCCTAAAACTGCTATTGTGGTTGTGATGTCACAACAATATCCCAAACAACTTTAAACCTGTGAGAGTTAAAGATGCAGCTATGTGGCTCTATAACAAGTATGAACTACAGAGATGTGAACACTCCCTGTGCGATTACAAGTTTTGAGACAGTTGTGACATCTCATCCATGACGAATTGGTGATGCCTTATTTAACAGTGTACAAAACTTCACACAGTGCAATGTTCTTGTTTTTAATGGAGTATCTTCTTCCTTAACACAACAATGGACTGACGGGTCTCTAAAGAAAGTTGTTTCTTTCTGGTCATTTTGAGTCGGTCAGCAAGCCATCAACTGCTGATCTTCAGATACTAAACTAACCTAGAATGTTGTTCCCTTTTATACTCACTTATTAGTAGAATGTTTTTCAGCTGTGCATCACAATTGAGCAAGAGTGTCCTAACAACCAATTAGTCCAATAATATCCTTAACTTGGATTGGTGGTCGTACCAGGAGATTTAGACAGAGGACTGAGAATTGCTGATAATAGAACTATATACAAAATAAGCCTCTATACAAAAATAGATTTTAATACATTGTTATTCTTTAAAAATCATCTGATACACCTACATTAATTGTGAAATGGACAATATTGTTTGTAACTTGAAATGAAATTCTAAAGTGATCCTAAACTTTTGAGCGGTACTGTTTTTTAAACTTTTTAACATACTGTGCAATAAAAAATGCAAATATTATGACACATTTTATAATTTTTAGTATATGTTGCTAATCTATTATTAAATCCAGACAGTTTGTATATATATATATATATATATATATATATTCTCAAATGTCGAGCACATTTTAGCTTGTACGCATTAAGATGTACATCATTAAGTCAATTAAGTCCATTAAATGTGTTTTGTGAGTGTAATTTGTGTTGGGCTGTTCTGAGCGTTTAGCTTGTGTGAAAGAGAGTTGGCTCTGGGTCTGGTATGTGGGCAGACTGTGAGAGTTATTTCTGAAGGTGGATAGCGTAATTAAACTGCGATAAGCTAACAAGAAGTGCTAGAAACAGAATATTCAGAACATCTTACTGCTATCTGTGAGAAGCTCAGCCAGCTAACGCAATCCACTCCTGTTAGATTCTGGGCAAAGTAGTGAATTATGTGTAAATTGGATCTTATGACTAGACAGACTGGCGGTTTTAGCAGTTGAGTAGTTGTACAGTGATTTTATGATGCACGAGCTGAATTACAAGAGGGGAAGAGAGGAAGACAGAAAGTGACGCACTGAATTTTCGCTGATTAAAATCTGTCTGCCGTTTCCTCATGAATAAAAGACATTAGGCGTACAGAACGTAGTCTTTTGGCGATCTGTTTACTTCTGGCAGTAACAGTGTTGATGTAATGTGTATTAATCATGTGGAAATGATGTATGCGTAACGTGTGCTTTGCAGGGAGGGAAGATTCCCATTCGTTGGACGGCTCCAGAGGCCATCCAGTACAGGAAGTTCTCCTCAGCCAGCGACGTCTGGAGCTACGGCATCGTCATGTGGGAGGTGATGTCTTACGGCGAGCGGCCCTACTGGGAGATGTCTAATCAGGATGTAAGTTTTTTTCTCCCTTTTTAAAAGCCTATTCCTTTTCTAAGCTTTCTTTTCTCTGAGACAATGAACAATCCCTGAGACATCTTAATACAATTTTTATCTTTGAATAGACTTTGATCTGTTAATAGCATAGTTTTGTGATATACATACTTAATACTTATTTTGACTTGGAAAAAACAAACGAATGAAGATATACTGTCATATGCACAAGTAAGAAAAAAAACACACTCTGCACTTTCTACTTTTTTTTGTTTGCATACTGAAGGGGGTGGGGTGTGAGGAGGTGAGGGGGACAAAAAAATGCAGTCTGTGCAAAAGTATGTTTTGTGCTTTTCCAATATGATTTTCCTATAAATAGAAATCTACTAGAATAGATTTACATGCTTTAACCTTCCCCAAACCCAATACATTACTCATACTGAACATCTGTATTCACTCTCTGTCTTAAACACTCTATTAGAGCTGTTATGTCTCCCAATAAGCCCAGTATGTTCTGGATGGTCAGCTCACCCACTCCGTTATGAACTGGCAGAGCAGCATCCTGCTACAAGTTCCTCCCTCCCATTGCTGTGGTTATTCCTACAATGGTGGCAGTTCTGCAATAGCAGTTTAAATCAGAGTCTGATTCTGAAAGTCAGGCAAAACAAGCCGGTAGGTCCGATCCACCTTCACAAGCTAGACCCGAGCAGGAGTTTCAGGGAGTTAGTTCTGTTTTAGCTCTCTGTGGTTTATGCTGGGGGTGGGAAGACAATAAAGACTTCCTTAGGACATGATGTAACCCTGTAACAGAGATGAGCTGGAATTATAACAGTGTGTGTCTGGAAGCTGAGGAAAGTAGTTCCTGTGAACGAGAGTTTCTGCCTCTGGTGTGTACTCTGGGCTTTATATCTTTACTTTGACTGTTTACATGTACTAAAAGCAACATAACATTCTAGAAGAAAGGAAAACAGGGAAAGCATACTAGGTCCCATTTAAGTTTGTTCTCTGTAGAAAGCCAGTGTTAACTTGTTTTTCCATTTTAAAATCAACAAAACATAGAATTTGACTAGGGCTGGTCACACTTTTGCCTGTGACTGTATCTCACTCTTTAGTCACCATAGTGATGTAAGCTGTATGGTGAAAGTGAACACATGCTCACACTTAAAAAACGACAAAAACTAAAATCACAGTACTTTCAACAGTATAAGCAGCATGGAGCGTCTTTAACATAGAGATAGGAAACATGGTAGTGCATAGAAAGCTCTAGTTTCACATGATGATCCATTTGGGCTAAAATGGGGAAATTACACAGATTCTTTGACCCGTATGACCCAAACCTGGCCAATCACATCATGCACAGATTACATTACCAGACTCTCTCTGTTAAACTAATCCTGCTCAAATAGGGCTAAAGACAAAGTGCCTGAGTGCTTAGCAGATGATACATTATGTAAGGGATCGTCTGTAAAATGTGTGCTTGTCGTTTACTGGTACTCACGCTGAAAAAAAAGGTGATATGTTAAATTCACAACATTGAAACAATTAATAAAACACAATTTGGCCTTTTGGATTTAATTCATGTACAAATGATGTACATTCGAACTACATAAATTCATGAATTAGGTTCTGTGCACTGTTTTATTTAGGGTACATGACATGAAAGAAAACTTGTATGCTATAATCAGCAACTAGAAAAATCATAATGTCCAGTTTAACAAAGACATATTAAGTATTGTAAGTTCATACGTCATACTTATGTTCCATTTCCCATAGTAACACATCACTAATATTTAAAGGGCCCACTTTTTTTATTTTGATGAATTATTTTTCCAAAAGACAACATGTATTTAGTGTAAACAAATATTCCACATCATTGACCATATAACAGATTAGACCTGCCCATTCATGCAATTAAGTGGAAGTAATATAAGAATTATGAATTTGTTTTTAATTTATTGATAATTGTTATTACTTTTATTGTTAATATTAAAAACTGGACTTCATGGAAGAAGAACAAAATAAAGTGAAAAAACGTAGAATATTGATCATTTAGACTTGGTCTGAGATCAGCCACAGCCCTTTGCCTAAATGCTCTATAACATGACTCTGTGTAGGTCATCCTGTCAATTGAGGAGGGCTACCGGCTGCCGGCCCCCATGGGCTGCCCAGTGGCTCTGCACCAGCTGATGCTGCACTGCTGGCAGAAGGAACGCAGCCAACGGCCACGCTTCCATGATGTGGTTAGCTTCCTGGACAAGCTCATCCGTAACCCCAGCAGCCTGCTCACACTGGTGGAGGACGTGCACAGGTAGAGTTCCATTCACTACCCTTAGGTCTACAGGAGTGTAGAGCCAATGAGCTTTTGGGACCATATATTTGCGTATATTTTTTTTTTTGTACAGCATCTGTTTAATAATTTTCTTCTTCTGCCGAATAAAAAACATACTGGCGCTCATAGACATATTTCAGACATGCAAGCATATATACACATAGTATCAATAACCTCGGATACAACAGCAATAACTTAGAAACCACCTGGAATATCATAAAAATGACTTCGCCAGTGCCTGACACTCACATGAGATATTGTAGCTTATCTCCTGGCAGCACTTATGCCTACTACAGTGTCCTAGCAACATCTTAGTAGCCAGCTGGGATATCATAGCAACAGCCTGGAAACATCTTTGCAGTCCCTCATATTAGCATACATACACATATTGGCAACCACCTCAGATACAACAGCAATAACCTAGCATCACTTTAGAAACCACCTGGAGTATTATAACAATGGCTTAGCAACTCTTTGGCAGCCCCTCTGGGCTATCAAAGCGTATCTCACAGCAACACCTTATCCCCACTATTGTGGCCTAGCAACATCTTAGTATCCAGCTGGGATATCCCTTACAGAAAATAAGTATACTTAAAGTTAATTCTATTAAGTATACTTTATGAAGTTACTATACTAATGTCATTGTACTAGTAGTGCACTTGCATATGTACTCTTTTAATACATCTTGGGACTAAATTGGCAAACTTTCTAGTTTTTAAAAGTATACTTTTAAGTACACTTTAAGTGTAAGAGTAATAAACCAGGTATAAAACTAGCTTACATCTCTTGTACTGAAACTTAACATAATACTTATAATTTACTGCTTATATTATTGTTGTACTTTAAATATATGACTAGGTTTAAGAGTTTTTTTTCTACTTAAAATAGAACTTAACAACGTTTACTTACTCACCAGTGGACACACGTAAAATAAACAAGACACACTCAGATTAAGAAACATATTTGTATCTTTATAAATCTTTATAAATTAAATTTTAAATAAATATTGTACTAGATGTGTTTTTGTACAGAGCAAGAATACTTACTTCTACTATCTCAATCAAAAGATGAAGTACAAGTAAAGGCCAAATATACTTAGACTGTTCTTGTCAGTATAACCCAAGCATACTTAAGTATAACTGTGTTTAGTATATCACTGAGAAGTACATCAAAAGTAAACTGAAAGCAAACTCACTTCCTTTTAGTTTAAAACTAGTAAACTAATGGTACACTTGAATAAACTTCTTTTTTGTAAGGGATGATAGCAACAGCCTGGAAACACCTTAGCAGTCCCCCAGGATATATACAAACATACTAGCATACATGCGCATATTAGCAACCACCAGGAATACCCAAGCAATGGCCTGGAAACATCTAGGGTTAGGGTTAGAAAACAAAACAACAGCACACCATTTTTCGTGCACTGAACAGACTTTAAGCATGAGGTCTATTTACACAGTACAGCTTCACTGGGTTCTTCAACAACACAGACCTCTACTGCAGTGGTTTTCAAGCTTGGTACTCAGAACTCAGTGCTGCTTAACTGGGCCATGTTTTTATTTTTAATAAAGTGTTAGAAACAAGTTCTGACCATTTCCCATCGATTTCCTCCTCAACAGAAGAGACAGCAGTATATAACTCCCCTCCACTACTCTGTGTACGCTAAAAGGTCTGTTTCCATGGAACCATAAAGCCCATTTCAAACTCCAGTCAGAAGGAGCCAGACACATCATTATTTGTCTGAGAAAGAGAAAACAATAGACAGGAGGTGTTCTGCAGGTTGCTTGTTCGACAGTGACCAACTCACAGTAGATCGAGAGAGTCATCAGGTTGAGCTATGAATACAGATGATTGCTATCACATGCACTAGATATATATAATACTGAATATACTAAACATACTAAATATATCACAGTGACTGTTATTCCTGTGCAATGGTTTACATTTAAATGTATGTTTATTTACTTTTCTGATACTGTAGGCTTTGTATCATCCCTGTAGCTTGCACACTTGTACTGTAAGAGCAAACTCCACCCCTGGTTCTCTGAAAGCATTACTGAAACAGATGCTCAACTGAGGCAGGGCTACAATCCTGGTGAAAGTGTGACTGCGGAGGCCTGAAGTTGTAGTAGTCAGGGGTGTTTTAACATGCTTGTGGGCCCAATGGGTCTAGTTACACCAAAACCCTAAAATCTTTTTGTTGAAGATTCACACACAGCAACTACCAGTGAGAGTTTCAGCATCACCTTCCCTTCCTGCATAACTGTAAACCCAAATCAAACCCTTAAAAGATACGGTCAGTCATGGTGGTTGGAAGGTGGTCCACTAACAAACGAGACTGAAGTTTGCTCTCTTTCAAATTTCCTGTTCCACCTTAAATGCTGCAGTAGATACACACTGACACCTGTAACTGCTGCACCACTAAAAGCTGAAGGGAGATTTAAATAAGAAGCTGGGAATATGAAGCCTGTTTCAGCATCACTCCTGCCTTTAGCTTGAAAACAGCATGTTTCGAGGAACATAATCAAGGCATAGGAGCAGGTTTGACATTGGGGGGGACGCATTTGCTTATATGAATCAAAGTCCACCTTATCCCCTAAAATATTAGCTATAAGCTGATTTCACTGTAGGTAAGGTAGTAAATCACGTGACGTAGAACAACATTTGTAGAACTACAATAAATTACTAATAAATAAACAAAATACAAAATATGTTAAGGTTTCCTGACTAGACAAGACTAACATTAATGTTAGACAGTAAGGCTGTGTCCCAAACAGCACCCTCTGGAACATTACATACTTCACTACTGACAGCACTTCTAACGCTGGCGTCTTTTTATTTATTTATTTTATTTATTATATTTAATTTTTTACATATATAGTGTAGTAGCAGTATGCAGTTTGGGACGTGGTCAGAGAGTAATGTAACTTTATGTTTCAGAGTGCTTTCTGACTGAAGTTTATATAAACGTTATCTGTTACCATAACAACACATTATACTAAAGCTGTTTTATTACAGTATACATGGTCATTGTTGCTGTTCATTGCTCTCATCACTGACCTCATGTTTAAAGCTAGCGGGAGCTACCCGATACTCCAGCGAGGGAGCGATGCCCCCCCTCCAAATAAACAGAATCAGTGAAGCTAAAACCATACTTCCACAGCGGTCATAAAAATATCCATTCATGTCCTACCTGCACCTGTTACATATGTAATGTGACCAAATTCACAGAAAAAGAGGACAAGAATATTTTTGGCTATAGATTGGTGGAGAACTGTACACTCTACAGGGCAAAGTCTCACTGTAACAAACTGAGGGCTTGAGGGGCAGTTACTGTGCAGTGATTGGAGGGCTGGGAAATGAGTTTTATTGTTATATGTACAGCAGAACAGACAGTTACACTGTACAATGAAATTCTTACTTTGCTGCTCCTCCATTCACCAATAGATAAAGATAACAAATAAAAGAAATAAAAATATACAAAATATATAAAGTATAATAATAGAAGTTGAAGTAAATAAAAGTATTTTTTTATAATAAATGTTACATGTGCTTTTATGTGCAGGTATGAAGAGCAGCAGCCAAGTGCAAGTTGCAAGAAACAAATGTAAACAATAGTGTTTAATGCACCAACAAGAAAAAAAAACATTTTCCCCATTTCATTGGAAAAGCCCATAATCTGTCTGGTTAGGCCCGGGTGGTAGAGAGGGAATACATACATTTAAAAAAAAGAAAGAAAGAAAGAAAGAAAGAAAGAAAATGAGAGTAATCACAGGCCCTAAATTATCTGGGCCCCTTAAATCTACTTACAGAACATTATTCTGATTAATAAGCGTCATGTTTCATTCAAATTAGAAACGTAGGGTGTGGAATCCAAACCTATTCGAGGGGATGTCACCAGAAATGACTGAGATTAGCGGATTTGTCATTCATATCAGTCATTTGAAAGTCAGAGGTACCAGTTTTAAAACAATGTCATACTTCTTCAAGCTTTACCGTCACATACACAGACTCAAAAAGAAGGTCTGGCTTAATGTTTGAGTCTTAAACTCAAAATCCATAATACTATCATAATACTATTACTACACTCACGTCTTTAGAAAACCTAACCTGGATCACCAAGCCCGATTCCTCTGCTTGTAGGGGTCCATCTCCCCATTCTACCACCTGTCTAGCTTAGAGACCCTCCCTAGGGACCCTCTCTGAGAAATACATCACGGTACAGCAGGAAAATGCATTATGATTCTGATCCATAGTGATTCTAATCCTTTTTGTTAATCCTTTATCTGCTGCTTAATTAAAAGGCTGTCATGTTTGTCCTCTGTGTCTGCACAGTTTACCTGAATCTCCAGAAGACATGCCCGATTACCCGCTCTTCATCTCCATCGGTGACTGGCTTGACTCCATTAAGATGAGCCAGTACAAGAATAACTTCATAGCGGCAGGGTACACCACCCTGGACTCCATCTCCAGCATGAGTATTGAGTGAGTGCTACACTGCAGTGCTCTGCGTTAACAGCCTGGTTGTGTTCCATTTACCTTCTTCTTAGCTTGACATTCTGTTCCGTCCACAGTGATGTCAGGAGGATCGGTGTGTCTCTGATCGGCCACCAGAGGAGGATAGTGAGCAGCATACAGACGCTACGACTGCAGCTCCTCCACGTTCAACAGAGTGGCTTCCACGTATGAGACGGACCAGCGAACACTCACGCGCACTAACACATACACACACTCACACATATACACACACACACATCTATATTATATATATATATTATTATATATATATATATATTATATATATATATATATATATATATAATATATATATATTCACACAGACACACACACACATGCCCACAGCCAGGCCTGAACTGTCTTACCAACCACACTCAGAGAACTGCAATGCTTTGGCTTTTTCTTAACTGGCCTTCGAGGACTTCCACTGAACAATAGTAACCAAGAGAAAGGCCAGGCTGGAAGAAGATGCTGAATGTCATTGGTTACTTGTCTTCGTGCTGAGAAAAACGGTTCAAGTTGGACAGCCAATCAGGGTTTCAGCGAGAGCACGGCACTGTCCGCCATGGTGATGTCAAATCCGTCAGTTGTCCTACGGGTTCGGTGACCGGCCGGACTCACAGTCCAAGAACTTTTAATAGTTATATTTGCTATTTTAATGTATAATGAGTACGTGTCTTAAAGAGATATTTATCGTTTATTCATCATGCTACTTCCTGAGAGACTGTTGAATGTCAGTGGATTTATATGGCTATTAACCCATTATTTATCACATCTGATATTTATGCTGGTATTTATATGTACGTGTACGTGAATTTTTTTTGGTTTGTTTGTACGTTTGTTTGTTTTGTATTTATTTACTTTGATTTATTTATTTGTTTGTTTATCCTCAGCAATATGTGCGGTCTTTTCGGAAACACAGAGAAAAGAACCAAGATCGGGAGTAGAGAATTGTATCTTGCTCTGTTAGAAAAAAAAAAACACCTCCATACAAAAACCATAGACCTCCTCAGGCAGTCAGCTATGCCATACAAGAACGACCTTAGACCTTCTGGAAGACTGAAAGCCATGGTCATGACACGTCGAAACTCAAGAATCGTACGCATTGGTCTTGACATTCGAGACTTGGACATGCTCTGCTGTGATGCACAAGGTTTTTAGAATGCGTTTGATATTCCGTTGGACGCGTGAGACACAGAAGATTGTTATTGTTTCCTAACCCATTTATGTCCGTATCTCCAGTTTACAACTTAAGATGCGAGCAGAGATTTTTATCAAACCAGTCAAACCACGTGGGGGGAAAGTGAGCTTTTATTAGCTAATTTAAATAAGCAGCTTCGCTGGTTTCTTCAAAATCCAGCACAGCACAGTGCAGTGGTTAAGATGTATACAAAGTCATTCAGATCTGTTTGATATGAAGTGGTTTGGCGCAGAGAAACTTACAGAACTATCTTTATGGTGGCTTTTTACATCCAGGGGTTGTGACGTTGCACACACCTCCATGTTATTTAGAACCAGTGAGATTAATAAGATTAAAAAATGTATGATTTCGGTCATAATATTGCTCTAAAACTATATCTTAGACAGCAGGGAATTTATTCATAATGATTTCATTTAGAGATGGAAGGATCGATCAGCTATGTATCGGTATCGGGCGATTTTCAATCAAAATACGTGATCGACCAATATTTCTCCAATTTAGCTGATTGATCATTAAACAAATGAGCCTAGTTTCTGTTTTTCCAGCTAGCGTTTCATCCAGAAGAGGAGCCCTCCGGCAAGCTCCCAGCAATTCCTATCTGAACCACTAGGTGGAAATACACACCCTTTCATTTTCCTCAGACTGACTAAAGCAGCGGCCAGCTAGGACAAAACAAATAACCCAGAACACCGTGCAGACCAGATCTGAAGGGTACAAACAGAACAGTACAGCAGCAGTAACAGCCAGAGAGCTAAAGGAACCACAGCTAGAGTGATTGAGTTTATAGTTCTAGATAAGCAGCTCTTCTCGGCTGTAGAAGACGTTCATTCTGCTGCTTAATATTCACCTGGATCCCCGCTCTGCTGTTACTAGTAGAGATACTTTTCAGATGTGGCTCTTCCGGAGCTGTATCAAGCGGTTTACTCCCACATAGACCAACTTCTAATTTAATTACAAATATTATACTGTTTCACATGAGCTCGTTAAAAATGGTAATAAACCACTTTAGACCATGTTTCATGACTTGCTTATGCTAATAATTGCTTGTAGCCTTGCCGTGGCATTAGCCCCGCCCATGATCGGTAACGGCTATCGGCTGATCGCGTTAAATGGTGACCAGAATTAGAATCGGCCCTTAAAAACGCTGATCTCTAGTTTCATTGGATAACTGTGTGTGAGGGTGCTTGTAGAGGCATTTAAGAAGCAGTTTTCTAAGATGATCTCAATAAGGGACAGCATATCGTCCTCCTCCTCCATTCCTCTTCATTTCTTACCAGTCTACAAGAAACATAAGAAAGTTCAGCATCTAACTTCATCTGTTTATTCTCCAAGAGTGTCTCCAGTGGTAGGAAGCAGCAATAATGATAGCTCTTGTTCTGCTTCTATATATATCACTTAGATTCTTGGCGAGAGCCGACAGCTGCGGACGTTATATAAGGGTCGCTTGCCAAGAGCTTCCACCATTGTTACATTTACTCTTCCTTTCATTGGAATGAATTAATTTAATTAATTAACCGGGAGCAAAACCCTTCATCATGATTGACAAGAGGTTAGAATACGCTGTCGGGAGAGCGTTACATCTTTATGCTCTCATATTGGAACGAATTCCAATTGATGTTATAGTGACTCGCTATCGCCCCTTTAGGTACAAAGTGGTATTACAAGAGAGAACTGGCCAGAACTAGTTGGTGAACTAGAACAACTTCAGTAAGTATCTCTGTAAAGTGATAGATAGACATGCCATAAAAAGGACTATTGTTGAAATTCTGCTGATAATTTTAGTTTATTTAATTTTAGCAGTAATACATATAGCTCCTTTAAGTTCTTCAGATGTCTGGTTCCTATCACCACCCCTGTAAGTCTGACTCCATAGATTTCTCTACAATGGAACTTTTCATATCAAACCACTCTGTTCACTTTGTTCACATCTTCATGACTGAATTATGCAGAATTTATGAGGGGACAATGGAGGAAGTAGTGGAGATTTTCACCAAAACAACAGAAAATTCAAATCTGATTGTGAAAAAGTATTAAAAATAAAAGTAATAAGGAAACAGCTGATAGATATAACACCTCAAGGTATAACACTTCAAGTCCTGGACTGTTATTCCTTATACTGTATTTAGTTGGTGGACATGAATGGGTTAAATAGAATACTCTTATTGAATGTAGAGTGGTGTGAAGCAGTGAAATTCCTTGGTATCACACATATACATAACTTGCAGGTTAGTGTGCTTAACAGTTATTCAGTATAATGCGCCGTGCTGCTTACTTAAAGGGCCCATATAATGGAAAACTGAATTGCCCTTGCTTTAAAAAAAAAGGTTTGATGTAGTTTGTAATCACTGATAGTTGAAAACTAAAACTTTTAAAGCTAAAGTTTAAAACTTTAGCTTTCACTCTACTGTCCATACAGTCCACACTAAACTGTAGAACTGGACCGCTTTTAATTCTCCATGGTTGTGAAGTCACAGACAGAAACAGATTTCCATACAGTACTGTGGAAGAGTCAGAGTCCGTCCTTCGATTTATTTAATGACCGGGTAAATAGGTAAAGGTTATAACTTTTTCAGCAGGTGTTTCTGATCAGATTGGGTATTAAAAGGAGAAAATTAAACTACAGGAGAGAGAAAGAGACCTTACAAGTTCTGGTAGACCCACCATCAGATAAACAGCACTTCAAGCTTACATCTTAGAGAGCACAAAGTAAAGCTCCACTCTTGCTTCAGATCTGAAACCATCCCCGGGTGTTTCTATTCATCCCTCCACTGTGAGAAGACACCTCAATGCTATGGGTCTGAAAGGATGTGTAGCTGTTCAAAAGGCTCCTGGCTGAGGAACTCAAACAAAGAAGCTGCTGGTGTTCTCAGAACAATGGACTGACCACTTCATAGTCCAGACCTCAACATGCATTTGGGAATATTAGCATTTTGGGAATACTCTAATGCTGTGGCTCCCAAAGAAAATCAACTTCCGGTTCATTTCACCACTGGGGTCGGGAGGAAACGCCGGGAAAACCGGCAGATCTTTCTGTTGCAGCTTGTAATCTGTTGTCGTTCATCTACCACAAACATGTGAACATAGTAAACGTAGCATGAGACTAAACTTCTGACTGAATATCTCTGTAGAATTCTTTGAAGCAATGAAAGCAGGACTCCTGAAAAGAATGGAAGCTGTAAAGAATGTAAACTAAATATTGAAAAAAAATATATATTATTTGTAGTTGTTGAGGCTTCTGTGTGATTTTAGATATATTTAAATATAGATATTAAAATATATTCTTATGCTAATAATGAATAACTTAAAGATTTAATGACTGTTTTGAACAGAAACAATTGAAGGGTGGTCTCTTTTGCACAGTATTGTATGATTGCCGAGTCCCACCCATGGTCAGTCAATCAGGGACTGTAATAAAACTGGGTTTAATAAGAAGGTATAAAGAGAGGTTGGTAAATGTTCATGTATAAATCAGTCACTACTGTTTTCGGAACATGGAACCACACTCATGTCATGAATGGACTTCTGTAGATGTTATTATAGATGTAGAATATGGGCCCTTTAAAATGTAGCACACACATACAGTAATGTGCCACATGCAGAGGCTGCACTAGTCAGACGCCGCCTCACGACTCCTCGTGCTCAAACACATGTCCAGGACACTAAGAACTCTTCAGAATAGACTCCTGATGCACACCGTGAGAGTGACAGTAGAAACAGTGTGAACTCCAGCAGATGAGGGGGAACTGGTTAATCAGGTCAGTACACACTATAATGTATAGTGAATAGTAATCTAATTGTATATTATTTTTTATAATTTATAATGGATTTAAAAAGAGGTATAGGTGGATTAGGCTGGATGTTTGTAAAAAATAAAAGATAATGGATGCCTTTTGTCTTTTGTGGTCTTTGAGCTGACGGTTTATGTGTCTCAATGAGTCGACTCCTGACTTGGTATTGAATATCGTGGATGTGCAATGAAAAATCTGCCAAAACATCTCCAATGTTTAAAATTATTTTAATTTATTTTAATTTTTTATTTATTTTAATCTACATCAACTGAACAAGACAGCTGCCCTGTATATCCTATAAAGGTTTCATGATGAATTGACCAATAGAAAAGCTCCAAAGCCACTTGGATTAAAACCTCTTTACATTATGTGTGAATGCAAGTATTTTATTTTGAAGTTTATTTGATATTCACCAACAGAACACTGGTTGGAGGATTTTTGACCACTCCTCAAAGCAGAGCTTTCATGTTTTCTTGCTATTCTTGGCTCTTCACATGTAGACTGCTCTGGTCAGTACACACCCTAGGTTTTTAACTGGGTTCAGATAGTAGAAACAAGAGATTTGGGGATTTTTTTGTTCTTGCAACTTGTGTGTGGATTTTGATGTGTGTTTAGAGTCATTATCTTTAAGAAACCTTCACCCACAACTGAGCTTCAGCCTTCTGGCAGAGGCAGAGAAGGTTCAGATGAAACTCTTGTTTTATAGAATCTGATTATGGCTAATGACCTATATATGTGGACCTCCACAGAGCAGGTAATACCTGTAACCTGTTGCACTAGTACAAGGTACAAGGGGATCAGACACAGCAGCGCTGCTGTTGGAGTTTAAAAACACCTCAGTGTCACTGCTGGACTGAGAATAGTCCTCTGTGGTGGTCAGGTTCAGGGTCAACAGGCTGAAAGAGGGACAACAAAGAATACTAACAGGTGAACAACTCCAAAGTGCAGCTACATGGTAAGCGGAGCTGATAATTACAAGACAGGTGGTCAGTCTGTATATCGTCGCTGTTTAAAGAAAAACAAGTATCACCAAAATAACAACTGTACAGGAGAGGACAAACACTGTCCTAACTTTTAACCTAAGTCAATGGAACCAAAATTGTTTCCAAGCTATTTTAGAGCATTTCTATCAGTTCATTCATCATAAAGATTTTACACGATGTAAACGGCAGCTGCTGCTTTAAAAAAAAATAAAAGTCGACAAAAATAGATACATGTTTCTCCTAGGGCCGTGACAATATAGATATATTTGTGTTGCTTATTAATATATATATATACACATTTTTTTTATTGTTTTTTCCTAATACATATAACATATAAACTTCTTGAAATGTAATCTGTTGTATATATATATATATATATATATATATATATATATATATATATATATATATATATATATTACTGTCATATGTACAGCAGAACAGACAGTTACACTGTACAATTAAATTCTTACTTTGCTGCTCCTCCATTCACCAATAGATAAAGATAACAAATAAAAGAACTAATAAAAAATATATACAAAATATACAAAGTATAACAATATAAGTTGAAGTAGATAAAAGTATTTTTATAGTTAAAAAATAAAATAAAAGTTACGTGTGTAACTTCATCCAGAAAACCTGCTCTTCTGACTTTAACCACTGGTCGGCGCTCTTCAGCCGCAGCGTCGGTTTCTAAGCAACACCGTGTAAATATCTCCCCCCACAGCGAAGCTCCATACAGATTAGCCGTTCTCGCTCAAATGTGCTTCTGATAAATCACACGTTTTTGTCTGTGGTATGAGATTTTACTGCTCAGGCAGGAGGTAACGGAGCTCGGACGCTGACTTCAGCTGAACTGCAGCGCAACGGTATTTAAAGGTAAGCTTTCTTTTAGCGTGCTAGCCGAGTTAGCCGGCTAATACGCTAACCTAACCCAAAACACGGTGAAATGATAGCTGGGGCGAGCTAACGGGGCGCTGACGTTATTATCTTTATACAGGACAGCGCGAAACTGATCTAAACGAGTACGACAAAGTCCCGGGATGCCCCCGCCTGGTGTAAAGTAATAAAGCTAGTGCGGGTTATGCGAGGGGATCAAGTTCGCTAACTAAAGTGGCTCAGCGGATTAAGACTGGTAGTCGGCTAATAGCTAACAGCTGCGTCAGCCGAGATTTTCTTTCCCCCAAAAATAATATTTTTCGTTGTCTTTTCCACTTACAGCAGTGTGAACGGCTCTTAAGATGTTTCAGCGTAACGTTAGCAGGTTTTAAGAGCCCGTTATTGAGTGTAAACCTCAAGTAAGACGTGGTGTGATGTTAGCTTCTTATAGGAATTCTCTGTTCCACCTTAAATGGTGCACCAGTTACATTCTGGTGCCTAAGGCTGACGTTAGCTTCTTATTTAAACTCCCCGTTCCACCTTAAATGGTGCAGCAGTTACATTCTGGTGCCTGAGGCTAAAGTTAGCTTCTTATAGGAAATCTCCGTTCCACCTTAAATGGTGCACCAGTTACATTCTGGTGCCTAAGGCTGACGTTAGCTTCTTATTTAAACTCCCCGTTCCACCTTAAATGGTGCAGCAGTTACATTCTGGTGCCTGAGGCTGAAGTTAGCTTCTTATTTGAATTCTCTGTTCCACCTTAAATGGTGCACCAGTTACATTCTGGTGCCTGAGGCTGAAGTTAGCTTCTTATTTGAATTCTCTGTTCCACCTTAAATGGTGCACCAGTTACATTCTGGTGCCTGAGGCTGACGTTAGCTTCTTATTTGAATTCTCTGTTCCACCTTAAATATTGCAGCAGTTACATTTTGGTGCCTAAGGCTGACGTTAGCTTCTTATTTAAACTCCCCGTTCCGCCTTAAATGGTGCAGCAGTTACATTCTGGTGCCGGAGGCTTAAGTTAGCTTCTTATTTGAATTACCTGTTCCACCTTAAACGGTGCACCAGTTCCGCTCGGGCACCGGAGGCTGAAGTTAGCTTCTTATGCCATCTCCCCGTTCCACCTTAAATGGTGCAGCAGTTACAGTTTATCCCCTGAGGCAACATTAACCCAACATTATGAGTCTGGGGCTCTAATGTTGGGTTAGCTTCTTATTTGAACTCTCCGTTCCACCTTAAATGGCACCAGAATGTAACTGCTGCGCCATTTAAGGTGGAACGGGGAATTCGTATAGAAAACTAACTTAAACAAAAGCAAGCGGCGGAGCTTTTCCAGCAAACTGATAGCGAGTCTGAGTTTCACGGTAATCCCATGAAGTTGCTGGTCAGCCAGAGTTGATACTCAACATCAGAGCTCCAGACTGCTAACCTAATTAACTTATTACCCAGAGTAATGGCACTAGCCACAGGGTTCCTGCGCCAGCTCTCCTGCTCATCCAGGTTTTATGAGAGGCTGAGAATAACTGTATGTCTAAAGGTTTGCAGACACACTGTCTTAGATTATTTTTTCTGAAATGAAGGTTTGTTCTCCTTCTCCTGCTGCAGCAACAATATTTACTCTTCTAAGAAGACTTTACACTAGATGCTGGAACATTTGATTTGATTGTATTCAGCTACAAGAGCACTAGTGATGTCCTTGATCACTCGAACTCGTTCCAAAGGTCCACACAGAGCTCAATCACTCCATAGAACACTATTGTCCTGCTTCACAGCCCAGCGCTGGAGCCTGTATACCCTTCTAGATGATGCTCAGCACTGTACATAGAGACCTTAGGGTGATGTGTGGCTGCTCCACAGCATCCCACTAACTCTGTTTGGTCAGTGGCTGGACTTTGTACAAGCTGTGTGAGCACAGGTGAACATTCGTGTCAGCAGTGAGTGCACATCAAAGTAGCGTTCACTTATTAGAAGAGGGGTGTGGATATTTTTAGACATGCAGCGTATTCCACTGGTTTATTATGATTTTTGGTCGTTGACTGTAGTTTAGGAAATATGGTAGGAGATCCAAAAGTGCACAGAAAGAAAATAAACAGGGTTTGGGCCGATATAGAAAGCTGTTTCATGACGTGATACAAGTTTAAGTTTACTTTGTTGGACTGAACTGTAATGCTAATTTGTTATTCATTCTGGTTAGTCCAGGTTTAAGCCTACCCTGGATGTGGAAAACAGATGCTGTTCCATAAATCTCTTACTCAGTCTGATTAAAGCTAAGGCTTTCCAAAATGTGACAGCATCAGATGGTACCTAAAGGGCCATTCCGACCTAACAGTGTGTGCAGGCAATGAGTTTAATATATTATTTGTTGTTGAATTATGTATTATTCTGTAAAGCAGCATTTTGTTCCATAGTTCATACTGTTTTAATTCTCAATACAATACATACACGTATAGTCATGCCCTCCTTCTGCGTTCACCAGCTAGCTAGCAAAAGAACAAAACATATAAGATATAAAACATATAACATATATAAGGTTTATAACAAATGCCCAGAACCTGCATCCTTGCCCACATGGATGTACGGATTGCAGTAGTAGTTTTAGTCTTTCCAAAGAGCCTCCCACCCTTAAAGATGCCTCTGATCAGAAGCCTCATTGGCAGGCTTATTTACAATAATGTATACATTAACCTAAGCATCAAGTAAAACACCCATACATTACAATTAACTGCCAGGTTCTGGATACAGTAAGGGTAGTGCATAAAAGTGCTTGTCAACAGAGACTGTTGCGTCACTGAAATAAAACTGAAAAGCAGTACCACTGTTTGTTAGTTTCACAGTGTTCTGGAATAAATTCGGTGTCGCTCATAACTCATCTAAATTAATATTCAGTTTTACTTTACACCAAGACACTCCTATGTGTTATGATTAAACATCAAAACTACCCTAACGGTTAAAGGTTTAAGTACACTACCAGTCAAACGTTTTAGATCACTACCAGTCAAACGTTTTAGATCACTACCAATCAAACGTTTTAGATACACTACCAGTGAAACGTTTTAGATACACTACCAGTCAAACGGTTTAGATACACTACCAGTCAAACGGTTTAGATACACTACCAGTCAAACGTTTTAGATACACTACCAGTCAAACGCTTTAGATACACTACCAGTCAAACGTTTTAGATACACTACCAGTCAAACGTTTTAGATACACTACCAGTCAAACGTTTTAGATACACTACCAGTGAAACGTTTTAGTACACTACCAGTGAAACGTTTTAGATACACTACCAGTCAAACGGTTTAGATACACTACCAGTCAAACGTTTTAGATACACTACCTGTCAAACGTTTTAGATACACTACCAGTCAAACGTTTTAGATACACTACCAGTCAAACGGTTTAGATACACTACCAGTCAAACGTTTTAGATACACTACCAGTCAAACGTTTTAGATACACTACCAGCCAAACGTTTTAGTACACTACCAGTCAAACGTTTTAGTACACTACCAGCCAAACGTTTTAGATACACTACCAGTCAAACGTTTTAGATACACTACCAGTCAAACGTTTTAGATACACTACCAGCCAAACGTTTTAGTACACTACCAGTCAAACGTTTTAGTACACTACCAGTGAAACGTTTTAGATCACTACCAGTGAAACGTTTTAGATACACTACCAGTCAAACGTTTTAGATACACTACCTGTCAAACGTTTTAGATACACTACCAGTCAAACGTTTTAGATCACTACCAGTCAAACGGTTTAGATACACTACCAGTCAAACGTTTTAGATACACTACCAGTCAAACGTTTTAGATACACTACCAGCCAAACGTTTTAGATACACTACCATCAAACGTTTTAGAAACTACCAGTCAAACGTTTTAGATACACTACCAGTCAAACGTTTTAGTACACTACCAGTCAAACGTTTTAGATACACTACCAGTCAAACGTTTTAGTACACTACCAGTGAAACGTTTTAGTACACTACCAGTGAAACGTTTTAGATACACTACCAGTCAAACGTTTTAGATACACTACCAGTCAAACGTTTTAGATACACTACCAGTCAAACGTTTTAGATACACTACCAGTCAAACGTTTAGATACACTACCAGTCAAACGTTTAGATACACTACCAGTCAAACGTTTTAGATACACTACCAGTCAAACGTTTTAGATACACTACCAGCCAAACGTTTTAGATACACTACCAGTCAAACGTTTTAATACACTACCAGTCAAACGTTTTAGATACACTACCAGCCAAACGTTTTAGTACACTACCAGTCAAACGTTTAGTACACTACCAGCCAAACGTTTTAGATACACTACCAGTCAAACGTTTTAGATACACTACCAGTCAAACGTTTTAGATACACTACCAGCCAAACGTTTTAGTACACTACCAGTCAAACGTTTTAGTACACTACCAGTGAAACGTTTTAGATCACTACCAGTGAACGTTTAGATACACTACCAGTCAAACGTTTTAGATACACTACCTGTCAAACGTTTTAGATACACTACCTAGTCATACGTTTTAGATACACTACCAGTCAACGTTTTAGATACACTACCAGTCAACGTTTTAGATACACTACCAGTCAAACGGTTTAGATACACTACCAGTCAAAACGTTTTTAGATACACTACCAGTCAAACGTTTTAGATACACTCCCAGCCAAAAACGTTTTAGATACACCAACAGTCAAACGTTTTAGTACACTACCAGCCAAACGTTTTAGTACACTACCAGTCAAACGTTTAGTACACTACCAGTCAAACGTTTTAGTACACTACCAGCCAAACGTTTTAGATACACTACCAGTCAAACGTTTTAGATACACTACCAGTCAAACGTTTTAGATACACTACCAGCCAAACGTTTTAGTACACTACCAGTCAAACGTTTTAGATACACTACCAGCCAAACGTTTTAGATACACTACCAGTCAAACGTTTTAGATACACTACCAGTCAAACGTTTTAGATACACTACCAGCCAAACGTTTTAGATACACTACCAGTCAAACGTTTTAGTACACTACCAGTCAAACGTTTTAGATACACTACCAGTCAAACGTTTAGATACACTACCAGTCAAACGTTTTAGTACACTACCAGTCAAACGTTTTAGATCACTACCAGTCAAACGTTTTAGATACACTACCAGACAAACGGTTTAGATACACTACCAGTCAAACGGTTTAGATCACTACCAGTCAAAGGTTTTAAATACACTACCAGTCAAAGGTTTTAAATACACTACCAGTCAAACGTTTTAGATACACTACCAGTCAAACGTTTTAGATACACTACCAGCCAAACGTTTTAAATACACTACCAGTCAAACGTTTTAGATACACTACCAGTCAAACGTTTTAGATACACTACCAGTCAAACGTTTTAGATCACTACCAGTCAAACGTTTTAGATACACTACCAGACAAACGGTTTAGATACACTACCAGTCAAACGGTTTAGATCACTACCAGTCAAAGGTTTTAAATACACTACCAGTCAAAGGTTTTAAATACACTACCAGTCAAACGTTTTAGATACACTACCAGTCAAACGTTTTAGATACACTACCAGCCAAACGTTTTAGTACACTACCAGTCAAACGTTTTAGATACACTACCAGTCAAACGTTTTAGATACACTACCAGCCAAACGTTTTAGATCACTACCAGTCAAATGTTCTAAAACTTAGTAATGGTAATGTATGCCTTTTGAATATTTTCTGCCTGTTAATATTAGTTTTATTATTGAAGTGCTGTAGACTGACAGTATCTGTAGTTCAGTAGCTGCATCAATTTTAGTTAATGTAGTGATCCTTCTGAATAGTAAACTAGGGTTATTCTATTTATCAGTCAGAGAGGAGCACCAGGTTGCGTGTGTTGAAGTAAGATTTCTTCTACAGACTATAAGGCTATCTTTTCCAGCGGTTTGGAATAGCTCTCGTTTAGTCAAGCACCATTTCCTCTGTAGTTGTCTAACGATCTATTTTAGAGCTCAAGTACCATCCGTAAAGCACGCTTTTTTCTGCTTTTACTGCTTAGTGGAGCCGTTTTATTGAAAGTAGAATGGAAAGTATTTTCCAAGCATTTGGTTATTATATCTAATTCATTGGGTTCAGAAAGACAACTAATGGAAGCTGATAAATGTACTGGCTGTGGAGGATGTTATACTGAGATGAACATATATTAAAACTAAAGCTCATTCCATATAAAATTAGGTAATGATTTGCTGTGGTTAAATGATCTACATTTACATTACAGTACAAAATGAAGTTAATAAATGGACCCCTTTATATTTGAAACCAAAAGAGTGTAGAATGGATGCAAATGTCTTAAAAAAAATCCTGCAATCCTTACATCCATGTGGGCAAGGGTGTAGGTTCTGGGCATTTTTTATAAACCTTATACAACTTTAGATTAAACCTAATCATTTGTAGTGTTTTGTTCTTTTGCTTTGTTTGGATGTGTTATTATAAACTCATTTTGTTGTTGTGTCTGTTAATCAGCTGTTTAGGCTGTTTAAAATGTTTGTCACCTGTTGGCCAAAAAGCTCTTTGTTTTGAAAGATTGCACCCTGATTAAGGTAATGGCTGCTGTGCATGGGTAGTCTTCTTCCTTCTCCCTTGGCCTTTTTTTTAGCTTGTTTACACTGATTTGCTCCAGAGACAAATGCAACTTTAACCTTTAATCATAGCATGCAAGAGTATGTTATGAGGTGAAGTTAACTTTTCAATATTGGGATATACCTTGAAAAAGTTCTAAACGACAGTGTCACACTGATGTGTTTTGTCAAGCTTAGTATATATATATTATATATATATATATATATATATATATATAATATATATATATATATATATATATATATATATATATATATATATTAGTATAAATAATACATGCTGTAGTTAGACTGTTGAATTCAGGGTGCATGCAATAGCTGTGGAAACGACACCTATAAGAAAAGTTCATGTTGCTTGTCCAGCTCCGTGTCATTGGCAGATGTCAGATGTTTGTGTCTGTGGCAAAGTGTTTGTGGCTAGTAAATGGAAGTTAATGCTGTTCCCATTGACTGAGTTTTCTTGGCTTTGGTCTGTTTGCTTTGAACAGTGTGGCCCCATAAATAACGGCCAATGGGGCTCTTTGACAAGCTGGCCGGATGGCTGGGCTTGAAAAAGAAAGAAGTGAATGTGCTGTGCCTGGGGTTGGACAACAGTGGGAAAACCACCATCATCAACCAGCTAAAGCCTACCAATGTGAGTATTACAATCTTTAGCCAGCGATGACCCACTCATTTTAATGGCTTTTATTTATATTTGGTAATTAATAGGCAAACATTTAATGGCATATTTTTCCTTAAATATTTGTGTCAGCATTTGTCTTTGGAACATAACTAATGCATTTGATGTATTTTATATGTGTTTATATTGTATATGAGTTGTTATGAGTGAGAACAAATGAAAGCTGAAATTTAAATGGCTGAGATTTCCCACTGCGTTATTAATACTGCACCCCAAACCACATACTAATACACAGACTAGCATGCTACAATAGTGCATATTCAGTTAGTGCTTTTATTAGTGTAGCAGTTACTTGTTAATAGTTATGAGTCTAGAAGTGTGTAGTTTGGGACGCAGCGTTCAACAGTTTAACAGACTAATCATTAAACATCTCCAAGTGAATGTTTACAGTATTTATTGATTATGGAAATAAATTACGAAAAAATTATGAAAAAAGTGAAGTTTACTTTTCTAAGTGTCGAAATTACTGTTCATGATCATTGACAGTGTGATATAGATTCAGTGGCAAAGAGATTGAAAAGTCCTTTATTCCTTATAAATTTTAACAAATAAGGTGTTACATGTTAATACCACTGATTGGAGATTTTCCTCAGACAATATATAAGTTATTCCTTAGGGCACTGTTTATAGCTCTTTTATGGACAGTAGGTTCTTCAAGCTGGCTTGTCAAAATGGTCAACATTTAAATGGTCTTCTTACAGGCTCAGGCTCAAGACATTGTACCCACCATAGGCTTTAGCATAGAGAAGTTCAAGACATCAAGGTGAGGATCAATATCGTACTCATTTCCTGATGAGGCAACACATTTGTCTTGTTATTGACCACATTGTTCTGTTTATAGCCTGTCGTTCACAGTCTTTGATATGTCAGGCCAGGGCAGGTACAGAAACCTGTGGGAGCACTATTACAAGTAAGTGAAACCTCTTTTCTTATACAATGCAAAACACATAAATTGTTATTACAATACATGAAAAAACAGTTGCAAGCAGCTTTTTATTGAATGTAAGTATATTATATAATTATATTGTAGTATTTCTTTAACCTAACAAATCTTCCTCAGAAGAAAAACACAGGCTTAACTATGTCATGAAATCGAATGTATCTTAATGGTTTTTACATCTTTCTTATTGTTTTTGTTTGTCCAGGGAGGGTCAAGCCATCATATTTGTCATTGATAGCAGTGATAAGCTGAGAATGGTGGTGGCTAAAGAAGAGCTGGATACCCTCCTGAACCATCCTGGTAAGTGTCTGCTTTTACTGTTGACTGGTTCCTGGAGTTTGGATAGGAATTAAATTTAAATTTGGACATAGATTCACAAAAATCTCTGAAATAAAGAAATGTAAACACTGAAAATGAGCTAAAAGTGCTTTAAAAAATATTTTCTATTTTGTCTAAAGTACAACAAGACTTCAACAGGTTTCTTCCTTTTATTAAGGGAGATTTTCCTTTCCACCGTCGCCTCTGGCTCGCTCTAGGGGGGCTTGGACCTCGATACACTTTCTCATGTTTTGCTGTGCATCCATCTCTTTGATTCCTCTTGTTCAAAAACTGCTTTTCTGTAAAGCTGCTTCAAGACAACACTGGTGGTAAAAAACGATATAAATAAATGCTGATTGATTGATCGATTGATTACAGTCTTACCTTGTAGTTGATTTTAACCCACTCTTTGTCTTGTCTGACTATACTATACGCTTTTTCCCTGTACCTAAGCTACTCTTGCCATATGTGTGCAGATATCAAGCACAGGAGGATTCCCATTTTGTTCTTTGCTAATAAAATGGATCTACGGGATGCACTCTCATCAGTAAAGGTCTCCCAGCTCCTCTGCCTGGAGAATATCAAGGACAAACCCTGGCATATCTGGTAAGACAACATGGGGGATTTCTCATTTAGGTGTATTTGACATTAACAAGCCTTATATAATTGATTTTTTGTGGCTCTATGGTTAATTTCTTAGCTTGTTGTAACTTAACAACTAAGTGTCTAGCAGGTGCCCCAACATGTCCCCCTCAACAAGCTTTAGTTGCTGTTTATCTGTCTAAATATAATATAAATTATAATGTAGTGTTTTCTGTACGATTTACAGTGCCAGTAATGCTGTCCAGGGCGAGGGCCTGCAAGAAGGAGTCGACTGGCTGCAAGGTACGGATTAGAAGTTTTATTTATTTATTTATTTATTTTATTGCACGCTCATCAAGGTTAGAATCAGTTTGAAATGGAAGGCATACAGGTTTAATTGTAAATACCAGTACATTTGAAAAAATCAGATGAAATTGCATATATAGTTTATGGAGGGGATGCAGTGATGTAACCTTTTTTTACCAGAATACGCACCTAAGTGGCAAAACATTCAACAACGTGACCGCATTTATTAGGCCAAACACCGAAACCCAGAATAAAAAAAAAAAATAACGACAAGCTTAAATAAAGGCAGTAGGACTCGACAATAAAACTTCAATCTTTATGGTCTTCACCATCTTCTTCTTCACCATGTTTCTTCATTCCAAGTATAGCAAAGTTGTCTAAACTTGTTTTATGGAGTTCCCCTTAATAAGGAAAACTGAGTTTGCTCTGGTGAAACAACACTGTTTAACCATCACTGCTACGTTTGTGAAACACAAGGCTCATCATCATAATGTTTATAAAAAAACAAATGCTGCCAAAACCTTACACTGCATATAAATAGAACTAAACAATGCAAACTGTATAAAACCCCAAAATCCATGTGACCCAAAGTTATGGCTGCAAATGCACATTTTAGTGTCCAGATTTCTGTTTTTTTTTTCAAATGAAACTATGTCAGTTTCTTGATTAGATTTTCCATTCTACCCTAAATGATGCAGCAGTTACATTCTGGCACCTCAGGCCTTCCTAGAATGGGAAAATGTGAACAAGAAACTGGTAAATATAAAGCTGATTTCAGCCTCATGTGATCCATTGCTTTTCTTTTCTGTTTTCCATAAAGAGACAGCTTAGAGTTCTTGTTAAATCTATTTGTCCAGTCAGTCCCACAACAACTGTCCTGATTTTAAATGTTTTTGTGTACATTTACACTGAAGGTTAACACTGTTACTCTGTTAGTCTTTCTGATGCTCAGTGGGTATAACTGTTAGCAAACAAATAAACAATTTTTTATTTAGCACTTTTCTAAGTGAGACTACAAAGTGCTTCACAGCATTTCGCAAATAAATAAATAGTAATAATATAATTAATAAAATACATAAAACCTTAAAAACAAAATAATACAGACTTATTGCAGTGACTGTGATGTCACATGCATACTCTCTAATGCCTGTGTTTATCTCCACAATGTTAGAGAGCTCTTCCTGCTTGTGTTTTTGCCAACAAATTGATTGGCTCTCTTATTAAAGGAGAGGGCTTTCCCCATAAAAACAAGCCATGATGTGCGTTACAAACTTTCTCATTTCTTGTTTAAACTAGTAAACTGTCTTCTCCTCCTTTTATAATTTATCTGGTTATGGCTGTGGAAGAGTTTTATACAGTCATTGGTTGGATTGTGTAGCCACTGTTGCTTTCACTGGACAGCAGTGATAAAATGGCATTCGGTGTATGGAAATCCCAGGATTTTTACATTTTTAGATTCATATGGACACAGTGTTGATGAAAATAATGTTATTGAATTACTGAACATAGTTTATATTCTAATGAAGCTTATTTTGTATATTTGCTAGGGGTGTACGAAATATTGAAATATCGAATATCGTGATATTATGTTTAGTGATAATGTATTGATTTTTAAAAACACAGTATTAATTATTAAATAGCAGTTTACATGCAAATATTTCTGGCAGACACTGAATTACTGTGTGTTGTGTTTAAACCTCTGACCACTAGATGGCAGTGTTGTAGTCCATTTTTAGCTCCACTCCAACATTAACAAGCAGCACAAGGGCGCAAAGCTATTGTAAGCATTGATAAACCTGTTAATATAGTGGTGTGTTTTAATAGTAGAATTTTAAAAATTGCAATATATCATGTTGCTTGCAATATCGCAGTAAATAACAATATATTGAATCGTGACCGCTGTATCACGATACGTATTGCATCGTCGGGTTCTTTCCAATACACAGCCTTAATATTTGTACAGCTGTAATGAAAATCATTGCTCCTCATTTAAAAGTTTGCCTTCATTTTGCCCACCAATTCTGCTTTGGTTGGTATTCCCAAGACTTTGTTACAGAACCTAAAAGTAGAGCTTTTGAATTACTCACTTACTAATTATTGCTGAAATATAATAAAAAAATTTATATTGATTTTCTCTGTACTGTTTTCTCTGTACCCTCCCAAAACTATTGTCAATAGTGATTTAAAGCATTCAACAGCATTTGATTTATTTTCTCTTCCTTCTTCATCCGTAGAACAAATCGCACTGTAAGTACTTTAAATGAAACCTCCCAGTGTTGGTGTAGTGAACTGCTGTGAACTGTTAGTATCTCTTTGTAATGTAGTTAACCTGATACCTTCAGTCACTTACAACTGTATCGACTGCACATGCGGTTCAGTACACACACTAGTCTATATGTGAGCTTCAGTGAACTATAGCACCTTTTGTTCTATTATCTACCTTAGCACAGGTATGTATTATATTCTCTGCCCTTGTGTTTCTGCCTTCCTGTAACACAGTACCATCCTTTTAGCCCTGTGCCATCCAGCATGTCCTCATTGGCGAAATCAGAGTTGGTTGTCAGTCGATGGTCAGTGATTTCCAAATACTTTGGTCTTCTTTCCTCAACAGATCAGATCAGAACGATGAGAACGTGAAGTCATCGTAAAAACCCCGCAGGAAAACCGTCGCACCTCGCTAATGCAGTAGCAGCGATGCTGTCCACAGACGTCCAATCAAGCCTGACCCTTGGCCATCAGTGCGTGGGCATGATGGGCCGTCTGTGGTGGACCACGCTTGGAAGCTCAGCGATTGGTAGTGCGAGATGCTGTTTCACTTTGATTTCGTTGCACCGCATATTGTTTTTTTCACACTAGTAGATTGTGCTTTATTATAGTCAGGTAAGTAAGATGTTCTCATGCTATCGACTGTAAGATGTAATGAAACTGCAAACACTTTTATACCTCATTATACACTCATTTGGCTATCAGGCATAATAAACAAAGCCCACCTGTTTCTTTATGCTTCAGAAAGCAGGGTTTTTCAGGGAGCAAAATAACCTAAGCCCAACAAATGTCAGGCAAACTGATGAACTCTAGCTCAGTACTTTCATTCTTATCATTTCCCAGCAATATTGTGCGTCTTAGGGTGGGATTTCTTGTGAGCTGTATAACTCAACTGCAAATGCATGATTTTTAGTTGAAATTGTCCAGCTTTGAGAAAAACCTCCCAGGACAGCACATCAAAATTGTGTTAAAATAAATGGCTGCAATTGGCCCATCATTTTAAGAAACATTTTCTTTTAAGCTCACTGTTGTAACTTGTACTAGTACAGGTTTAGGATAGAGGTGCAGTCAGGCTTGGTAATTAAAGCCCAAAGTTGTAGTTCACCCATTAGAAACAGCTCTTCTCCTATTGCACAGAGCTTGACTTGTAGCTCAGATTGACCGGTTATCCATGTTGATAAATACCCTCCAAGTTCTTTGTGAGAAGTTAAGATGTATTTAAAGTAGCAGCTACAGAGTGCTGTCTCCAGAGCAATGATATTGTTGTACTGTAAGTACTGTACTGTAAGACAGATCAAATATTTCTTTTTTTTATTTCCTTCATAGTAATTACCAAAACATATGCTACGGCAGTAATCCTATTGATTTTTTTTTTTTTCAAATTATATATGTGCACTTTGCATCTCACACTCAAAGAATGTAAAAGTTTTTAATTCGGTTTGTCTCTAAAACTGTCCTGTACTAGGATGTTTAAAGAATAAAAGGTCTACATAGTAAATAATTAGTCTCATATTGCTTCTTTAAGCCATTTGAAAAGACATAGATGAGTGAAATTCCTTAACCTTTACATTTACAAAGGAAATATTAGCAGTCATATTGCACAGGGTGCCTGCCAAAGCAAAACAGGAAAGCAATTTACTGTCTGATTCCCATTTAGTTTCCTATTCATTTTGGGTTTAGTTTCATTTTGTTATGCTCAGCAAACTCAACTGTTTTATAGTTGTTCTCACATCAAAGCTTTGGTATTTGGCAAAGATCATCGTATCTCTTATTATCATCATACTACTTTTGTACGAGTTTCTGTGCTGATATATCGTCACTGTCCAATGAAAAACAAGTTATTTTAGAGCATTTCTATTGGGCCATGCTTCATGAAACGGAACCTGCCGAACCTTCAGAAAAGTAAATATCAAAAGATCAAAAATGGAGATGCATGTTTTACTTTGAGCAGGGACAATATGCTTAATGTTCTACAACGGCCCATTGCAGTTCTATCGGTTCTGTTAGACTACATTTACATCTACAGTGAGGGGAAAGAATTCAGACACCTTCGTTTGTTATTTAACATACTTCCAGTGCGTATATCCACTTTGAGTCTGCATACATAGCTAATTCAGGGACCATAAATTAATAAATGAACTAGCACTTTGTTGCAAGTATGCCTTTGAGATCTCTAATTTATTTTGTACAGCATTGTGCTTTAATTTTGGAACATTTCTTTAAGCAAATTGTCCCAAGGTTACAGGGCTCCCTCTGCTAGACTCATTTTTAAACTCCTACAGACAATAAGATTTAAGACTGGTTAAACAATACAGGCAGCATTATTATTGAGGTGGTTGTTTTGTTGAAAAATCTTTTTTCCCTTTCTTGGCTGGGGAAATAAAAGTCCCCCGTAATATATCCAGGTACATTAATGTTTTCCGACCTGCAATGCCCCAACGAGAAGCAGCCCCAAATTCGTACTTCAAAGTAGATTTAATTTTCTTGGGATTATACTAACCCTTGTGTCTCCACACAGGGATGAGTTTTTTTTGCCATAAGTTTTATTTTATTATACTTGTTTATTGTTTTCCGAGTAGCTGTTTTTCCTGCTGACTGCTGGCGTCTCTATTACCTACCGTTTCATCAGTATGAGAGTTTCCTTGTGAGTGTTTCCTAAAGGGAATCTATTTTGCTCATTTTCAGTGTTCGTATTTTGACTTTTGATGTCTACTAGAATAGATGTGCATGCTTCAATTTTCCCAAAACTCTCATACTGTACATCTAGCTTTACATTCTGTTAGAGATCCTGTGTCTTTAAGCCCCGCCTCCCAATAAGCCCAGCGTGCTATGGTTATTGAGGTTGTCTACTCTGTTCTAACTGATTAGAGCAGCATCCTGCTACAGGTTCCGCCCCCACACTGCCATGCCTGTTCTCACAGTGAAGTTCTGCTGTATCTGTTTGAGCCAGAGTTTGATCCTGAAAGTCAGGTAGAACATGGTTTTACTGTTTAAGCACTCTGTGTGTTGTGTAAAGGTGTGACAAGCTTGCTGGTACCTGTTAATTTCACCTTGTAACAGAGAAGAGGGCAGGAATTCCACCGAGGTGTTTTAAGCAACTGAGAAATGTTTTCTGGGGGAGAGAGTTTCTCGCTCTGGCTTGTACTTTGGGCTTTATAACTTTGCAGACTGTTTACTTGCACTGAAAATTGTTGTCTTTAAGATTTTTATCCTTTATCTTAACCATAATTACTTCTAAGTCTTTTATAATCACTTCAGCCCAAGATCTGCCCAAGAACATTTCTATTTTTGGCCTTGCTTGTGCATATAAAGTATAAAATAAAAAGGCTGCATGTTTATAAATTTGAAGTGGATATAAGCACTGAAATTATATATATTTACAATAAACAAGGGACAGTAGTGTCCATCTACATCTTTACCTAAAATCAGCTTATTTTGCGTATGCATGTTGAAGATGTCAGGTCAGTATCTATAAGTAACCTAGTGTTTAGAGATGCTAGGTTGTCTCACATAAACAACAGTATGAAAGTTGGTCTTTGTGAGATTCAATTAAAATAAGTCTCTTGTTAGATGTAAGCCAAAAGTGGCTGTACTCTGCCTAGATCAGTGTGGCACAATAAGTGAGTGTAATAGAACGGTCCCCGTGGGACTCTCTGCACTGTTCCCAGAACAGCTGCTGTGGGGAGGCTGACCTGCAGCCACAGTCGTGACTAATCAGATGTGCTCCCTCATTAAGACCTCCATGCAGCATGGGCATGGGGAAGAACAGAAGACGGCGATGTCTAATCAGGAGCCCATCTGTCGCTTATGGAATTACATAAAGAAGCAGGGGGCTCCCACTCAATTGAACTGCTGATGAAATCATGTCGTTCATCCGGCGTCTCAGACCTCAACGTAGCACTCCGGCAGAGTGTGTGGTTTTAAAAGTAGGGTAGACGTTTCCCAGTGAGGAGTACATATCACTAAAGATCACCTTTTTTGACCCTGTGGCAGGAACTGAAACATGTAGGTTCCAAACAGTTTTCAGAAGGTTAAGATTCTGTATTAAAAAAAAAAAGCTCCAGCAGCACTGCTGTGTCTGATCCACTTATACCAGCACAACACACACTGACACACCACCACCATGTCAGTGTCACTGCAGTGCTGAGAATGATGCACCTCCCCAATAGTTAGGGGTGTGTTTAAAAAAATAGATTTTTCGATTCAAACCGATCTTCATTTGAACAATCCGATATCGTTTCTTATAAACCCGAGATCGATCTTTAAAATTAGCACCCCCCCCCCAGAACTTTAAGGCAGATGTCTGGCTACATTTTGGATTCAGAAACCATGATGGTATTTACGCTATTTTTCATGACAACACTGAGGGGGGCATCTTTGTTTACTTTGTGGTAGAACTTCCGGTGCGCCCGTAAATACAGTGATACTAATTACAAGCAAAACGACACTAAACCTATAAAATGAATGGCATAATGTTCAGTTAGAGGGAGTCAGTAATTGGAAGAAGAGAAAACTTGTCTTGAACAACAGAGTTACGAACACAGCACATAAAGATCAGAGTGTTGGGGGACCACCTTCCAAAGAAGAGGACCTGCGTCTATGACTGAAGCTCTAAATTTAAAACATCCACCCAAACCTCCGTATGTCTGCTCTTACCATTCTGTGGAGGAGAACCAGCACCAGAGCTTCCTTATCCAGAGAAATGTCTCGCTTATGAAGCTCAGAGGAAGCAGATATGTTGGGTGTTTGTGAGTTAAGTAACTGTTTTCTGATCAGTGTCCACCGCGCTAGACTATCTGGGCTGTAACACCCACGCAGAGTGGCTCGGGCAGCTGGCTTGACTTGGGTTTAACCGGCTTTCAGAAATATAAACCGTCTGTGTGTAGGAGTACACGACCCACCTTCCCCCTGTGCAGGTACTGATACACTTTAGTACTTGTATAGTTTTTCATTGCCGAACCGTCTACACCTTCCAAGAGTACAAAATAATTAAAAACGTCGCCGTAGGTAACCTCAGACCACCATTTCATATAATCCACCCACTGTGTGATTAATCTTCGATGAGACAGTGTTGTCCCATTCAAAATTCTTATTGTCTCTCTGGTCTCCTCCCATGCATTCATTTTGGTTAGCTGAGCGAAAGTTCTAACAAAAGGCGGAACAAACATACGCTTGAAAGTAGGCGTGGCGAAATACGGTGATTATAAACATATAAACACTAATGTTTTTAGTTATGGTAGGTTGAGCGTTCCTTGTACATTTACCACATTAGTTCTCTGAAAATCTCTTATAATATTTAAACAAAACATATTATTTAAAAAAACATACAAAACATAGTAACTGAAATATCCCCAAATGAATCGATATTGAATTGAATCGAATCGGAAATCTAATTGAATTGGGACCTTGTGAATCGGGATCGAATCGATCTGGAAAATCAGTGGCGATACCCAGCCCTACCAATAATACCTGCTCCGTGGGGGTCCTGACCATTAAAGAACTGGGTAAAAGGGGATAAATGGTGTATGCAGTGATTCAGATGAACTAATACTCTGTAATTGAACTACACAGTGCTCCAGTATGGTAAGTGAACCTGATAACATGTGACAGTGTATACATATCGTCGCTGTCCAATGAAAACACGTGTCTTCATTTTCGTTGGTTTTTTATTTTTCTACATCATTTGAGCTGTTGTTTACACTGTGTAAAAATTCCATAATGAAAACACCAATAGAAATGCTTTTTAGAATAATTTGGGAAAAATTCAGTTTCCATTGACTTACATTGAAGGTTAAGACAGCTTTTGTCCTCTCCTGTAACGTTCCAATTTTGGAGACGCTTGTTTTTCATTGGACATTTTGTATAGTTATACCTTTTTATAATCATCTAACAGTAGCCTATAGATTTTGTTGTTATTGAAAAAAATAGGTTCTTCAAGGTTCTTTAGTAAAGACCCTGCTTCTGTATAGAACCATGACCACCCAAAGAACCATATGCATGTTTAAGTGTGCTACAGAATGGCAAACTGTGCCTGTAGTATCATAATTAAATAAGAAAATTTGGTGCAAAGACCTGACATACAGTGACACGCCGTTGTTCTTCCCTCAAAATCCCCTCAAATGGTAAAACGAGTTGATTCCAAAATCCTGGACTTCTATGTACAATTTTGATTCATTAATATTCACATACAACAACTGCAACAACAGAGCAATAGCAAGAAACATGGCAGACTGTGTGGAGAAATCTGCCGGTTCAGACTGTGAAAGGGATGTCAGTATTTTTCATACCCTTTCCGAGGAACAGAACTGCCAGTGTGTATGACTGATGTTCATCTTTAAACAAGGCTGAAACTGGATTCCTAATCACCAGCTTCTTAACCCTATGTTGTGTTCCACCTTAAATAAAACACCTCATAGGTAACAGAACGTAATTGTGACTCCTTTTAAAGTGGAAAGGAAAATTCCACAAACACACCAACCTCTAAATAGGAAGCCACCTTCAGCTCCCACAGCTTTAAGTTCTTAACAACTTTAATTCTGAACTGTCAGTTCGCTACACACATTTCAAATCTTGGACAAAATCGAGCAGCTTGGCTCAGCGTTCAACACTGAAGAAGACTGAAGAGACGAGCAGTTCCACCTTTTTACCATCCCAGCCCCAAAAGTAACCTATAAGTAGCAGCCATGCTGTGTGAATGTATGGCTTTTGAACAGTTCAGGTCAGATTCACTTAAACTGAAGGCTTCACGGTGAGTAACACCTTTAATTCACTTTGTTTTGATGTTGAGATTTAGTATAGGTAACTGACCTTAGCATCGTGTGAGGATTTATCTTATTTACCCAGATTGTATTTTCCTGTTTGTTTCTATTTCAGCATGTTTCTTCTGGTTGATCATCTTGCTGTCTCCGTGTAGACTAGCCAAATTATTCATGGGTTCACCATAAATTTTTCACCCGACCAATGTTATTTATTATTATTATTATTATTATTTTATTATTATCATTATTTTATTTTATTTTATTTTTTTTTGCCACAGAGAACAAGAAAAGGAAGCAGCCAAGGAAATGTAACGTAGTGGGGAGAATAAGAATGTGCAGTACAAAGTACTTTCCTTTAAAGAAAAAAAGAGAAGATCAAAAACAATAAATGATTACATTATTAGATACAATAGCATCTCTGTAGACATCAGAGAACATAATGCTGAATAAATGCATTCTATGCATTGAGAAATAGGTCCTCAGAGCGATGGAGAATGTGTGGTATATGGTTCTATACAGCCCCACAAGGGCCTCTTCTTCAAAGAACCCTTCCTTCCCTCTTTTTCTGGTTTAATACACCTGGTTCAGCTGAAGCCTGAGGAGCAGTCTCAGAACACGTCTTAGGTAAGCGTTCAGTGTCTGGCTTACTTCTGTTTCTGCACTCTACCGCTCTGACTGGTGAAGCTCATTTCTGTGTTGAAGTATCACATATTGACCAGCTATCTAACATATCTTACAGTCAGTAATGTAAACGGCACTGTCCATTAACAATAACAGCTCATAATACCTGTTACTACTTTGAGGTTAATAATGTTATACGTGATCTTCCCTACACTTCTACACATTTGCAGTGATGACTTCACAGGCAGGGTTCCTGCATGGACTGCGCTTTTCCCTGAAGCCACTAGGCAGCATCAGCACACCGCACCTGCAGAAGCACCACCTTGTATACTCACACATAAACCACAGCCACAGGTATATGATATCCGTGCCTCTTTTCTGTAGGTCTCACATTTACTGCCTTTTGTTGACGCCAGCATTGATTGCAGTGTTTCATAAGATCACTGTTTTGCATTAGGACCTGATACATTGTCGTCCTTTTTATTTTTATTTTTATTTTTTTGGAGTAAACATTATATGCAAGGCAATAGAATTTAATTGGACATTTGTAGAATCAAGAACTTTTAAAAACATTAGATATAAAACAATTGCATAGAATGCATAGACACTTATGGACAGTGAGGTATCCACCATCATCAGTCAGCCATTATTAGTAGAGCACTGATTACGCTTTATGGTGAATATCTGCTAACAGGTTAGTTAACCCTCACCAATCACTATTGAAAGTTTGATGGTGCTGTTTTTGATAACTGCCATTATCTTGGTATGATGGGCTCATATGCTCAGCAAACAGTCAAGTGAGTGAGTGCTGGGTCCGTTCAGCAGCCGTGCACTCAAATCAAACTAAATCAAGCCTTATTGATCACATGCACACACACACACACAGCCATACACGGTGTAACATGCAATGGAATACTTATAGGACTGTTCAGGGCTGCACAGAGTAGTCTACTGTACTGCTTGGTGATGATGCTATGAGCTTGATGTCGATCACAGGATTATGACAGTAACAACATGGATGCCTCAGAGAAGGCAGCAGGTGAAGAGCTGAGTGATTTCAGAGTCTGTATCTCTAGTTTCCTGAAGGCTGGCAATTAGAACATTTCTCTGCTGATCTACAGAGCATCAAAGATCAGATAGTGTGATCATCTCTGTTTTCCTGAAGACAATCGAAAGTCATGTATCATTGGGGAGGGAGTACAACGCCCTATAATTCAGTGTGAAGTCGGTTTCTTTTATTTTAAGTTGAAGTTAAGCCACTCTAAGGTTCCCTAAGGGCTAGCAATGCAACCCAGAGCTTGTTGGAAAGGGCACATGTGTTAACTCAACTTTCATCACATAATTGTCAATTTCAAAACATCAGAGAATACAATAGAAATATAAAGATATATAAAAAATATAAGAAAACCAAAAGGAAGACAAATATAAATATGAAAATATTGGAACATAATATAGTACTATAGTATGTGCAGTGTGAAGCTCTGTGACGGTGAGACAGGTAATATAAATTAGTCAACTATAAACATTTATCATGCTATTTTTTACAGATGAATAAGTACGTGTTGTAGGTTTTCGTATACAGGGCTGTATAGCTGGGCTAGCCTGTATATATAACTTTGATGATTGTCTGTATGAACTGCTTTTTCCTCAAGTTAATGTTGTGCTCAATTACTAAAATACGTTACATCAACACATTCATGTCTTCCAGTTTTTCCAGTTTCAATTTTTGTATAACGTGTCAAATTTGTGTGTCATTTTAATACATTAACACTTTATTTATTTATTATGTAATAAAATCTCTGGGCTTACCTGAAAGCAAGCCGACATATACTTAACCGGGGCATAGCTAGAACCTTTCAAGATGAGATACATTTTGAAGGTTCTAGCTATGCCCCAGTTATGTATATGTTGTTTATTTCTCAGGAGATATTCTGAGGAGATCAAAGAAGATGATACACTTGAATAAAGCAGGACAAAGTGAAAGCATATAGAAAGAAATATGGGTTTCTGATTGTGGAGTTAAAACAATATTAAATACTACAGAGAAAATGAAACTCAGCAAAAATGCACAGCACAAAGATAACATGTTAAATTCTGAAACTAAGAAGTTGTATATATATATATATATATATAAGAGGCAGCTGTCATGTACAAATTACATAAAATGAAATGAAAATCAACAAAAAAAAAAGATTCATGTTTTTGTTTGGACAGTGATGTTATGCTATGTTTTAAAGATGCCAGCAGTACACAGCAGTAAATTTTAGAGTCTGTATCTCTAGTTTCCTGAAGGCTGGCAGTCTGATCTAGAGCTTCGATCTAAAGATCAGATAGTGTGGTCATCTCTGTTTTCCTGAAGACTATAGAAAGTCATGTGTCATTGGGGAGGGAGTACAACACCCTATAATCCAGTATGAAGTTGGTTTCTTTTATTTTAACCAAGTTAAGCCACTCTAGGGGTCCCTAAGGGCTAGCAATGCAACCCAGAGCTTGTGGGAACAAGCACACACAAAACACTCAACTTTCATCACATAATTGTCAACTTTAAAAAATCTGAAGTTGTGCAGCCTTTACAGTTCAATAATAAAAGTTGGGACAGGAGAAACATAAACCTGGTAAAGTTGTGTGATGTAAAAAAACACCAGGTGGAACATCCTACTTAATAGCCAACAGGTGAGTAACATGACTGGCTAAGAAAGAGGATCCCAGAGAGTCTTTCAGAAGTAGGGATGGAGAGGAGTCACCACTCTGAAAGATTGAAGAAGAAGGTTTCTCAGTGAACGTTTCTCAATGCAGAGGAATCTGTGCACAAGGGATGAGACTGGATTCCAGTACTTGATCCCAAATGCTGAAAAAGAATTCCAAAGCATGTGTACCTGTCAACACTGAGCTCAGGAGGTGTGGAAAAAGATTTCTTTATAAACTGAAAGAAAGTGTAGTGAAGGTAACGAGTGGAGAAGGTTGACCTTATATTTGCTTGTTGACGCTTCAGAGTCAATTAAAGAACAGATCAAAGTCTTGAGGCGTGGTGCACGTGTCTGTAAGACTCTCTCAGGTGAGTTCCTGCGCGCGCACAGTGCTAGTGTTAGACAGTGTTAATGATGTGTGTCTGTTTGTCTGTCTGGATGGATGGATGGACGTGTCCTCTCTGAGGAAACAGGCTTCGTGTTTGGTTGAGATGTGGGTTTCATTCTCGCGCGCTCCTCGTCACACTTCAAAGGACGCGGAGCCAGATGTGGCCCGCGCGCTCATTAACTCCTCTCGGTGCACGCGCAGCGCGCGCCACGGCGCCACCACCACAGGCGCCACTGTAACCAGAAAAGCATGGCGGAGACCCAGAGGACTGCTGTCCCACCCGGAGCAGCTGCTGTTTACACCAGAGCAGCTTTCAGCTCCAGAATAAAAACAAACACACACGAACTGAGAGTTTCCGGCTCCCAAACACAGCGTTTGATTTGGACGGGCTGTTTTAAGGGGTGGGCGGAAGAGCCGCTGCTGAACGCTGGAGAGTGGTCTTGACCAGGCGCGCTCTCCTCCATACGCTGCCCCTAACATCTGTATAGGAAGCGCGCTCGCTCGCTCCGTGGCTGCTCGTAATTGGGAGCTTCTTGGCAGACTGTCAGCCCAGTTCAATTAGTCGAGTTCGGGCAGAAGAAGCTGAAGAAGCTCCGTCAGCGTTAAATTGGCTTCCTCGGGAAGCTGCTCACCTGGTATTTTAGGCAGCTATTAAAGGCGGCGGCTGCTGCTTCTCTGGCCGGCTAGTCTGTGTGGTCTGTGAATGTAAATGTGCTGTTTACTGTGTTTATAGCTGTCAGGAATAAGATCGCGGGGCGCAAGGATGCAATTAGAGAAGACACATATTCCAACATCTAAGAAATAGTCCCAGTTGTCTGTGTGTTGGGCTGGATTAGGAAATGTTAACCCTTAAAACTCCAGGTTTAATATGTACTTTTAAATTTATTATCTCTCTTTCTCTCTCTCACACACACACATACATGTATCAAGTAACTATTACGAATTATTATTTCAATATATGAATAATTGCTACTATTTTTTTTATTTATTAACTATATGTAATTATTCACTGTGCGGTCTATACAGTGAATTAATAATTAACTACTATTCTCTATTAATTATTTAGTACTACTAGACTATTCGATGTGATCTGTTGTATCTACGTTGAATTACTGAATAATTACTATGAACTATTCAGTACCAGTTATTTAGTAACTACTTAATAGTTTAAATATCCAGTGTGTATTATTAACTAATACGTATGACTTGATAACTACAATTAAATATCCAGTGTGTATTATTAACTAATACGTATGACTTAATAACTACTATTAAATATCCAGTATGAATTACTGAGTAACTACTATGAATTAATCAATAGCTACTTTAAATATCCAGAATGAATTACTGAGTAACTACTATGTATTAATTAATAGCTACTATAAATATCCAGTATGAATTACTGAGTAACTACAATGTATTAATTAATAGCTACTATAAATATCCAATATGAATTACTGAGTAACTACAATGTATTAATTAATAGCTACTTTAAATATCCAGTATAAAGTACTGAGTAACTACTCTGTATTAATTAATAGCTACTTTAAATATCCAGTATGAAGTACTGAGTAACTACTCTGTATTAATTAATAGCTACTATTAAACATTCCAGTATGAATTACTGAGTAACTACTGTGTATTAATTAATAGCTACTATTAAACATTCCAGTATGACTTATTGAGTAAATTCTATGTATTACTTAATAACTACTATTAAATATCCATTATGAATTACTGAATAACTACTATGTATTAATTAATAGCTACTTTACATATCCAGTATGAATTACTGAGTAGCTACTATGTATTACTTAATAACTACTATTAAATGTCCAGTATGAATTACTGAGTAATTACTATGTATTAATTAATATTAATAGCTACTTTAAATATCCAGTTTGAATTACTGACTAACTAGTATGTATTAATTAATAGCTACTATTAAACAATCCAGAATTAATTACTGAATAACTACTATGTATTAATTAATAGCTACTATATATCCAGTATAAATTACTGAGTAACTACAATGTATTAATTAATAGCTACTTTAAATATCCAGTATGAAGTACTGAGTAACTACTATGTATTAATTAATAGCTACTATTAAACATTCCAGTATGAATTACTGAGTAACTACTGTGTATTAATTAATAGCTACTATTAAACATTCCAGTATGAATTACTGAGTAACTACTGTGTATTAATTAATAGCTACTATTAAACATTCCAGTATGAATTATTGAGTAACTACTATGTATTACTTAATAACTACTATTAAATATCCAATATGAATTACTGAATAACTACTATGTATTAATTAATAGCTACTTTACATATCCAGTATGAATTACTGAGTAGCTACTATGTATTACTTAATAACTACTATTAAATGTCCAGTATGAATTACTGAGTAATTACTATGTATTCATTAATATTAATAGCTAAATATCCAGTATGAATTACTGAATAACTACTATGTATTAATTAATAGCTACTATTAAACAATCCAGTATGAATTACTGAGTAACTACTATGTATTAATTAAGAGCTACTTTAAATATCCAGTATGAATTACTGAGTAACTACTATGTATTAATTAATAGCTACTTTAAATACCCAGTATGAAGTACTGAGTAACTACTATGTATTAATTAATAGCTACTATTAAACATTCCAGTATGAATTATTGAGTAACTACTATGTATTACTTAATAACTACTATTAAATATCCAGTATGGATTACTAAGTAACTACTATGTATTAATTAATAGCTACTTTAAATATCCAGTATGAATAACTAAGTAACTACTATGTATTAATTATTAGCTACTTTAAATATCCAGTATGAATTACTGAGTAACTACTATGTATTACTTAATAACTAATATTAAACATTCCGGTATGAATTACTGAGTAACTACTATGTATTACTTAATAACTACTATTAAACATTCCGGTATGAATTACTGAGTAACTACTATGTATTACTTAATAACTACTATTAAACATTCCGGTATGAATTACTGAATAACTACTATGTATAACGTAATAACTGCTATAAAATATACAGCATGAATTATTCCATAACTACTGATTTTTTAGTAGAAAGTATTCAGTGGCTACTATAAACTGTTCATTGCGAATAATTAAATAATATATAATAAACTATTTTGTATAAATTATTGAATTACTGCTTTATGTTATTTGACAACTACTGTTCAATTTCCAGTATGTATTATTCAGTATCTACTGAGAATTTTCCAGTATGAATGACCTAATTAGATGTTGTGGATTATTCAGTTTGAACTATCCACACTGAACTATGATAACTATTAATTATCCAGTATGAATTACTCAGTGACTAACATGTAGAGGATGTAGGATGAGAATTAGCATGTTGGATCAGGTTCAGGTGGGGGTCCAGGTTCAGGTTGTGCTCCGAGTTTGCTGCTTCTGTTAGTCTTGTTTCTGGGAAGAACCCTGATTTGAAAAGCCTGAGATCACAGAGGAGTGTGGGCTCATATTTACAGTACAGACTTGCTGTGGGGCCGCGTCCGCTCCCTTACCAACCCTAACAGTACCAGTGGGCTTATTTTAGCACCCCGGACAGCGACCACCCTGTCCTGAATTGTTCACGTTTCATTCTTTTGTTCAGATGAGTCATAAAAACTTCCGTCAGAGAATTCTGAATGAAAGCGACCCCCACTGAACCAGTACTGACCGGCGGTGCTGCCCCCCTTCTTTTCCTTGGTACCGTGTTTGGCTGCTGGACAGGTCAGTGGACTGGACAGGCTCCAGCAAGGCGCGGTTCATTCGCGCTGGTGTGACATCTTTATTCAGAAACGGGTCTCCATTCACAACTCTCTGACGTCCGCGTTCATCAAGCCTCTGACGAAACCTGCTCTCATATAAGGATTCGCAGTTACGCGCTCTGCGGCCGGAACGTGCGGGGGGCTGCTGTCGCGCTGAGGTGACATATATTGCGCTCTTTCAGGTTTTTTCTCCTCCTTTAATCGGCGCTGCTGTCTGTCTAGGAGGAGCGCGGAGAGGTAAGTCACACTTTGCGCTCTTTCTGCAGCCTTTGAGCCTCACTTTTGCGCACACATGACGCGTTTAAGTCATATTATAGGCGCGCGTTACGGTTTGTGCGCTAGTTCATGCGCACTTGGCCATATTACATATAAACATATACACAGTATGTTTAAATGCACTGACTTACACTTATTAGAGTACAGCTGGCGCTAATTCTGCGGACACGTTGTGCGCTTTTCTGTAGCTTTTGAGAACATTTGCGCAAAGAAACCCTTCACTTTCAGTATGAACCAAGTAGACCGCGCACATTGAGCTGCTGGTTAATTTGAGATATATCAGAATTAGAGCACTAGAAACCGGTTTACTCAACTCAGACCTCCAGTTTGTTCCATCTGTTGAGCAGCCCTGGCGCTCTTCAGCGAGCCTCCCTCCTCTCCCTCCCTCCGCAGGTCTCAATGACATTCGGCTCTTTGGAGGAACAGCCACTTTAGCGGAGAGAAGATGGCCATCCATTTAGCGGGGGTGGCGGCGATAGTCATCTTCTACTTGCTGATCCTGCTCGTGGGCATATGGGCCGCGTGGAAGAACAAGAACTCCGGGGTGGAGGAGGGAGCGGACCGGAGTGAGACCATCATGGTCGGTGGGAGAGATATCGGACTCTTCGTGGGAGCTTTCACCATGACGGGTAGGACTGACTCTCTAAGGAAAACACAGTCCCAGGTCACAGTCCCAGATCTGACGCTGTGCCGGTAAATGCACGCGCGTACGAAGAGCCCGTTAAAGCGGCAACTGAATTAAGCCGTGTTTTAACGAGTCACGGAAAGAAAGAACTTTCTGGAGACTCGTAGAGAATAAATGCTGAATCTTCGCCAGATTTGAAACTTGTATATCATTTTAGTGCTTAATTTCTTATTTTTACTTATTTAATTTAATATTTTCTACACGCTCTGCAAATCTGTTACACTCATCCACCTGATCTGTTTATTTATTTCACTTTTTCTTTTTTGGGGGGAGTTTCATTAACAAATCTACTGCAGCCGTCCATTTATTACTTGTATTTTTATTTTTATTTGTACTATTTTTAAGGTTATGTAGCTTTCAGTCCATTTATTTATTTATTTATTTATTTATTTATTTATGTATTTATTTATTTATGCCGTTGTTTGTTTGTTTATTCATGTGTTTACTCGAAGCGGATCACTTTCCTCTGAGGGTCTTAATTGTAAACGTGTCCTTGTCTGTGTGTGCTCCGTGCTGTGGTGTCGGGCAGCGACCTGGGTCGGAGGGGGCTACATTAACGGCACGGCGGAGTACGTGTATCTGCCGGGTTACGGGCTGGCCTGGGCGCAAGCTCCGTTCGGATACGCCATGAGTCTGGTACTGGGTAAGTGACGCCCCCCACTCTGTACTTTCCCAGCGACTAACCTTCACCACCCTGACCGCAGCTGCTGGAAGTAAAGCTACCTAACCCTGTGCAGGTGGTCTGTTCTTCGCCAAACCCATGCGCTCGCGAGGCTACGTCACCATGCTCGACCCCTTCCAGCAGCTTTACGGGAAGAGGATGGGGGGCCTGCTCTTCATCCCCGCGCTCATGGGCGAGATCTTCTGGTCGGCCGCCATCTTGTCAGCCCTGGGTAAGAAACTCAAAGAGGAGGTCGAACCTTTAAACTAACACATAATCTTAAAGTGTTGAACAGTTTCTCACAGATACAGTACCACTGTTAGACTGTAGGTATACGGGGGATGTGTAAAAACTCCTGTTCAGTCTTTGGTTTCTCTGTTTTTAAGGTTGTACTTTATATATATTTGCTGAAAAAACAAGGCTGGTATGCTGGCCAACTACCACTACTACTACTTTACAGATTACCAGCTATGACCATGTTGAGTGACCAGTTTAACCAGCACTAGACCACAACTGTACACTATTTTATGGAATTCCTGATAATCTGTTTTGTCTGTTTGTTTGTTTGTTTTGTTTGGAGTCTTATAGCACACTGGAAAGTGTATAAAGCAAAACATATTCAATCAATTGGATTCAATCAAAAAAATTGAATGTAATCAATGAACAGGAATTGTGAATTTAAATATTCACAATGTGTTCTCAACAAAAACATGCCTGTGGTGCTCTGACAACTGGAAACTATTAGTGTGGAAATGATGAACACATTGGAATCAAGCAGTTCAATGCAATAGGTTAGAATTCAGTGGAGACACAATAACACATGATAAGCAAAGTGCCTGTTGCCAGAACACTATTATTAATATAAAACATCTTTAGACAGAATACAAAGTGAGTTAAAGAAAGAAAGAAGAATAATCATACAGTGTTCCACATTTAACACAGTAGCGTATAGTGATATGATGACATAGTAGTGATATAGTAACGTAGTAGTAATAGAAGTGTTATATGTATGGCAGCTGAACAAAAAGTGAGGCCTTGAAAACATCAACACAGTTATGACCAAAAGTAAGTATACTGATAAAGAACAAACAAGAATAACAGAATCAGAAGAATTATTTTTTCCATTTTTTAGTTTTTTACGTAGTGTGAAAGTGTTTGTTGCTCTTTATATTGGGTGCAAAATTTAGATAAAAGTCTGTTATATTTGACTTTCAAGTAGACTTTTTTCCTTTTTCTGTAAAGGTTTCATTTTGGAGAGTTTTTGGTCCAGCAGCAGTGATATTTTATTTATAGGAAAATTATGTGCACTGTTAAATCAAGTTCTAGGTGTGAGAACACATGTGGTCTCATAGTACAGTATTAACACCACCAGTGAAAGATAATTCAACTGTGATTTTCTGTGATTCCTGCCTGAACGGGGCATCAAACCTCTATTTATTATTCACTGCACTATCCAGCTAGGCCCAGTAATACTGACCTACAGAAGCATTGTTCTCTCTACAGGGTGAGTAATAAAAAGTCTCAGGACATCCTTTTATTTCGGAAACGAAAGAGAAAATGACATATACCCCAGTAAGTAATCAGTGAAGGGGCCTATCTTTTAGGTTATGTGCCAAACATGGGCAAGGGCAAGTTCTTCCAATGGAAAGGTGGTCATGTGGCATATCAAAGAAGACCACAATTGTCTCAGAGGTCGATTGATGTAATCAGATTTGCAGTATCTCTTGTGGTTATCAACACAGAAAGTTGCAAAAATAACCACATTGAACCTTCAGATTGGTGTTCAGCACCAGGGACAGCGCACTGAACATGTCAGTCAGTGTGGTTGTTGTTGCAACTTTCTGCCCTTGATCCAATATGGTGGCTTTCGAGATGGTGGCCATGGTCAAGACAGGCCCCCTCACCCATTACTTGCTGGAGTATTCAGATATGTCATTTCCCCTTTCGTTTCTGAAATAAAAGGGTGTCCTGAGACTTTTGACTCACCCTGTAGGAAGAAATGCATTCTGATTCTTTACTCATCAAACTGTTGGAATTTTTACACAGTACTTTAGTTTATACTCTTTGAAACTGTACTAGGAAATTCAAGACATTCCTTGTTTTAGGGTTTAAGACTTTGTACTTTTCATTCTTACCAAGTAACACTGTTACATCTGTCTTTGTTCAATAGGGGCGACGTTGAGTGTGATCGTGGACGTTAACATCAACATGTCTGTGATCATCTCAGCCTTCATTGCCATTTTCTACACACTGATGGGAGGAGTGTACTCTGTGGCTTACACGGACGTGGTTCAGCTCTTCTGCATCTTCGTGGGGCTGGTAGAGTTTACATTATTTCCTCAGTTAACAGCAGTTATATAAAGTTCATGTTTGGAACATGGCTGTATAGAAACCTGTCTAGAGAGCTGAACTGACCAGATTGGAGACGAGAGCATGTGTAGCTGATCCTGGATTTTCATAAAAGAGTAACTTCTACTCAGGGTGGAGTCTTTTATGTACAAAATCGTAAGTTGCAAGTCATGATTGGATGCAACTCCAAATCCTCTGAGGCTAGCAATGCACGCAGTGTTGAACTGCACTATTCCAGTATAAATGCAGAAACTGCAATAATACATTCTTTCGTAAAGAATTTTTTTTTGTTTGTGTTTTGTCTTTAGTGGATCAGTGTCCCTTTTGCACTGTCAAATCCTGCCGTGTCTGACATCGGAGTAACAGCAGTGAAAGAGCTCTACCAGGAGCCGTGGCTGGGGGAGATCGAGAGCACAGATAAATGGATGTGGGCTGATAACTTCTTCCTTCTGGTAAGTGGGACTTAGGACATTACCAACAAACATGTTCTCTGCTACATAGTAAATAACATAATACATGTTTTTTTTTGTTTACTATAAACCTTATCTAATTCAGTAGTCTCGTGTTTTTTTGAACAGTGAATATGTGTATTATCTTTAAAGTAACAAGCTACATAGCAAAGAATGAACTCTACAGTATGTACAATTTTTTGAACTCCTGGAACTGCCTTAACATTTGCATAAATGAGTCCTAAAATATGAAATAATTTTCATAATAACTTTTGGCATAATAATATTAAAGAGCTTAAGCATAAAGCATAAACACTGGTTTACATTATTATTATTATTATTATTATTATTATTATTATTATTATTATTATTATTATTATTACATGAACAAAATGTTAAAACAGTCACTGAAGAAGTAAACATTACATTAGCTATAATTACATGGATATATATATATATATATATATATATATATATAATTTACATATTACACATATTACATACATTTTATATACTAGACAGAAATAGTGTTGCTGTGTTTAACGCTTCTGAAACACAGGACCTGTTTAGTTTAGTTGTTTGGGTCTGTTATCCTGATGATGATAATAAGAATGTTAATTTTTCAAAATTAGCCCAATTCCAATGTCCACTATACTGTCCAGTAAAATCAACATACATCACTAAAACATAAATTTAAAATATAGAAATGTATGTAACCTTTTAGCAACCTTTTAGAAGGACATATATACAAAAACAATTTTAAAAATAAACACAGAATCATTCAGAAACAGTGTTTGAATTGTTGAGTTGCGAGCTCATCAGCCGCCATATTTGGTTTTGTTTATGTCACAAAGAAAGGCTTATTAAGGGTATTATATATCAACCAATACAAAAACTGAGTTCTGTAGAAACACATAAATGTGAGTGTGCTGATGTACCTTCTCCTACAGAGCCACAATATCTTGGAAAGTAATGTACAGTATACTCAACGTTTGGAATGAGGAGTCTAGGCTATGTCACCTTCGCTTGGAATTATTATTGTTATTATTATTACTATTATTATTAATTTGGTTTTAGTAAAAGCCATACTTTTCTTAGTAAAACAACATTACAGAGAAACGGAAAAAATAAATGGACACCAAAATGAATACAAAATCTTAAGAGGCTTAACATAGTCTTTAAGGTATCTTACAAATACTGGTGCAAATATTACTGAGCTGTCTATTCTGAGTTGGATTGTGTCAAGCTCTGCAAAGTAATTGGATTCTGTAACCTATTCCACATGAAAGGTGCAGATTAAAGAAAAACTAAAGCCTAAAGCATGACCCCCTTTCTGCTGGAGAGGTAAATTATATGTATTTCTAAATGTCAAGGACTTGTTATGGAACACAGTGATTTTCACAATAACATCCTGTAAATGAAAGGCAATGTTGTCGTCTGTGTGTTCCAAGAAATGGCAAGTGCTGCAATACAAATCTGAACTGCGCATACGAGAAAGAAAAGGAAACTAATACCCTCATTGTCAAATATGTAAATATCGGAGTGGAATCTCATTTAACTGGTGTTCTCCAATGATGATGATAAACTGTATGTTGTTAACTGCTTGTTGGTGTCTTGTTGCTTGGTGTCTGCATTTACTATGCCATTTTTGTTTCTAGATGTTGGGGGGAATACCCTGGCAGGTCTATTTTCAACGGGTTCTTTCTGCCTCTTCAGCTACCTACGCCCAAGTTCTCTCCTTCTTGGCCGCCTTTGGCTGCATTGTCATGGCCGTGCCCTCAGTCCTGATTGGAGCCATTGGGGCTTCCACAGGTGAGCTGAAACAGTAGGGCCTTAAATAAGGTCTTCAGCCAGATTTTCGGGCTGTACTCTTAAGTATTTTTGCCAAAAGGTTTTGATTTAAAAGCTAGCCATTAGCACGGTGTGAAGTAGACACTACTTTAGTTGGTGCCAAGCCTGTTCCTGAAGAGATGGTTGAGTATGTTTTAGTATCATCAAAACAGCACCAACAGTTTGGCTATTGGAGGTCACTGGGTTGAAGGGTTGGAGACCCAAGTTTGTTAGATTAACTTCAATCGCTTGATGCTTAATGTTCTGAAATTAAACTGTGTGTATTAATGTTTAATCTTCCGCTGTCAGGCCTTTGATAATGCAATGCAAGCTTGTGTTTCTGGCCAAAGTCCATTGTTTTGCTAGTCTTGTCTTGCAGGATTCTTATAAGCAGTTGTTTCCGTTGTGGTCCTAAAGAAACCTCAGCCAGCTAGTCACTCTAATAAATCAGCTAAAGGCGCCCACTTGACTTTAACAAAAGCAAATGTTGAGCTTTTACTGCCAAACACTAAAATATATATATATATATATATATATATATATATATATATATATATATATATATATATATATATATATATATATCCACATCAATTTGCTACTGCACTAATGGAAACATGGCAGCCACACTTCAGCGTTCTAAGTATTACACTCATATCTCGACACTACACTGCAACTAACACGTCATTGATTTCTAGTGTAGATTCACAGCACCTAGTTAAATGTTAGATGTTTGTAGTGTGATCCACACAGCCTGCCAATCTAATAAATCATAGTGTGTTCAACTGAAGGGGTCAACTTGACTTTGATGTAAGCAAATGACAACTGAAGAAGAGTTTCTGCAGAACACTGTGATCCGTCTTACCTTGGAGATGTGCTGGTTTGAGACTGAAGGACATATGGCAGCCACATTTGTGCTTTTCGCATAATGATATATATGTGTAATTTGTTGTCTGTAGTGTTGCTGGATGAACAGCAGAACAACAAATGAAGAATATTAACAGTGTATTCCATGCAGTCCATCATAGTGTTGGTAAAATAAGCTTGTCCTCGGTTAGGCTAGTCTAATTTTTGGTTGTTGAAACTGGCTGTTTAGTTTAGTTATATAAAAAAAATATCAAATCTGAAAATTATATCTACATCTTGAATCTCTTATAGAGCAAATGTGAATAATTTCCCAATGCTCAATAAATGGCTGATGTATTTTGCCAATATTATCCTCCCTCGATTTCAGATAGGGCTTGTTTTGCACCACATTTCATAACATTTATCTTGTTTTTTAGATTCAAGTTTTATTGTCATGTGTACAGCAGAACAGACAGTTACACTGTACAATGAAATTCTTACTTTGCTGTTCCTCCATTCACCAATAGATAAGATAACAAAAAAAAAGAAATAATAAAAATATATATAAAATATACAAAGTATAATAATATAAGTTGAAGTAAATAAAAGTATTTTTTATTTACATTTTATTTTATTTACATTATTTACATTCAGACCTTGTTTTTAAAAATGTAGGATCATATAAACCTTTTCCATATTTAACACTGTGTTCTCTGGGACTACTAGCAACAGGTCAGATGTTCCCAGTGTGCTAGCCGGGTTAGTCAGCCTGTTAAATAATGCTGTATTTAACTGAGTATGCCAAATTGGCTCAGATGAAATATTGAGTTCTCAACTTTACCACCTAAAATTAAAATGGTCTTTCCTACATAACAGTTTGCTTGTTAATGGCTGTACAGAATTATGACAGCCAATCCTAATATATCATTCAGTTTCACTGCTGTACAGTCTGTTCTGAAGAGCACCTGAAGCCACCAATCACTTTAACCGACAGCGCGCTCTCATTTATACAATAGCAGCTTTTATGCAAGCTTGCCATATTCCCTGACTTACAGTTCGAACGCTCAACCAAGTCAGTCAGGTGAAAGCCATACTTCTTCTGTGATTCCTCCTTATGCCTCTCTTCCTTGCTTAATATCCGAAACATCAGTGAAGCATGTGCGGGCTGATTATGATTGCGCGCCAGATGCTTAACCTCACATGGGAAAAACGTCTGACTGCTACTGTCTGATTTGTTTTTGTTTTTTTTTCTGAAATGCACTCTCACGACAGGGAGGTCTTTCCCTGCCTGTATTGACCAGGGGTGGTGGCCATGTTCCCGTCAGATCTCGAAAGAAATGTGTAAATAACAACAGCTGGTCTCCCTCATCCATTATTGAGGACTTATCCGTTTAACGATGTGAACTCTGTAAATATTACATCTGAGGGAAGCGCTGACGAATCGGATTTAATCTACTGATTTTCACCCTCAAAGACGCAGCAAGGAGCCGATGCTTCACCTATTAGGAAACACGGCTGCACCCAGATGCTGAATTAAAGGGGTTTGAGATGTGACTGTACCAATTTAGGATATAATTGATTATGTAGTGATGGTTGTAAGTGTACGGATGGTTTTCCAGGACGTTTAACACACTAGAGTGAATAAGAATTTTAGTGGTGAAGCATAATTTGTGTTATAATTGAATTATAAATGTGGTTTTCTCCATATCCAAGAAACCATAGTCCTAACTGGAAAGAAGAGCAGTCTAGAAACACTCAACACGGAAAGTAATACGTGGAACATGTGAATGTACCATCATTTGTTTATAGAATTTCCAGTCAAAACATTAAGTTATTTATTCTCTGGGTATATTATTGAGGCGATTAGATATAAGTGCTTCAATACATGTGTTAAAAAAGTATTAAATGTTATACAGAAAGTAGGAATCCACACAACCATGCAAGACCTGGTAGTTTGCTCCATTATATAAATCATCTTTCAGAGAGTGCAGAACACCCAACGTCCATGGGTGTTTTCTGCCTGTCCTTCCACTGTGAGAAGATAAAACTATGAGTCTGAAAGGATGTGTATTTATTATAATTTTTCTGAGAAAAGAAAATAGAGAAAAAGAAGGGCATTTGCTGTTGGCGTTCTCAGAATAGTGGACTACCCACCCCACACCAGCTAGTCCAGACCTGGACAGAAATGAGAGTGTTTGGGATTAGATGGATTGTGAGAAACTGATTTACTTCATGATTGGTAGTCTGAAGGTTGTACTACATCATAGGAATCATCTCTCCACTTTCCCTCCCCTGCAGACTGGAATCAGACGAGCTATGGGCCAATCCCGCCCATGAAGAAAGACGAGTCAGAAATGATTCTTCCAATCGTGTTGCAGCACCTGTGCCCGCCCTACATCTCCTTTTTTGGTTTGGGGGCGGTATCTGCTGCAGTGATGTCATCCGCTGATTCATCCATCCTTTCGGCCAGTTCCATGTTTGCTAGGAACATCTACAAGTTGGCCTTCCGCCAGTCGGTGAGCACCAGTTGGGTGTTATGAATAACTACTGTTATTGATAACCTTTGTTGATGAACGTAGATAAGGGAATATTCTAGCGTTTTCCAGCTTTACCTCTATCTGCGACATTGCGTCAACGATTATCATAGAGAGTGAAGATTGGAGTGAAAAAGGCTTCTGCAAAACTTCAATCTAACAATTGGCCACTTTTAAGTTTAAATAATTCTACAGCACAGCATAATACCATCACTGTCCAAAGAAAAACAAGTATCTATAAAATAGCAACTTTACAGGAGAGGACAAAAACAGTATCTACTAATGTTAGTCAATGGAACCAGATAGTTATTTTGGAGCATTTCTATTGGTTCATTCATCACACAATGTAAACAGAAGCTCCTGCATTTAAACGAAACAAAAAATGGAGACGCATGTTTTTCTTTGGACAGTGATGATGATATGCTAACTCATTGCATTAGTCCTCACACTCCTTGCATGTTTGTACACCCTAGGCATCAGACAACGAGATCGTGTGGGTCATGAGGATTACCATCTTTGTGTTCGGGGCTCTGGCCACAGCCATGGCCCTCCTGACGGGCACAGTGTACGGGCTCTGGTACCTGAGTTCGGACCTGGTCTACGTGATCATCTTCCCCCAGCTCCTCAGCGTTCTGTTCATCCGAGGGACCAACACTTACGGCTCGGTGGCCGGCTACATCTTCGGCCTGATCCTGCGCATCGGCGGCGGCGAGCCCTACCTCAAACTGCCCCCCTTCATCTACTACCCTGGTTGGTACGTCAAGGAACTGGTCCACCACACCACTAAGGAGGTGGAGCACCTGGTTGTCCAGAAGTTCCCCTTCAAGACGATGTCCATGCTGGCTTCCTTCCTGGGCAATGTGGCCTTCTCTTACCTGTTCAAGTACCTGTTCGAGAGCGGCATCCTTTCGGCCAAGTACGACTTCCTGGACGCCGTGGTGGCCAAGCACAGCGCTGAGATCATGGACAGGACCACCCTGGTGAACAGGAACATCATCGGGTTGAACGAGATGGCCCCTGTGCGGCCACGGCTTAGCGTCACGCTGGCCAGCACTTTCACCAGGAAGGAAACTTTGACCGAAGAGGACGAATCCAGTCCAGAGTCGCCCAGCCACGAAAACGAGTAGATTCCACTGCCTTTTGATTTCAGACTCTGTGGAGGACAGTGTGAAGGACAGTGCCTGATTGACCAAGAAGGACATGTTTCCTTTCCTTTCACCATACGTGTGTTGGATTTTCCATCAACAATACAGGACGAGCATAAGACTTGCAGTGACTGACTCTGCAAATGAAGGAAAAACGATTAGCGTTTCCATCAAGGAACCGAGGAACCGAGCCTGCTGCAGGTTCTCCACTTTGGAATACCTACACTTTGGTATGGTATGTATAAAACAAACTGCTCCTCTCTGCTCTGATGAAGAAGCATAGATACTGTGACTATACACTATATGTGGTGAAGTAATAGCAATATTCATTTCTCTGATCCTAATTCCAAGTTTATTTTAAAAAGATAGTGTAAAAACAGAATAAATATACTGTGTATCAGCTTAGAAGTTTAAGAAATATGTACCTCCTAATGTCGGACCCCTACGTTAGATATTAGTACAGTTTATCCTGTTGTCCTGTCATTAAAAATGTATTAAGAAGTTCTCATCGCTAAAGTACATGGTATAACTGTGAGATAACTGCACATGCAGCATTATTTTTGTGTGGGATACAGAACAGGGTGGGAAATATATACTGTAGCAATCGCCTTAATTTCATTAACTGCATTAAGTGGTGGGGGGCAGGGGGAACAGGGTGGTGGGTGGGGGTCTGCTGCTGGTTCCTGCTCCCACGGCGTAGCGCGTCAAACATGTTGGAGCTGATTCCAGTTCAGCATTATATTATGCAAACAGCTCAGCAGCCACTTTGTTGGGACTTGAAAATGAATGTAGCTGCTACAAAAGATGTACCTGATGTAATACTCGTAAGGGACCCGTGCTGTGTTACTGTGTGATCTGCAAACTCGTAAATGTCGCAAGAAGCTATCGTGTACCTGGTCTGAGGCTGACTCAGTATCTGTGAACATTTGTTGTCTTAAAGATGGGAGATCTTTTTTTGTGTATGAGTGTGTGTGTGTGTGTCTATTTATATTTATATATTTTAAGAAAAGAAGAAAACATATCGTCGTTTTAATGTGCTGTTCGAGTTCATATTCAGTTTGGTGAGAAGCTTTAGGCCAGCAAATCTATATTTATTTATGTATTATTGGCCTAACAAATATAAATGTAGAACAAACCAACGTAAATAAATTCTATTATTAAACGTTTAGTGATTGTGTGTTTTTGCTATGTGCCATATTTACGATGAGGCTGTGTTACAATAATATGATTTAGTAACCTACGGACATTAGCACCCAAAGAAAAGTTGATATTACTTTGTTTTTTTCATATACAAACAATAGATATATTGTATTTTTCACTCCATTCATACTGTAGCACTGTCCTGTTGTATAAGGCGGTCATTTCACAATGGCTCAAGCCGAACGTCGCCCTCAACAACGTCTAGCTTAGAAATTTATACTCACTTTCCTTCAATCCTCCATCTCTAAAGTCAAAATGGGATGAGGGGGAGGGCAAAAAGTGGCTCTAAAAATAGCCCCTTCGTTATTTACATCACGCTAAGTGCTCCTCCAGTCTTGCCAGGGTGGAGTGTAAGGCGGAGTAAGTGTGGGGTGTGGGGGGTTGGCGGTGGGCTGGGATGGGCCTTTTATGCCTCCCGTTTTCTTCCACTGCGACAGTTCCCCGAGGCTGCTGAAGGTTGGGGGTTGGGGATGGCGGTGATGATGATGATGACGTAGGTGAAGTCGCCCCACCCTCTGTTCTCCTGCGTCCCTTCTCGCTCGTCCTCCATCATGTCCTTGCAGTCGGAAAGTTTAATCCAATTAAGTCTCCGAGGCAGTAGATGCCAGAGATCCATTCGCTAAGAACAATAAAGTGCACTCGCCCTGATTAATAACCAAAAATAAATGCTTTAGTTCAGCCAAAAGTCCAGGCGATTTAGTGCCTTCCAGCTGAGGGGGCGTTCGTGGCTATCAAAAATAGCATGAGGAACTGGCTCGTGGACTGTTCGCGCAGACGAGGAATACCAGCTTACGAGTTCTAAATAGCAGGGGCTTTATAATTCTGTGCATGGAAGCTATTTCGTTTAAGAAATCTTTACTGGGAGTTAGCATTGTTTGGAGCGATGCCATAGGAGAACCATTTTTGGCTCCTTAAAGCTGAATTCCAACTCTACTTCAATCACTGTGATGTAGATAAAGTCATTCAGAGGGGTTTGATTTAAAATGGTTTACGGGGGGTCATAGAGTCCAGGGGGCACAGTGTCACAAATATAACCAATTTGTTCACTATGACTTGTTAATGAGTTTTTATATGTCATGAAAGGCTTTAGGACAAAACCGCCATAATAGTGTCATAAAACAATATCTCAGGTAGGGGTGTAAGAAAATATCGAAATATCGAATATCGGGATATTATATGTAGTGATACTGTATCGATTCTCAAAAACACAGTATCGATACACAGATTCCTGGCAGAGAGTGAATCATTGTGTGTTGTGTTTAAATCTCTGACCACTAGATGGCAGTGTTGTAATCCATTTTCAGCTCCACTCCAACATTAACAAGCAGCACAAGGGTGCAATGCTATTGTAGGCATTGCCAAACCTGTTCATATAGTGGTGTGTTTTAATAGTAGGATTTGAAAAATAACAAAAGATTCATTTGCTTGCAGTATTGCAGTATATTGTGATATATTGAATCGTGACGACTGTATCACGATACGTATTGTATCGCCAGGTACTTGCCAATACACAACCCTAATCTCAGGCATTAGTCAATGTATGCACTGCATCTATTTCATATATCAAAATGTTTTAAGTTTCTGTGAGGTAGGAAAAAAGCCAAATGAATACAATCTCAATTTCTGTAGTGCTGTGATATTTGCCATAAAAACAAGAAGCTGACTTGTTCCTTTGAGCCTTTCAATTTTTTTACTGACAAACTCAACTCAAGAGTTCTTTTTACACTGTTTGATAATTCTCTCAAGAGGTCTGAAATCTTTAAATATGGTATATCATGAATATTCCAACTTTTCAGTCTTATTTTGCTTCGGTCCCAACATTTTGTTCTACTTTTATCAAGAATTTTACAAAATGTTCCAACTCTTTTCCAGAAATGTGTATATTGGACGTCTAGTTCTTATCCCCACCTTTGTGTACAAGACTCAGTAAGGTTTCATTTCACATCAACCTGTATACTTGCACCTGATGCAAGTATACAGTTCCACGTGTATACTTGCATCACTTGGATGATTCACATTTCTTGTCACGTCTTTCACGAATGACTCAGCCTGTTAATGAAATAGAGCCGGTTCTAGACTCTCCCTCTGAAATATGTAACTTACGATTCAATCAGTTTGGAGACAGAGAGAGGACACGTGTCCTGTTTTAGAGTATAATCAATCAGTTCAGCAACAACAGCTGAGGTTAACAGTCCTACCTCCAAGTTTCACAGCAGCTGGCTAAGGAGGAATTCTTCTGGATATGTAGAGTTTGAGCTAATCTTGTATCACAGTGAAAGCTCATTCCAGTTAGCTGTTTAATGTCCCATTTGAAGTGCTGTTTAACTCTTTCATCATGGAACCCCAAGGAATATATCCTTCATTTCCATTATTGGAACGCTTGCTCTCCTGTGTGCTGTAAAAGGCTGAAGTGGACGGCCATCTGTGGCTCCGTCCCTTTCACTATGTTAGCATTAGATGATAGCAGCCCCTTCGTGCGCGCACCTGTCAAGGAAGTCATCAATCTTATCAAAGGAGGCAGCTTAATCAGATTGGCCCTTATTAAACCTAGTTTGGTAATTGAGCATGCTGGGAAATGTAGTCTTGAGCCTTTCCAGAAGACATGGGGTATAATGTGATCAGAGCGATAAGAAGGTCCAGCTGGAGTGGTGGGGTCACAAATGAGAAGAGCTGAATATGGCATAGCTCAGCATAGCACAACTGAATGGTCTGAACAATGTAGAAGAGTTTCACTGAGTCAGAGATCCGGGACTTTGACAAGTCCAGATGTCGCCGCGCTCTCTTTATAACCCTTCCTTTAATGTAATTCTAAGCCCAAGACTTTGTTAACACTGAACCTCCAATGATGTTTCATGGTTAATGGACAACGACAATATATATGTATATATGTGTACATATATCATCTCTGTCCAACAAAAAGCGGATGTCCATTTTTGACTATTTTTATTTTTCTGCTTCACTCGAATGCTGTAGCTGCTGTTTACATTGTGTGAAAATTTCATGAGTAGACCAACAGAAAAACTCTAAAATTCAGTAAAGAATGACTTTTCCTGAAAGTAGCTATTACTTATCTTTGGACACTAATAATATCTATATCTGTCCAATGAAAAACATGTATTTTTTACATAATTTGAACACACCAATGGTCGTTTTCTTTGTGTGAAAATTTCATGATGAATGGACCAATAGAAATGCTCCAAAATAGCTTGGTAAAAAGCCTGATTCCATTGACTTACATAGAAAGTAAAGTATGTTTTGGTCTTGTTTTTCATTGAACAGCCATATATATATAGATATATACAGAATATATATATATATATTCTAAAATGGTTTAGTGAATATAAACTGAAGAGAAGCCAAAATAAATAACTTGGCTACAGAGATTAACAAAGCAAAACAAACACAGCACAAGCAGCCATTGAAAGAGCTACAATGTTTTCATTGGCTGGCTATCTAACTAGCTTATTAAGTTACTGTTGCTCATTCCAAAAGACTGTCCTTTTCATGTACGAAGCCCTGGAGGGAACACTATTTTGTGGCAACGTTTTGTAATTTGTGTACAAGGTCTCGTTAATTTGCAGGTACACTTTCTTAATTCATTTCCAAAATTAACAATTTGTTTTCTTGCTTTCTTTTAATCATGTGCATGTTTTCTTTCTAATTGTGTGCTCATTGTAAACAAGCAGACTAACAGTTCCCTGAAAGCGTCTGGCCGGTTTTGAAGTGCTTTGATAGTTAGGTGATAATGAGTACAGCTGTGCTCATTAGGGTTGATTTTGGTTTGCGGTATATGTGGTATAAGGACGGTGTATCGTTGCTTGCACAGTAAAGCATGACAGTTATTATTTATAACCAAGATGAAGCCATGACGCAGCTAATTATTACAGTTTTCTCCAGTTCCTTTACCCATTATCACACAAAGCACATCAAAACCTGCCAGACAACATGCACAAAAAGCGAATGAGAACCCACCGCTCATTGAACCTCCAGTTGAGCAGCTGCTGGTGTTCTCAGAACAATGGAGTGACCACCCCAAATCCAGACCTCGACATCACTGGGGGTGTTCGGGATTGTTTGGATCGCAAGAGGCAGTATATGCAACGCGCTTCTACGACTGAGCTTTGGAGGGGTGGATAAAATATCCCTGCATATTTCTCAGACAAACTCAAAGCAAGACTTCTGAAGAGAACAGAAGCTGTAATAAAGGCACAGAGTGGACACACTACTGAAACAAACCTTGCATAATATTTAGTTTGTTGTTGTGGCTTCAGTGTAAATTTCTGTTCAATGTATGTTTTCTGCTTTTCTCCTGACCCTGAAGAATAATTGGTTCTTAATGGTCATGTGGACTGGAGCGGAGAGCTTACTTTCAGGTTCTCAAGCTGGCATATGATTAGGCATTAAATGAGCAGTTAGCAAAATGTTTAGTTTAAAACAAAATGAACTAAAATTATTAATAAAATGTGAAGAATTAACTATTTTGATAGTTAATCATGCAGAGATGTCCACTGACATGCTAACCAGCTACCCCCAGCCCGTTCTAACTCATAATACCACTTTGTACCTCAAGAGGTACTGTAGCATTGAGTGTGTCATGAGTCCAACCTGCGAGGATGAGGAAGTAGCCCTGCCCGACAGCGTATTCTAACCTCTTTTTAATCAGGTTGAATATTCTTCTCACAGTTAGTTCATTTAAGGACAGGTAGGTAAGGAAAGGATTAGGCACAACAACAGCTAAAGCTCTTGGAAAGCAGCAGTTATCACAACCGTCGTCTGCTCTAGACAAGAAACTACATTCAGCAGCAAAGAAAAGAAGTGATAAAACAAGAGTTGGTGGTGTTGTTTTCCACCACTGGAGACATACGTACTGAGTAAAGGAATGAAGTCTGATGCTGAACTCTCAACTTTTCTTCTAGACTGGTAAGTAAACAGATGTTAAGGTAAACATTGGGTATTTAGTGATAGCTTGTAAAGATTAAAGTTAATGAATGTTACTATGTTTGCTAAGGGAGGAGGAGGGACTGTACATTTTCTTGTTTCTTATGATAGAGGTGGACAGCACGACTTTCTGATTATATGATGCCCCCTATTTGTTTGGAGTATGTATTGACCGGTTGCATCATCTTGCATATTGTTTCTATAAGCTATCATCTGCACACACTATTAAAACCCTTTTGTCTTATTTGAATTTAATTCACTATTAAAACCCTTTTGTCTTATTTGAATTTAATTCACTATTAAAACTCTTTTGTCTTATTTGAATTTAATTCACTATTAAAACCCTTTTGTCTTATTTGAATTTAATTCACTATTAAAACCCTTTTGTCTTATTTGAATTTAATTCACTATTAAAACCCTTTTGTCTTATTTGAATTTAATTCACTATTAAAACTCTTTTGTCTTATTTGAATTGTGAAGGAAAAGTAAAGTTAAATTTCTCTCATATTTTTCTCGTATTTAGTCGCTCTCGTCCAGGGTGCCCACAGCTCTGGAGGGCACTGGCGTAGTAATGAACTGTGTTCTCTCCTCTTGGATCCAGGCATGCCAGAATGGCAGGGCGACTGCTAACCATCTGAACAACACGCTTTCGTTTTTCTTCATTCCGTCAACCTTTTTGGCCTCTCTCTTCTCTCCCTAGATCCCAAAGCCTTTGGGGTCCGCCTCACCCACATTTCTCCTTTTTTTCCCCTCTCCCTCTTCCTTTCTCTTTTTCTCTCTGACAGCAGGGTCATGTCACGGCTGCCATCATGGAGTCAGAGCCCGGAGACGTATTTTTTTTTATCTTTTCTTTTTATTTTTTTTGACGGCAGAGGGTCTCACCCAGAGATCCCATCAGCATCAGGCCGAAGCTGTCATGGAGCCACGGTTCCATCCGTTCCCTGGCAGCTAATTCAAAAGAGCAGTCACTCACTCAGGTAAAGGGGCCATTTTTGCCTGACTGGTCACAGAGCAACAGCAGATTGGCACATGAATGCACTATTGTGGCCCTTTTGACCAGTAAAGGTTCACCTGGTGCATAAAAATATAAAGGCAGATACAGACAATATAGATATTCTTCTCAGGTTCATACTCAGCTACTCATGTTTAGTGTGCACTGGACTTTCAAACTAATGCACATATGCAAATGTTTGCTGGGGGAGGGGGGGGGCAATTTCCATGATTTACTAGGTGAAAATAAGTGAACACATCCTCTACAGCAGTGTGTGAAATGGTTCCATGTTGGCTGGCTGTTAACTAACTCACCACAGTGGTGCTGATGACAGCCTCAGTGGCAATAAAGTGTTTGGTTTAACAGTTATTACTCTGAAAGTGCTCTTTTCTCATTTTTAAGAATTAATGAAATGTCGTATGTCTTTAGTTTTATAAATGAATCAAATTTCATTCCACCAAACACCAAAAATTGAGCAAGGTATTAATTTTACAAAGATGCTATAAAGCTGAATATTAAAAAATATATATTTTTTTTCCAAATATAGTATGTAATCAAGGGTGTAATTCCTTTTGAGAATAAATTTGAGAATTTTGACAAATTGACTAGTATAGTCCAGAAAAACTACCCCATGAATAAGAACAAACAATTATATTTTATTTATTTTTTAAGTTTTAGATTTAGATTTTATTAAGTGTTCTGCCTATGATAGAACGATCTAGACGCTATATAATTCGCAGTCAGTCAATACCATCATTTCTATCTTTTTTTTATTTCTTCAGTGAAAAACCTCAAGTAGGTGCTCAAGGACAGCTAGCATATATACAACAATAAAATGAATGACTTCACTGTGCTTTTAATATAGTACCTATTCTTTTCTTCACCTTTACCTGTCTCTAAGTAATGCTGGTCTCTTTAAAGAAATCATCTTCCAGCTCAAGTGCTCTCTTTCGATTTGTGTATCCACGTTTCTGCCTCTGGTTTGGAATTAGAAACACCAAACCAGAATCTGAATGTAGCCATGGTCAACACAGGTACCAGCCTGCACTGAAATATCTCACAGTTAGTCTTAATGTGCACTCGGGGTAACTACTTAAAACTGGTTTGCTGCCCCAGACACCGAGGCAGTTATGCTTTGTTTGATGCTTCCGTGCTGGGTGATTTACCTAAATGCCACTAATAGTGCTAATAGCCTTCTGGCTATACACTATCCTTCCATACATACCCAACAAGTCAACTCCAGCCAGCACATCCCTTGCAACAAATCAGCTATAGCTAATCTGAAGCTGTGAGCTGGTAAACGTGCAGCTTGCAAAACGTGCAAACTCAACTGTTAAGCTATAATAAACCACTAATAACTTTCATAAACACAAGAGAAAAGAATGAATAAGAATCAAAGGTGTGAACTGTATTACTTGGACTACAGTCAGTGAAGGGGGTGCAGCTACAAACACGTTTGGCAATTCACTTAACCATGGCTGTTCTGCATCTGTGAGGAAGTGATTTGGCAATAATGTTAAGGAGGAGTGCTGACTTTCACTGAATGGGCAAATGATTCCTTTGGGTGGGCAACTCTTATTTACAGCCAAATAGGCTAATTTGTATTTTTTAACCATCACTCACACTTTGTGGACTCAAAGTAACACATTTCCAGTATATTCTATTCATCACAGCCTAAATAACACTGTCAGCTCTTTATTGAACCATTTAAATTTGTAAATGAGGAATAAACACAACCCTAAGAAATTTGAAATGCTGTGTAAAATGTAAATGAAATGCCTGGATTTGCATGACAGCCTCGAAATGAGGTAGTGATTTTCAATAAATGGTGAAATGTCTCACTTTGTCTCATCTGATATGTGTTCAGTATTCTATTATGAATAGAATAAGGGTCTATGAGATTTGCAAATCATTACATTCTGTTTTATATTTTTCAAGCATGCCATCTTTTTGGGGATTGAGCTTGTCTAGAGGCTATACAAATAGCATGTGTTACATTAAAAGTGGGAGGCAGCTGTATTTAGCACAGTGAGTTAACTGTACATTGGCTTTTTGCTACAGGTGGAGCAGGAACATTCAAATACAGGCACAGTGCATTTACCTGCTCAGGTTTAAACTTCTACACAAATGAGGCAAACTGAAAACAGTATATTGGTCGACTGCTGATTGGGGCAGAAACCCTACTAGCAAATAGTGGAAACCGGTAACAAGCAAACTGAATGTGTATCATCAGACTTGCTCTGAACTGCTTGGAGTTGTTGAATAATATTAAACAGACTTGTGTATGTGGTTTCTGACATTGTTTTAAGATTTCACAGCAAACCTTGTTTATCAGCTACATTTGGGGTAACAAGAGAATTGTGTAAATGTCATGTTGTACCAATTGCATCAGGCTTTGTTGAGGATACCGTTGAGGATATCGTATCAACAGGGCTTCTAAGATTAGACATGGTTACGGTGACTCTCCTGTTCCTGTTGCAGCCTACTGGCTATAATAATGTAAAGTACTGTTATGATGATTGAATGACTGAGGTCGATTCTGGTTCAGTCCTGAAACAGCGTGGGCTGTTTTAAGTGAGATCAATATCAGTAGGAGTGGCTGGGAATGCAGAGCACTCTGGGGACGAATACAGACATTAAACTCCTTTTTCCTCTGTGGCCGTTTCAGTTAGTGTCTGTCTTTGACTGCTTGTCTCACTCTCCACCTTTCTCTCTTCAAGTCAAGTCAAGTGGATTTTATTGTCATTTCAACTACTATTACTCATTTCTCCCAATGCTTTTGTATTGTATGTGCTATAAACATGAACTGTACTTTAAAATCAATATATTTAAATGGTTAGGAGTGATTTGATGTGAAATGTATACTGTAAATTCGCTGATTTGAATTTATTTACACAAATAAAGATTTTTTGATTAGTTAATATGACCAGTGAAACTATGCAGGACTTTATATTGGCACTTTTGGAATAAAACCTTTACAGTAACTTCATAGCAGGAGAAAAAAATCATTCTTATCTTGTAATTACCAGTATTGAAACAATTTTTGGGAGTACAGATTTTGAAGCCTACCTACATAGGGATTGGATAATGTATTAATAAATCTATAGCTCAGTATTTACTGTATGAAGTAAATGAAATGTATTGGGTTTTGTAGTTTACCAGAATTACACAGAACTGATACAAACTTTTATACTAGACCTTCTTCCTAAGTTCTATTACTTGAGATAGATGCTGTTATAGATAGAACAAATGTCCACAATTATCGTTTAAGGTCCTTTATGTCATGTAATGTCATTTACTTCATAGAACATCTTGCAGTTACAAGCATAAAAGCATGGTCATAAATATTCAATTCTAACTTCCCTAATATGTTATTTAGTGCTTATGCAGGGGTTGTGTAGTCCCTATGTAGGTAGTCTTCACTTAAAGTGTTACCGCATTTTTTTCCACGTCAGTTTGGACGATTTGATTGGTCTGTTTGTGATAAAATTGGAATAAAATGGCAAGTTAAATTGGAGAATACACATTATGCAAAAACAAATTAAATAATGGTTCTCGTCCCCACCATAGTGAGCAAATCTGACTCTCTAAAATAATGCATTTCATGTCAAATCATTCTGAATGACTGGTTAAATATTTTTTTTACTCTGTTTTGTAAAAACCTGTGAAATGCAAGGGGTTTTATATTCTTCATTAAAGTTTATAGTTATCTCTATACTTCCATTTCTACAATTTTACATGAATATAAGAATATTTGATAAAGCTCTACTGTAGGGTCCTGTTCACAAGACTACATGATGCCTACATAAGCTTATCATGACTCTACATAAATTCCAATAAGCATCATCTGTAATAAAAGTTACTTTGAGCTGATGTGAGCGAATGACACCTACAGCAATGATCATTTAAAAACATTATGTAGGATGTAGGGTCAGTTGTCAAGAGAATGTATTATGTAGCTTATGTAGTGGTCATGTAGGCTTATGAACAGTACCCCACTGTAAAGTGTTACTGAATATTGAGTATCTACTAAGTTAAACATAACACAGCGAAACATTCCTTTAGCATTATGTTAGTCTTAACCCTTTGATGCACAACCTGGGTCAAAAGTGAACCAAGCTTCCATGAATTTATCAATTTACTTGTTTTTGATCACAACAATTTCTTATTTGAGTATTTGAATTATTATCTGCCAGTCTAACGCACAACATGGGTCAAAATGAACCATTTTGTATTCCCCATGTTCAAAATATGTTTGTTTTTTTAATGAACACTTGGAACATTAAATAATAAAACAGACTGATTTCAATAGACATACCAAAGAGACACTAAAAATAAATCCAGGTCATGTTTGACTAGAAGGGGTTTTCTTAGCTTGTGCATCAAGGTGTTAGTTTTTAGGCCTCGTTCAAAAACAAGGTTGTGAACTGGTGTGAACAGCTACAGACATTTTCACTGATGTTAAAACTGCAGAGAAGCACAGGGGTCCTGTGTGGACCTTGTTATGTAACCAAACAAACAATAAAGCAGAGATTTCCAGCTTTCAGAAAGACGGTGTAGCCTCGAGCCACGCTCACCAAGCCTGCGTATAAACAAATAAATACACTACAGGACAAGAAGCATGTGTGCCGAATGCTCCACACTAAGACCTGGTAATTCATTTTTGTCCTCGAGAGGAGTCTCCAAAAGATATTTCAAAAACTAAATAAGGTACCTTGCTCAAACATTTAGAGGTACGTTGTCAAATAATATGCATTAATTATGTTTCTAAAGTCTATAATTGATATGTTTTAGGTATAAAACTGTTGTAGCTACTTCTAAAAGCACTTTTTATTGATATGCACGAATGTTTAACTACCTAACAGCATACTTTTTTGTTGTCCTTTGTGGTGGACATTGAGACTCACTAAATCTGGTTTTATATGAATTTGATTGAGGCAGAGATCATTTTGCAACATGTAAGCTCTGTAAACATGTAAATTCATTACTAATTTATTTTTAATTGCTTACCAATTTAATTTATTCCTAATTTATTAGAAAATGTTACAGAATTGTACATTTAAAAATAGAACATTAAAATGAAATGGACTATAAGTGAAGTTGTGTACCACCTGTGGAAAGTGTGAAACTTTGGGTTATTATTTGTTCCTGTGTTTGTAAACAATGTTTGTTTACTCAGTTTTCATTTACATTATTTTCTATGATTGAGTTGGTGCTGATGTTGTAGAAGGATGCAGAACAGAAAACAAGAAATATGTCATAAACAATGTCCTGGTGTCCACTATAAAGGACATTCCATAAAAATTAATTTAAAATGTTTTTTCTTTAATAAAAAAAAACATGGTGACATGTTATTTTCATCTAATAGACTTATTTTATGTTGAAATTACTAAAATTTTTCTGGGTCTCAGGACCACAGAGTCACAGTGTTAGTGATGCCCGTTTACTACGTAGACACTGAGCAAGGAAACAGTTACTGCTGTTTAATGGTGAGTTTTTCCTAAAATGTAATATGAATGTCCATCTGATCTCATTGTTTTCTGGGAGAAACAGTAAAGATACTAAGAAGATGAGGTTTGTGGTTTGGATGCACGTGTCTAGAGAAGGTTATCATTGTTACAGAGCCTTGACATCGTGTGGAGATGCTTCATCCTCTGTAAAGTTCTTTAGGGAAATGTGGACCTTCTCTGCAGACCCTCCAAATGATCTTTAATTACTAAAAGCAGTGAGAGACAGTGAAAGAATGCAATGGCATTCTTTTTCTCTGACGAAGTCAATTCCAAACAGGCCAGAGAGCTATACACAGAGTCATAGATAACGTATTTTATGATATGAAGTCTGATGGTCCCTCTCTCTCTCTCTCTCTCTCTCTCTCTCTCTCTCTCTCTCTCTCTCTCTCTCTCTCTCTTACGCTTTTTCTGACGTAAAACTGTATTACCTCATTTCCCTTCTCCCCCTCCTCTCTCTCTCTCTCTCTCTCTCTCTCTCTCTCTCTCTTTGTGTCCTCCCACCTCTCTCCCTGATTTTCAGCCAACTGGGCGACTTGGTACTATTTATGTGTTCCCTAAGTGATGTCCCCTATAATGTAATTGCAAGGCATCTAATTGAAAAATGGAAAGAGAGAGCGAGAGAGAGCAGGAGCAGGGGTGGGCGGGGGAAGGAAGTGGAGAGATAAGGCAGGAGGTAAAAAGGAAAGCAACAAAAGAAGAGAGGGAGACAGAAAAAGAGAGAGGGGAAAAAAAGTGAGAGAGTGAGAGTGAGAGAGAGAGAGAGAGAGAGAGAGAGATAAAAAAATGGTAATATGCAGAGAAATAATGCCCCCCATTCTGTTAGTGTCCCCACACACACACACTCACACACACACACACACACATGCTCCCTCTCCCTCGTTCACTCGCTCCATTTGTCTCAATAAGGAGTCTGTGTGGTTCTAGATGAGATGACTGAGTCTTTATCTGATCTCCTTAAGCTAAGCCAATAAGTGTGGTGTGCAGGACATACAACAGAGAGGAGCCTCAACACTGCAGCAAAGGAATGAGACACAAGAGCAAGATCATGACGCCGTGCTGCAGAGCGGGATATTTATCAAATAAATACTGTGAAGAAATAATATATGATTAATTTGATAAACGTAATATTTTGATAATCATGTAGGGGAAGCAGAGGTACAGGCTAACATTGGGTAAATGTAACAGTCTCTCATATAACAGTCAAAATAAGATACATACAGTAAAATAGCCTTTCTGTTAAAATTATATCTTTTATTATCCATTTTTTGTTTTATCTATATCCATTTTTGTAGTTTCTTTCTTTTTTTTTTACATTGTTCTGAAATTTCAGAAAAAAACATGACTAATAGAGATAAGAGGTTTGTTAAGCTATCATAATCATATCAGCACCAAACACTACTTATTGCACATTGGAAGAGCACTGTTCTGTTAACGATTAGGTGATGTTGGCTGAGCTACAGCACCACAACTGAAACATCTCCCACAGCGTCGCACACACAAGCAAAACCTTGATCAGCCAAGAATAAATAAATAAATAAATAAATAAAATTATATATATATATATATATATATATATATATATATATATATATATATATATATATATATATATATATATATATATATAAAGGAAAACATCCCAAAAGCTACAACTGTTACAGCAAAGGTGGTGAAATGCATCATTCTGGTTGATGAGCTGTTCTCTGGAAGACGTTGGGTTTTAAGGGCTGCCTGCTGGAAGAATAAACATATACGTCTCCATTCCTGGTTAAAACTGACTGTTCGGATGTTATTCTTCCTCTGACTCACTTTACTCTCTGACTCGTTTCATTTTCTGACTTGCTTTAGTCTCCAACTGCTGCTTCCCGCTTCGTATCTCGCCTGTGTGCGCACCACACTCCCGAATCTGCGCAGATCTGATTGGCTGAGGAGCGTGATTGGTCTGTGAGTTCACTGCGCCATAAAGCCCGTATACCATAAAGACAAGAAAAGCTCAACCGCTTAAAATAAACAAAATTAAATCTTTCTCAATAGTTTATCAGTTGGGGTCTGCATTGGACAACGCCTGGTGACCTCTGGCGTAGTTAGATAAACAGATTACTACCTCTTTTAAACCTAGCTGTTTTGTAGCTGAAAGCTATTTTAACTGCAGGATCTGCTGGGGCTTTCTTTCTTCTTAGTTTTTTCTTTAATTTAATTACTATAGCCAGAATGCTGAGTGGCCCGCTGTTGCACGCTAACAGATTTAACTGTGTGAGGAATTGAATTTGTGGTGTCAGCACACCTCCATCAAAAAATAATGCTTTTTGAGTGTTTAGACTCATTGTATGTCCAAGATATGTACATGTAAAATATCAGATATATGCATAGGTGGCAGAATTCCCATAGCAGTGCATCCCTACTGGAAATGGCCCAAAAAACATCTATTAAAAGTTAGGAAAATGTCCTGTAGTGAGTTATTAAATTTTGTTCTGACAGCAAGTTGGCCTTCTGATGTTCTAAAAGCAAAAACAAGAGCTTCCTGTTGGCTAGAATATAGCACTGTTGAAAAAGAATACACCAAAGTGAGAGCTAGCCAGGCTCCAGACTATATAAAACCATGTCAACTGATATTTGCAGTAATTCTAGGCAGAACATGAGGCTCCTGGCCAAAGCTTTGATTTGATGACTTAAAATACTCAAAACAATCAACATCCTCTACAGTGAGCACATCCTCTACAGACCATGTACAGCTTCTGTTTATTTGTTGAATTAAACATATGTACATAAGATATATTCTGTTGTCTTGCAAAGATTACAGCATATTGTGTTTTTCCCATCATGTCAAACCCACAAAATAAATAGAAATTCTGCATTTTCTAAAATTATTCTCTGTAGAGAATGTGTTATCTTCACTTAGAGATTCTACAATCACATTCAATTTAGTTGGTGGGTTTATTTTCTGTGGTCTCTAATCAATTATTTTACTTGTAGTTAACAGCAGCAGTTGAACTAGGGCTACCATGTCTCTATAAACTGACTCGGTGAGGTTTTTGATGCACTGATGATTTGCTTCCATCCCTCCTGTACAAAGCTCCCATCTTTGTGTTGCGCTCTCCCTCACAGCTCTGCCTGAATAGATGTAAATCTACAAGATGGAGATGCTTTATTATCAGATAAAAGGGTTCTACAATCTCTGTCTCACTCTACCTCTCTCTCTACCACTTTATCTCTCTCACTCGCCCTATCTCTAAGTCATGCAGGGCAATAGCACTCCACTCATGAGACCTCTGTATTAAGATCACAAAGCCGAGCCCTGAGGGGGAGACGAGCAGCGTGTGTGTCCAGCTATTCAAAACACGCACAGAGAGGCCTGCTTTGTTAGTGGTGGTCTAGTATCAGAATCAGATGCTCCACCAACGGAGCCGTACAGACAGTTTGACGTATGTTCAGATGGCTGCACCTGGAGATGTGGATCCTAATGAACAGGACAGAGAGGTCAGAATGAATGTATGTCCAAGTCAGGTCTTGTTTTACTGAGACAAGTGGAGTCTTGAGAGTCTAAGTCTGAGCTGAATCACCAGGGTGCGAGTCTGAGTGGAGCATCCAGGGTGTAATCTGACTGGAGATTCCAGGGTGCGAGTCTGAGTAGAATCTCCAGGGTGCGAGTCTGAGTGGAGTCTCCAGGATGTGAGTGTGAGTGCGAGTGGAGTCTCCAGGATGTGAGTCTAAGTGGACTCTCCAGGATGTGAGTCTAAGTGGAGTCTCCAGGATGTGAGTCTAAGTGGAGTCTCCAGGATGTGAGTCTAAGTGGACTCTCCAGGATGTGAGTCTAAGTGGACTCTCCAGGATATGAGTCTAAGTGGAGTTTCCAGGGTGTGAGTCTGAGTAAAATCTCCAGGATGTGAGTCTGAGTGGAGTCATCAGGGTGGAGTCTCCAGGGTGCGAGTCTGAGTAGAGTCTCCAGGATGTGAGTCTAAGTGGACTCTCCAGGATGTGAGTCTGAGTAGAGTCTCCAGGATGTGAGTCTAAGTGGACTCTCCAGGATGTGAGTCTAAGTGGACTCTCCAGGATGTGAGTCTAAGTGGACTCTCCAGGATGTGAGTCTAAGTGGACTCTCCAGGATGTGAGTCTAAGTGGACTCTCCAGGATGTGAGTCTAAGCGGAGTCTCCAGGATGTGAGTTTGAGTGGACTCCAGTGTATAAGTCTAATTAGAGTCTTCAGGGTGTATATCTCAGGGCGTGAGTCTGAGTGGGGTCTCCAGGGTGCGAGTCTAAGTGGACTCTCCATGATGTGTGTCTAAGTGGAGTCTCAAGGATGTGAGTCTGAGTGTAGTCTCCAGGATGTATGTCTAAGTGGACTCTCCAGGATGTGAGTCAAAGTGGAGTCTCAAGGATGTGAGTCTAAGTGGACTCTCCAGGATGTGAGTCTAAGTGGACTCTCCAGGATGTGAGTCTAAGTGGACTCTCCAGGATGTGAGTCTAAGTGGACTCTCCAGGATGTATGTCCAAGTGGACTCTCCAGGATGTGAGTCAAAGTGGAGTCTCAAGGATGTGTGCCTAAGTGGAATCTCCAGGATGTGAGTCTAAGTGGAGTCTCAAAGATGTGAGTCTAAGTGAAGTCTCCTGGATATGAGTCTAAGTGGACTCTCCAGGATGTGAGTCTAAGTAGACTCTCCAGGATGTGAGTCTGAGTGGACTCTCCAGGATGTGAGTCTAAGTGGACTCTCCAGGATGTATGTCTAAGTGGACTCTCCAGCATGTATGTCTAAGTGGACTCTCCAGGATGTGAGTCTAAGTGGACTCTCCAGGATGTGAGTCTAAGTGGACTCTCCAGGATGTATGTCTAAGTGGAGTCTCCAGGATGTGAGTCTAAGTGGACTCTCCAGGATGTGAGTCTAAGTGGACTCTCCAGGATGTGAGTCTAAGTGGACTCTCCAGGATGTGAGTCTTAGTGGACTCTCCAGGATGTGAGTGTGAGTGTGAGTGGACTCCAGTGTATAAGTCTAATTAGAGTCTTCAGGGTGTATATCTCAGGGTGCGAGTCTAAGTGGACTCTCCAGGGTGCGAGTCTAAGTGGAGTCTCAAGGATGTGAGTCTGAGTGGACTCTCCAGGATGTATGTCTAAGTGGAGTCTCCAGGATGTGAGTCTAAGTGGACTCTCCAGGATGTGAGTCAAAGTGGAGTCTCAAGGATGTGAGTCTGAGTGTAGTCTCCAGGATGTGAGTCTAGGTGGAGTCCCCAATGTGGAAGTCTAATTAGAGTCTTCAGGGTGTATTTTAGGAGGGTGTGAGTCTCAGCTGAGTCTCCAGGGTGTGAGTCTCAGCTGAGTCTCCAGGGTGTGAGTTTAAGTGGAGTTTCCAGGATGTGAGTCTAAGTGAACTCTCCAGGATGTGAGTCTAAGTGGAGTCTCAAGGATGTGAGTCTGAGTGGAGTCTCCAGGATGTGAGTCTAAGTGGACTCTCCAGGATGTGAGTCTAGGTGGAGTCCCCAGTGTGGAAGTCTAATTAGAGTCTTCAGGGTGTATATATCAGGGTGTGAGTCTGAGTGGGGTCTCCAGGGTGTGAGTCTCAGCTGAGTCTCCAGGGTGTGTGTCTTAGCAGAGCCTCCAGGTTGACATTTGGAAGTATCCTGGGTTCACGTCTGCATGGGATGTCCAGGGTGCAACATCTGAGTTTAGTGTCCAGCGTATGAGTGGAATCTTCAGGATACAATTCTGACTTTTAAGGTAAAAAAATAAGGGACTTGCAAAGTCACTGGCTCACATCACAGCGTTCATCACAAATCACAAATTTCATCACCCAAACTTAAAACTGTTAGTTTTTCAGCTACAAAATCAAATGACTGTGCTGCACTGTTTCAGTGGTTCCTCAATGGGGCATTTGAAGGTGATTCTTTATTTCACTGGCAGTTTCTGTCTCTGGCTGTGAATTCCGAGGAGGGAAAATGTTCCAAAGACATTATCGTTTAAACGTCCGCTCTAGGAAATGAGGCAGAGATTCACTTATTCAGAACTGGAATCGGGCCCTGTACAGAATTTACTGCACATACAAATGTGTTCCAACTGGACTCCAAAACCATGCTCCAGCCTTAGCAGCGAGCAGGATCATAGAACATCTTCAAGCTTATTTTCAGGAGCTGCTGAGGAACATCACGACAATTTTTGAGGGTCACATTTTCATTGGCATGCAGCACCACTCGTTGAGGGAAGGCGTGGAGACTCGTTTGTGTGTGTATGCGTGAGTAAGACTGCTTTTACAGAGCTGAGATCCAGCCAGCGGATCCATTAGTGCTGATTGAAAAGCGGAGGTGCAGCCATAACCCTTGGAAGAAGGTGAACAGGCCCACCAATCAGATCATCTGGAAGGGTGGAGGGAGTAGTCATGGGAAGGGGCTGTGGGGAGGTAGGACCTGACTGCTGAAAGAGGGTCAGAGGTCACTTTTACTGTGAATGGAAGGTTCAATGATGGCAGTTACTTCGATATTGATATTTATATACATATTTATTACGAGATGCAGATGTAACCATACAGAGGAAGAGAGAGAGACAGAGAGAGACAGAGAGAGAGAGAGAGAGAGAGAGAAAGAAAGAGAGAGAGAGAGAGAGAGAGAGAGAGAGTGTGTGTATGTGAGCACACCACATATAATGTATAGGACTGGTGGATTAATAGCCACATGTCAAGGATGCAAATCTGTCTGACGTTAGCTCATTTGAAATGACTTCTCCACACCATCACTACAGCTTACCTTCTTTTCTCACTTTCAGAAACCTGCAGAGATATTTTTCCACACCTCCAAAGACCACGTCTAGAACCTCTTCTCTTCTTGACGCACTATAAATCCCTTTCCTTTTCTCAGTAACAGGTTCTTGCTAGTCACACATTCACATCCTGAGACACTGACATGTTTTTACAGAGCAGTCTTTTTAAAATAAGTACAAATATTCTTCATTAGGTAATCACTGCAAACTACTGAACAGCACTGCCTTATTCAGCCAAACTTCAAATTCAAGTCTTCGTGCTGAAGGAGTCACGACTTGATGACGTTCTTGCAAGGACAAAGTTGCAGTATGTCAAACTTCGGAGCTTAGTGGCTTAGCGCTTGCCAGAAAACTGACATGATTTTGGTGCCTGGCGGATGAAGCATTAATCACTTAGATAGGGCTAGAGTAGTTAATTGGTTTTTTGGGGTTGTTTTTACTGTTTTGATGGAGTCTGAGAGCTAACCATTTGTGAAGAGAAGAGAAACAGTAAAGACACATAGAACAACTGTATTTGAATTTTTGCTAACACTTCCTATGAATCCTATACTATATAAAACATGCTCTCTAAATGCATTTATAAGCCATTTCATAGCATGTATAATACTTTTTAATGCCTGTCTGTAACGATTCACAAGACTCAGAGGTGAAGGTAAGATCCATAAGCAGGCTGTTTTATTGAAACACTGAACAAGAAACACCTGGTAAACAAGAGGGGGCACAAACATGGAACAGGTGAGGGACGGAGACAGGAAAGTGGAGACAAGGAGCACGAGAATCAACATAAACACAAACCACATGGCCCCAACAGGCAAACAGATAAGCAGATAGACAGACGAGATAGACAAGACAAGGGAGACCAGACAAACCCTTACACTGTCATAAAGCCTATATTGTTGCCTATGGAATTGCCTATAGAACTGTTATGGTAACAGGCATTTTATGAACTGAGCATCTAACTTTGTGGTGTCAGGTTTTATAATGCATTATAATGTCTGTCCATAAGATCACTGTACACCTATATATTGTTAAGCTAACATGCTTTTACACGCTTCTGGTATATTAACAGATATATTACAGGCGTAGAACGGGCGTACAACCAGGTAAACATTTGTTGGGTATGGTCACTTCCCAGATAAAGAAATTTTGGTGAACTCATTTCACTTAAAACCATAATGGCTTTGCACAGCGCTCTATAACAGCAGTGTATTCAAAGTTCTTATAAACAGATTGTAAGCCACATAGTCTGGTTTTATAAAATGTTATACATATCATTACTTCTTAAAATTATACAAGCTTATGTCAAGTTATATTTATATAGCATATAATGCCTTATTAAAACACTTATAATGCAGTATAAACACTAGATTACTGGATTCACAGGAAGTGCTCCTGATTTTTACTCCCCTACATTTTAGTTCTTTGGTTTTTTAGTGTAGTTTCAGGGCTTCCGTGGCCTTAGCACTTTTTATATCACTGAAATGGAAGGTGATCAGCCATGTGCTGGAGGAAGTGATACGAGTTAATGCTGTGTGACTAAATTGTACCACTGAGAGAGACTAGTGAGGCACTAAAACCAGCTTTAATATAACACACACAGCTGGTAAAATACATCGATAGAAAGATAAACACATACACAGACACACTGTATCCAAAGGTTTTTCAGAGTTGCTTAAGGTGTTAGAGGACACGAGTGCTAATATCGTTTCTATGCATTCGTCTACCTTTTTTGTATTTCATTTGCACTCAAAATAAACATAAAGTACAAGTTATTCAATTCTTACTGTTAAAAAAGCAGAAAACACACAAAAAAACTGTATCATGGCACTGTTTTCACAACCTTATGCAACATCATGGTCCATAGTTGCATTACATTTTGGACCAAGATATTTTACTGATGATTGTAAAGTCAAACAACTCCATGGTGTTGTCTCAAGGACTTTTAGTGGGGTTAGGGTCAATACCATGTGGTGTCCAATTCATGTCTGAAGATGATTCAAACTGAGCCCAATGAATCTCAACATTGTCACACTGGAAAATGGACAAGGGAAAAAAATACTGAATATAACAACCTGGTCATTTAGTATATTCAGCTAATCTTCTGACTTCATTGTATTGCCATTTGATGTTACCAGAGCCTCAACCTGACCAACTGAAGCAACCCCAGTTTAGATCACTGCCTCCAGAGCCGTGTACAGTGGGAATTGTGCATGATGGGGGACATTGTTTCATGTGCTTCCCTTCCTACACTGATTTTCCAGCGATTTTAGGTTTTGTTTTCAATTAGCCTCACATTAAGTGGTTTTCTTATGGACACAAAGCTGTTTAGTCCCAATCCTGTGAGTTCGCGTCCCACTCTGCATGTGGAAATGGTTTTACTTTCACTATTAAACATAGCTGTAAATTCTGATGTTGATTTTGAATAATTTGACTTCGCCAAGTATTTTAGTGCTCTCGAATCCGGTCATTCAGTCACTTTCTGACCACATTTCTTTTGTAAAGTTGAGCGTTCTTTACTATCCTTTCAGGTTTTGTGTGCTGGATAGCTCTTAACCCAATCCAGTCATTTCAGCATCTCCTAAGTAGCTTTCGTAGCTTGTAATTTGACCTTTCTGAAACAGAGCAAAATCCTTTTTATAATCATGGGATACGTCTTGTTTAAAGAATGAGAAGATACTCACAGCATCAGTTAGGGTTAAGAGAATTGCTGCCAACTGAAACATATTAATCATGGCAGTAGTCGTGGGCTTAATCATATTTATTAATTATATCCTAACTTAATACAAATGATGACTTTTTGGCCAAAAAGTGTATTGATCGCAAACTCTAACAACCAAATCTAATAGAACTTTTTAAATTGTGTGTTTGCCCTTATTACAGTGTCCATTCTTCCAATAGTTTTATAAAGCTGCAGGGATATTTTTTCCATGTTGCCAAAGTTAAGTCCTGCAGTAGGTTGAGCTTTCTGCTCCTCATGATTCACATTTATTGATGTTGAGGTCTGGACTGTGGGGTGGTTGGTTCATTGTTTGATTTGCAATGTTTTTATCATCTTTCTAAGCATTTTGCTAGCATTGGTAATATCAGAATTTTTATCAAAGCTCCATTCCAAATTATTATTTTTCATCAAAGCTCCATTCCAAATTATAATTTTCCACCAAAGCTCCATTCCAAATCATGATTTTTCACCAAAGCTCCATTCCAAATCATGATTTTTCACCAAGGCTTCATTCCAAATCATAATTTTCCATCAAAGCTCCATTCCAAATCATAATTTTCCATCAAAGCTCCATTCCAAATTATAATTTTCCATCAAAGATCCATTCCAAAATCATAAAGCTCCATTCCAAATCATAATTTTCCATCAAAGCTCCATTCCAAATCATAATTTTCCATCAAAGCTCCATTCCAAATTATAATTTTCCATCAAAGATCCATTCCAAAATCATAAAGCTCCATTCCAAATCATAATTTTCCATCAAAGCTCCATTCCAAATCATAATTTTCCATCAAAGCTCCATTCCAAATTATAATTTTCCATCAAAGATCCATTCCAAAATCATAAAGCTCCATTCCAAATCATAATTTTCCATCAAAGCTCCATTCCAAATCATAATTTTCCATCCAATCTCCATTCCAAATCATAATTTTCCATCAATGTTCCATTCAAATCATAATTTTCCATCAAAGCTCCATCCCAAATCATAATTTTCCATCCAATTTCCATTCCAAATCATAATTTTCCATCAAAGTTCCATTCAAATCATAATTTTACATCAAAGCTCCATTCCAAATCATAATTTTCCATCCAATCTCCATTCCAAATCATAATTTTCCATCAAAGCTCGATTACAAATCATAATTTTCCATCAAAGCTCGATTCCAAAACATGAAAATCAGGTTTGTTGGTCCATCTACTGTCATAATGATGTATAAGGGTTAGCAAAATTCAAGCCACCATATAACAAAGCAGTCGTAGGGAAATCTAATGAGAAGACCAACATCCATAGTGGCAGAAAACAGCTTCCTAACAGCATGAACCATAACCACTACTGTTGCATTTGGACAGTCTTAGAAAAACAGCACACCAAGAAAACTCCTATGATTTCTCTCTACAGGAAAAGATAGAAATGATGTCATCTACTACTAAAAAGATCAACAGGTTTCAAAACTGACACCCCAACTTCAACCAGCTGACCCGTTCACCCACCAGAGTCTTAATGAGGACTGATCTAGCCTCACATCAGCACAGCAGACAGACAGAGAAGATCCTGATGATGAAAGCGAGATAAAGAACCGAAAATGTCAAGACTGATTAGAATGCATATCTTCCCAAACAGAGAGGTGGACCATCTTTTCCGTTCTATTCTCATTTCATTGCAGCTCCTCCTGGTTGAAATTAATGGCAGACTCAAAATGGCAGACATCAGGGGAAAATCCTCCCGCTTCTCCGAGGTCAGACCTCCTGCTGAATTTAGCCTCTCAGAACAAAAACACTCCCCCCACAGTGACATATCCGGACGCCATTTGACGCTGAATGTGGTCGTAATTCAGGAGCGTTCACAGAGCTCGGCTTATATGACACTTTTTGTGCTGTACATATTGTACAGCTGGCCTGTTCGGAATGGAGAGCATTAAAGTGACAGTCATATAGTTGATCAATACTGCCCTCTGCTTCATAAGGACAGAATGTAAGCGGGAGCTTTTATGGTGCCGTTATTAAAAAACAGCTTGGCTCAAAACAAACTCCAGCTGAGCCCTGTTGAGGTCTGGCAATACAGATGAGTATTGAAGAGCATTTAAATGTAGAAAATATATAGAACACATAAGATAATTGATTTAAACCTCAAAATCAGTATTCACAAACAAAAAATTAAATAGAATATTGAATCAAGATCTTTCAGCATTCTAAAGAATAGAATAGAATAGAAACTTTGAATTGAGCAATATATAATATATTGGAGAGAATATCATATTGATAACTGAGTATTCTAAGGTATAGAAAAGAACATAAAATAACTTAATCTAGATCTGGCATCATAGAACAGAACATAATAGAATAGAACAGAACAGAATAGAATAGAACAGAATAGAATAGAAAAGAATAGAATAGAAAAGAACAGAATAGAAAAAACCTTAGATTTAAGTATTCTCACACAATACAAAACAGGACAAAACAGAATCATATATTTATCATTTAATTAATCTAGAATAGAATAGAGTACGCTTTTAAGTTGAGTATTCTTAGACACAACAGAATAGAGCAGAATACTCCTCCAGAATAGAATAGAATATTGAATAGTAATAATATTCTAGTACAAACCATAGAAGTAAAGGGTTATTTAGTTTTGAGTTCATTGCATGTTTTATAACACAATAGAATAGAATAGAATAGAATAGAATAGAATAGAATAGAATAGAATAGAATAGCATAGGAAAGACTTTGATTTAAGTATTCTTATAACAAGGCAAAACAGAATAGTTTATTTATCATATGATTCATCTAGAATATAATATAATATAATAGAATAGAAAAATAGGGTTTTTCAATTAAGTATTCATAGACAACACATAACAGAATGAAACAGAACAGAATAGTCCTACATGATAGAATATAACTGAATAAATAGAACAGAATATAATATAATAGAATAGAATAGAACTTTGAATTGAGCATTCTCAGAATATATAATTTAATATAATGAAGAGAACATCAAATTGATAACTAAATCAAAAACTGATAACTTTACAGTTGATAACTCTATGCCTTAGTATTCTAGTATTATATTCACTACAATATTTACATATAATATTCAATAGAACAGAATAGTCCTGCAAAACAGAATAGAATAGGCTTTTAACTTGATTATTCTCAGACAACACATAACAGACTGAAACAGAACAGAATAGTCCTACATGATAGACTTGAAGAAAATAGATGTTTGAGTATTCTCAGACAACACATTACCTGATGGATCATCTATCACTTGAATCATATAGTATTAAATAGAATAGAACTGAAAATTCATAAATAACAAACTTGAACCCCACCAGCTGTGATACCCACTCCAGAGCTATTAACTACAGTGTGAAGCAGCTAACTGTATGGTTACTCAGTGAAACCCAAAGAGACGTCCTGAGTCACAGTGATGAGGGACGTGGGGCAGCGCCAACTATCACAACATATTTACAGGCTCTTTGGCATCAGATGACAAGTTCAAGATGCTGAAAACAAAGTGTGACTAACAGACAGAGAGGGCGACAGATGTGCCGACACACTAGGGCAAAGTGTTGCATTAAAATGCCACCCCGTTCCCAGCGCTTCACCTGACAGTGGAGTCTGACAGACAGTTTGGGTGGAAAAGGTGTTTCTCTGGGAGACACTGCCATATTCTACTTATATAAACTGCTGAATCAGATCAGCGTGGGTGAGATATTTCTCTATCACTGTACTTCCAGGCCACAGGTACAACAGCTATCACCTGCACTGATACATGCCATCATTAAATCTCTTCTCTTCCTAGAATCTATGGACGCAGATAAATCTCCATTTGCAAAGCAGATGCAGTAATGTAACTGCAGCCAAGTCTTTAAACTAATGATCTTCACAACGAGTCCAACCTTAGCATATCTGAAAAAAATGTCCTCTGAATGAGAAATGAAAGCGCAGGGCGGTCCTTAAGCATCCTCAATACCTGTTTTTCCCTTACTCTACCATTACAGCCTTTAGCGAGAGCTGAAGGTGTTTGCGGATGATTTATCGACTTATCATTATGATTACAAACGAGGTTGTCATGCTGGGAAGAAGGAGCACGGACTGATGAGAGATGAAAGCAATTAGCTCGCAGTGAAGGAGCCTCGTAGTGAATTAGATCGCTTAGCCTTAATTGGTTATCTGTCACAGTGTGAAACTAGCAGGAGACAGATTTTCTTACAGTTCATAAACAGTAAATAAGGCTTTGAGTTCGCAATATCATGCTTCAATTCCACACCAGCACTGTCGCCTCAGAGCCATGAGTAGCACGTCGGTTTCAATACCTTAAAGGGCCCCTATCATGGAAAGCCCAATTACCCTGACTCTTCTGGAATGGGAGTTTGCTGCAGTGTACTTTCTACGTAGCCCAGTCCATGAAGTTCATATCTGGAAACTGCACAAACAGCTCATTTACAGTGAATTGCTTTGGTGACATATTTCCCTCATTCAGCTTACCGCAGTTTAGCTCCGCCCCTTTATGCTGAAGCTATAGATGGTGTTTCTGCTAGCACTGCCATGTAAAATCAGGACAGCCTATCAGAACAGACATAATTTGCATACACATATACAGAAAGTGTAAGAGCTAACGAGAGGTTGGATTTAATTCAATACATTTAAATTAAAAATTTTAATTCATACATAATTAATGAATTAATTTCTCTTAATATATTTTTCCTCCTATTTAGTCACTGCCAATTCCTTGTTTTAGTACATTTTCTACAAAAAAGTCATAAAAAGATCTAAAATATAAAAAAAAATTAGACACTCCAAAATGTAGTGGGGGGTTGGGGGCTAAGGCTGGGCAATATGATGTACAATACAGTATACCTTTCTAAGCGTATCATGTATATTGTCAGTATATATAGGACATTGACTATATGCATGTTTCAATATTAATCCAGTGTAACTGGATTTAGTGCAACACACTAGATAAAAATATTCCATTCGGACTGTGTATATAGCACTGCTGGTTCTATTTTTCAGTTCCAACTGATCAGACATCTGAAAAAATTAATATTGTGTTCTGTTTCCTTGTTTTGCTGGGGATCTACTATAGTCTGTGAATATGCTTACGCAAAAAACAATGAAAAAGATACTAATACTAAAAGATTCATTCAGATTAGTACATTTATGGAATTACAATAATCACAGTACAGCAGTGAAAGGCAGGCCAAAACACTGTACAGTAAGCTGTGTTTACTTTCAGAAATTAAACATAGAGTCTCTAGGGTATGGGGTCATAGTAGTAAAAATGTAGTAAAACTTGTAATATAAAAATAAAACTAAACAAAATGACTGCATTGTACTGAATGCTAAGTCTGTTTTCAGCAGGGTTATCATTTGTAAACTGCTATTCACTGATTGTGCAATTTTTTATCTTTTATTCTAGAATTGTCATTAACTTTTAAAGAAACTAAAGATGGACTGATCAGCTTTTCTGAGGCCGTTTCCGATCACCTTTGAAAGCGATCGGCTGATAGCCGATACCAATCGAGGGCGGGGCTATATACCACAGCAGGGCTACATGTAGTTATTAGTGCGAGCAAGTCATGAAACATGGTCTAAACTGATTTATCACCATTTTTAACAAGCTCATGTGAAACAGTATAATATTTTAACTAAATTAGAAGTTGGTCTATGTGGGAGTAAACCGCTTGATAAGCTCCAGAAGTATTTCTACTAGGAACAGCAGAGCGTAGATCCAGGTGGAATATTAAGCAGCAGAATGAACGTCTTCTACAGCCGAGAAGATCTGCTTATCTAGAACTATAAACTCGATCACTCTGACTGTGGTTCTTTAGCTCTCTGGCTGTTTCTGCTGCTGTTCTGTTCGTACCAGTCAGATCTGGTCTGTACGGTGTTTTGGGTTATTTGTTTTGTGCTAGCTCTGCTGTTTACTGATACTCACTGTATTCAGCTGTGTGGTGTCTCTGAAGTGTCGTATCAGATTAGTATCAGATTAGTATCAGGTTAGTATCAGATTAGTATCAGATTAGTATTAGATTAGTATCAGATTAGTATCAGGTTAGTAGTGTTAAACGTCTTTGTCTTGGTTGCCCCGCGAGAGACGCTGATTTTACAGATGTTACAAACTACCCTGGATGAGAGTCACATACACAGACAGACGTTTTCTAACTGTTCTCGCGAGGTCGCCGCTTTAGTCAGTGTGTGGAAAATAAAGGGTGTGTATTTCCACCTAGCGGTTCAGATAGGAATTGCAGGGAGCTGGCCGGAGAGCTTCTCTTCCTGGATGAAACGCCTGGATGAAATTTAGGCTCGTTTGTTTAACATTATTGATCAGCTAAATTAGAGAGTTATTGGCCGATCGCTGATCACATATTTTGATTAAAAATTGACTGATACCTATACATGGCGGATCGATCCTTCCATCTCTAATTTCAGCAATATTTAGTTAATGAATAAACAAAAGCATTTAGTTTACTTTGATGTAAAACATACAGATTTTCAGATTATTTTATTATTATTTATAGTGGTGCTGTTTGAAACCAGGGGTCATGATGTCTACAGTATAAATATAGCCATTTTATTTACCATCTAAAATTACCAGTGAACGTACACAAGTTGATAAAAGTCTAAATTTTCTAAATCTAAATTGTCTTTGGGAACTATTTTGCTTTACAATGCCCTGCATGAAGCTTTCCACTGTGAATAGATTTAAAAAATACATTTATGATCAAAATCGTTCGTAATACATTAGCATATCAGCATATTCATGGCCATTTCATGTAATAGCTTTCTGTGAGAGAGCTTTTACAGGCACTCGTCCAACATCTGGTTTCTATCACCAACACTGTGAATAAATCGTATTGATGATAATAATTACACATTGATGGTGCAATTACAGAATTGTGAAGATCATAGACAATTCTGAATGAGTGAACTAACAGTAAGAAACAGAAATCCATAAAGCCTCCAGAATCATATTTCACTGAATTAACATTTTAATCTTTAAACTTTACATGTAGAATTTATATTTTAAGGCATGACAAATATATCTGTGTGACTGTTAAGTGTAAAAATGTGCAATAACAATGTATCATGTGAAATAATTGGTGCACAAAGCATAAACAAATATCGCTTGCCAAACGACTGGGTTGAGTTTTAAATTCAGACTAGTCCTATATTGAATACTCTTTGCATATGAAGGAGAGAGTATAAGGAGAATAAGGAAAATAAGGAAGCGGGCAAATTTCTTACATTGACAAGCTAAGCGCTAGGCCCGTTATTCCATGTTAGACGTCACCCAGTGGGCAGTAGGACTTACATGATGTTCACCATAGCAGATGCCCAATTACCTCCCGTTCCCAACAGCACCTGACCTTTCTTAATGGACACAGCCGCCCAAGATCAATAGTGTAGCTGTCTTGCACATGCCCAAGGGAAGGCTGCATTCTCTATGAAATTACACCAGTCCACTCACACATGCTAATAAAGATGTGGAGCGTTGTATTTTTCAGTAGAGAAACTCAAGGAAGTGTCGAGGCAGCGCATGCTATAGTATCTACTATCTACTATAGCTTTGGGTGCAATGAATTACACTGAATGATTTCATTACTTTTAAGTTTTGTGTTTACAACTTGGGCACCAATACTTTGAATAATAAAAGATATATAGACAGACAAATGGACAGAAAGATAAAATATCCAAAAGTGAATTTAGGCACTTGAAGCTGCAGACAGTCTATAAAATAACATTGCAGGTTCACTCTATATATATATATATATATATATATATATATATATATATATATATATATATATATATATATAAGCCACAAAATCATATATATACGATCTGAGTTGAGTAAAAGTATGTAAAAAATTAAGTAGATATGAGCAGATAGATACAGATAAAATCAAAACTACTTAAAAAGTCAAAACTACTTAAATATATAAGCAGTTATATATATATATATATGAATATATATATATATATATATATATATATATATATATATATATATATATATATATATATATATATAAAATAGAGATTTTCATGCTAAATAGCTTTTTATTATTGTGATATTTACAAAATCAATCAGTCATTGCTTGAGTGTCACATCCTATTTGTTGAATGTTGTTGTTGACCATGTCCATCCTTTTATGGTCACAGTTCACCATCTTCTAATGGCTACTTCCAGCATGACCATGCACAATGTCACAAAGCAAAAGTTGTCTCAATAGATTAATGACAGCAAGTTTAGTGGCTTTACTGATCACCGAATGTGTATTCAATAGAAAAACTTTGGGATGTGATAGAACTGGAGATTCACAGCATGAAAGTGCAGCTGAACATACACCACGTCACTGTCAACATGCACCACAATCTCAAACAAATGTTTCCAACAGCCACGCCATAAAGAATTGATTAATTGATGCTGTTTTAGGAGCAAAGGCAGACACTACCCAGTATCAGTATAGTGTTCCTATTAAAGTGCTTGGTGAGTGTACCAGACCTCACAAACAGCAAAGCTAAAGGGGGAAAGAGTTGATAAATATGAAGAATTTGGTTTCTCCATCTGCCTGCAGTCATACTGTTGTCACGCCGGTCCTAATATGAAAGACAGTTCCCACGCCTCAGTGCGCTGAATAGCCCTCTGGGAAATTCGAGAGGGTATTTTCAAAAGCCAACGATCCGGAGACTATCCTCAAGTTAGCATCCTGCATTTTGTTTACAGAGCACTTCATTTACAGATGTTTAATGTTCACATGGGATTTTCATTCTAACATGGCTGGAATTTAGGCTTAAGGAGAAAAGCTAGGGTCTACTCCAAAGACAGATTCAGGAAGTCTATTGTCCCTCAGGCCATCAGACTGTTAACTCACTCCAGCACAGTAAACAATAATCCTGTAACACTGTTATACTCCAGACACCTATATCAGCTATCAGACACAGTTAAACTCCAGACACCTACATCAGTCATCACTTATCAGACTGTATCATATTATATATTTATTTCACAAATTTATCTGTATAACTGTATGTTATATAACAGTAACTATACTGTTAACTATATATCATAATGACTATACTGTTATTATTACACTATGCCTATTATATTATATATTATGTATACAGTCTATACATATAAATAGTGCTGCTGCTTTCAAAGCCTACACTGTTCACACTGGTTAATTGCAATACTGCTATTACTCTCACATACACACTGTAAGACTTCTATTTTGTATATACTGTTTATTTTATAATCTATCTCTATTTTTTGTTTTAACTGCCCTACTTTGTCTTACATTGTGCATCTATCGTTTGTTGGTTTACTCCTATTTTACAGGCGGAAAAAAAATTATTATAGAAAAGCATGGTTTATATTGTATCTGTATAGTCTAGATGTATGTACAATGTACAATGTACAATATATATATATATATATATATATATATATATATATATATATATATATATATATATATATATTGGGGGGGTAACAATTGCATATACAAACAACGTGTTCTCAGTGCAATAGACTGACCACCCCAGGGTCAAAGGAGGTGTGAAAAAATATTCATGCATATTTCTTTAAGAAACTGAAGTCTCCCAAACAGAAATAAAGACAAATGGTGGACATACTTCTGTAAAATGTAGTGTATTTAGTTGTGAGTGCTGTTGTGTAATTGCATAGTACGGCACAATAACTGTTGTTTACTGTCAGTTATAATCAGTAAATGAAATGCTCTACAGTGGGGGGATGCACCATATTAAACAATTTAGTGATACGGTGAGCTTTTAATACACATTAGCTGGCTGGAATTAGCACCTGCACTGGACAATGAAGCACAACAGAAGCCCTAAGACAGGGAAAAATGGACTGTGCACCAACCCACACCCCTGCACCCCCTCCCCACCCTCGCCTGTTCAAGCTCAATATGGATTTTTCAATTAGAGAGCTGAGCACACTGCAACAGTGCTGGTTAAAGGCTTAAGACAAACTTAATTATGGGCCCAGCACTGTGAGTAATTTTATCTGTGGCTCTAATGCTTGCAATATGATTCCACGGCAGAGGGAGACCGCAGTAGGCTTCGGGCCCCTGTGGGAATGCTGCACAGCTTTTATTAATTGGTAAGTGTTGCTGATGAGGCTAATATGAAAAGGATTTGAAGGATGATGAATCTCGTTGGACCTTAACACGGGCTAGTTGAGGCTGGTGGTTTTAATAGTAAGTGCTCAGTGCTGCTGGACTTGTGGTGCACACCCAAACATTCAAGCACAGTGTCTGATATGGTGAAAAGGGGGAGTATGGAGATCGTCAGAGCCAGAGCTTCAGTTTTACTGTTGCATTTGAAAATGCTGCCCTCTGGTGGCAAATAAAAAAAAAGCTTACAATAAATAAAGCAATAAATATGTTTAATACAATATGCAGGTATAATACAACTATAATTAGATTACATACATTTACATTACTAATTCCTGGGTATTTTACTGGGTGTATTTCCTGAGTGTTTATGCCAAGAGTATCTCTTTAAAGGGGTCGTATCTTAGAAAACACACACACACACACACACACACACACACACGCATATATATATATATATACATATATATATATATATATATATATATATATATATATATATATATATATATATATATATATATATATATATATATATATATATTCACGCTAAAGTTATAAGGAGTGTTTTAACCTGGACTGCTTTTTAACTAAAGTATAGTACATGGCGGCCAATCAGAACAGAGCTTATTAACATATAGCAGCCAAGGAGAGGTTGGAAAAGGGTCATAAAATGACTCGATAAATCGGAATTCCACCAATTTCTAATTCAGTCTTTAAGATGTCAACAGATTCATTTGGAATAGTTTGATGTGAAATGGTTCCCTGTAGAGAAACTCCCAGACTCCAGGAAACCAGGGGTCACCATGTGTGCAACACAAATATAGATATTTTATTTATTATTTTATATTTTAATTATTTTATTTTATTTAATTGTATCCAAACATACCACTGAACCATGACTGCCTTCTAAGTTTATATATGTGATATGATATGTGATGGTAAAATAATAAGAAAAAAGAAAGTGTTCATTTTTTCTTTTCTTTTGGGGACTATTTTGTGTTACAGCCATTAACAGATTTAATAAATTGATTACAATACAAATGTTTATCACAACGTTACTTTAACAATGTCAGACATCAGGTAGCACAAATCTAACTATTTGATATAATTCACAGGCATTAAACTCCCATCACCACCACTGTGAACAATTCTGATCTGGCAGGGTTGACCCACATAAATAAGTGGCCCTTATCAAAAGAAATGTAGGATCTTCAAATTTATATTGACTTGAGTGTAACTGTACTCTCACCTGACATGTCTCTCAAGTTCAAATATTGATTTGAACCTATTAACACCATATACTACTAATACTCAGTGTACCAAATATTATAAAAAGAAAGAAACAACTAAAGGCAACATAAGTACATTTATGGTGTATGTTTCACGGTAGACATTCATTTGTTCACCTTTTCAGGTTTTTGTGCGACAATATTTTCATGTATTGTTGCATAGCTTTCAAGGGCAGACAAGTGCTGTGTCATACACTCAACAGGGCTTTTTTAATAAGATCTATACTGAGAAACAGTACTCACAGCTGAAGGTTTAACATTAAAAAAGCAGCATCAAAGTAAGTAAGTTCCTGGTTTTTAACTTGTCTGATTTTAACTGCACTTACACTCGCTGTACTGCTGCTGTTAGAATACTGTTTACATTCACTACTCACACAAAAACACTATTGTTTACATTCGTTACTTGCAACTTGCACTTTATGGCTGCTGCTCTTCATATTTGCACATAAAAGCACATGTAACTTTTATGTTTTAATTAAAAAACCTTTAATTTTATTTACTTTACCTTACAATATATTACTACATTTTATATACTCTATATATTTTTTATTTATTTTTGTTATCTTTATCTATTGGTGAATGGAGGAGCAGCAAAGTAAGAATTTCACTGTACAGTGTAACTGTCTGTTTCTGCTGTGCATATGACAATAAAACTGAATCTTGAATCTTTGGATACCAAATTGCCCTTTGAAACTGATTTATTTTTTTTACTTATTCATTTATTTATTTACTTTTTTCCCAGCACCCTGAAAGAGGGTTCACCATGATAAACCATCTAAGACAACATACTGCTGGATACAAATGTAGTCTACAATGAAACCTGCTGACATGTTACACATGAGCCCACTGAGCTACTGTTACTTACTGTTACCTTTACTCATAAAAAGGTTCACAAACTTCAAAGATTTTAAGGTTTAACTTTATTCTTCTTCTGAAAATTAACCATGCTGACCTACCTAAAGAAGAGAGAGCACAGCTACTGGCAGAACATGACATGACACAGGACCAAGGAGAGTAGCTTGAAAGGTTTTCTAATTTGTGTTGGGGGAGGGGTCTTTGAGTCTCAGTGGGGGTCACTGGGTTCAGAAAGGTTGAAATAAGCTACTGGAGGGAGAACACTGTACTTGATTAACTCAATTTCCTCCAGCTGCCACAGTGCTACACTGCTTCGGCTCTCGACTGCCTATTCCTGACACTTCTGGCTGTTCATTGTGGAGTCTGATAGCCTACCTGTGGGTCAGTGAAGGTGGTGCAAGGCTTAAGAAAACAGGTTGTGGATTCATCTTTTGACTTCAAAGCATAATATTTTCCTGATGGTATGTTTCATTACTGATTATTACAGACACACTTCTTGTTTAGTTCAGATGTTACAGCCATAGCCATTACTAATAGGCGTAGAGAATCATGCACATACACAATCTCCACTGGTAAACACTGGTAGACTGGTAGAACTGGTGGTACCGAAGAGTTCAGTGGATTTATAGATGGCACTGTTATGGGACGCCATCTTTGCCACAAGCCAGTTTGACATTTCTGCTCTGTTAAATCTGCCTCAGTCAACTGTATGTGCTATCATTGTAAAACAGAACCATCTAAGGGTCAACAGTTCAGTCACGAAAATACTAAATGGAGTCGTCAAGTTCTGAAACACACAGCGCACAGTGTATCACTCACTGCAGGTTCATGAAATGGGATTCCATGGCTGAGCAGCTCCACACAAGCCTAAGATTACTTTGAGCAATGTAAAGCAGTAGCTTAAGTGGTGTGAAGAACATTGCAATAGAAACACTTTCTCTGGAGTGATGAAGCTGAGTGTTCAATGGACAAATCTATGTTAGCCAGGAGAAAACACCACCTACCAGAATGCATAGTGCCAACGGTAAAGTATGGTGAAGGGTTAATGGTCTGGGGCTGTTGTCAGAGTCTGGGCTACAACACTTTGCTTGGGGAAGGTCTTCTCCTGTTAAAAGTATGATGATGCCCCCGTGCACAAAGAGGGGCCCATACGTGAGTTTGGTGCAGAGAAACTCTAGGGTCCAGCACAGAGCCACTCAGGATGAGAAGGGTGGCTTCAAATTCTGACCCCATCAACACTCTTTTGACTCTTTTGACTGACACTCTTTTTCTATAAACCTTGTGGAAAAGCCTTCCCAGAAGAGTGAAAGTGTGGGTCATAATTTTGGAACAGAGAGTCCAACAAGTTGCGAGCTTGGACCACTTGAGGCAAGGCAAGGGAAACTTGGGGCTGGAATTCTGGGTGGCTTCAGATGCTGGGATAGAAGCTGGGCCCCACCGTTAGACAAGCAAGTGGTGAGGAAAGGTCAGAAGAAGAGGGGGGAGCTGGGGAAGGTGGCGGGGCGCAAATTTTCGTCACGAGAAGGTGAGGGCACAGGAGTGGTTTATATGGAGTGTGTAATGGTAGAGGGGAGGAGTTGAGCGTGGTCCTTCTCCCAAACTTAAGTTATTTCATAACTTCATTTAGTGTGATGGTGAGGTGTCCACATTCTTTTGGCCATGTGGTCATGTAAAAAGATCATGTAACAATTAAGATAAAACCTGATGGTTATACTTCCTAATGGGAATTGGCTTTTTGATGACCATTAGAGACCACTAGCTTTCTGAAGGACCCCCTTATCTAGAATCAGACACAGGTCCTGTGTTAAACTGTTAGGATACTTTACAACAATATCAACCCATCAAGAAAAGCCAAAACACATTTTAAAACAACAAACAGAAACATTTAACTGGCCAACTTTTTTTGTAGTGTTGTGAGGGTGAATTAGCACCACTAATACAGAGCAAGGCTACAACCAGAGCATGACTGTGAAGTGTGCAGCCCTCTAGGCCCAAACTGAGACTGAGCAGAACATTGAAACAGTTTTTAATTATGCTTTGGAAAGGAGTTGGAAATGTTGAACTAGCTGCTAAAGAGAGAGCGCTGCCTTTAATTACCTCCGTCTCCACTAGATGTCCCCCTCCTACTGTAATACACTCACTGCTTCAGCTCACAACTCCCTTTTTTACTCAGAAAACTTTCCTACATCAATGAAAAACGAAATAAGCTGTAGACAAAACCTGTCTGTGTCCACTGCTGGTCCTTCAACGTATAATACCTGAATATATATATATATATATATATAATAACTGAATACAAACACTATCTGGCTGTTTATCCATGGCCCGCTGCGTTGGAATCCAAACCACAAAATCAAAATTCTGTAGAGATCTTCCTGCGTGGACACAAGCCAGTGGTTTGTATTTGTACTATAGCAGAGAACATTCAGCCCAATCTCTTTACAGGAGGCAACAAAAAAGAGCCTTTGAGGACTGGATAGGGGAACTGAAAGCGCAGAGCAGAAAATCCACTGATATTTAGTGCCCACACAGGAGCTTTTGTGTCAACAGGCCTATAGAAAGTAGAGCTAAAAGCAGCTGGTTCTAGATGGAAGTGAAAGTTTGGTTGTTTGGTAGGTAGGCTACTCATTTAGAGTCCAAACACTAAACCTGTTCATAGGCAGGATAGGTTAATGATTACACTGCAGCCGGACCTGAGAATGAGCACCTGGGGCTGAATTATAACCTCAGCCTTTACCAGGTAGCCTAAAATATATCCATGCTCAACCATAGACAGACAGTCAGATGGACACCTGCTCTTCCAATGTATCAATGTGTATATATATACATATATGGCATATGATATGTAATAATGTTAATGATGGTAAAATAATGGTTCAGGGACTATTTTGCCTTAGAACTTAGAACTTTGCCTTAGAACTTCTTGTATCCCTCTACCATGCATATATACGATTTAGAATATATAAAGTGTAGAGACATTGACTGAAATACATTGTAGGCTGAAACTGCATCACAAAGCAACCATAAAGCAATGTATCAGACATCAGGCTATCAGTATTCACAGTATTCACAACCATTTCATGCAACAACTCTTAAAGAGGGAGCTTTTACAGGCATGAAACTCTTCAGACGTCTCGTTCTTAGCACTGTTAGTTTCTCCAGAACTATGCATTTCATGCCAAACCACTCTAAATGATGTTCTTGTCATGGTTGGTCTTCAATAAAGCAGAAATTTAGAAAGTAAAGGTGGAGTTGTTATGTATTAGGGACTTTCTCCCACTTTGCTGGAGCAACAGCCTCTACTCTACTGAGAAAGCTTTTCTAGATGTTCCATTGGTCCACAGCCAGATGCTGGGGGAGCTTTATATTCCTGAAGCCATTGCTGGACACTGAGCTTGGTGACCTTATAGGCTCGTGTGCAGCTGCTTTAGAACTTCTATTTTCCTGCCAATGCTTTCTTTGAGGACAGTCAGCAGAAAGAGATGTCTAGATACCTTTGACCAGCCACACAATAACAGTGGATAGAAAGCAATAAAAAAATTAACCCGATTAATCGAAGGTAAGTGCTTGTATTAATCGACTTGTATGTTCGTGTCCGCCTGCTGTAGTTTCATGACACGCTGCGCTGCTTGCCTTGGTGGCGGTGTTGATAAAGAGTTAAGTCCTCCTCCGGCAGCCCGTCACTTTCCTCCTCCCACACAACTCCAGCGCTACATAAACAAAACCTGCCAGAAGGAGAAGAAGAAGGAAAAGAAGGGGTGGGGAGAAAAAAAAAGGGAAAAACAGCCAGCAGACAGATCGTCCTCACTCTTCCAGGAGCCCTCGCGCTGGTTACAGAGGGACCCGAGCGCGCACGGACAGACAGACTCTCGTGCGCTTTTTATCGGACCATCGCGCGCACTACCACAGTAGAGGGACACTTCTCCATTGTTACTGCAGACGCGCGCGCACGCACGCACGCGTGCGCACACACACCCTCGCACTTACTTCCATAGTCGCTCGCTCGCGCGCGCGTGCCAGGAGACCCCGCCGGACGGCGCAATGGCCCAGCCGTGCAAAAGCGGCGCGTTCCCGGAGCTGGTGGAGCTGAACGTGGGCGGACAGGTGTACGTGACCCGGCGCTCCACGCTCGTCTCCGTGCCGGACTCTCTGCTCGGGCGCATGTTCGGTCAGCAGAGCCCCTCGGAGCTCAGCACGGACACCAAGGGGCGCTTCTTTCTGGACCGCGACGGCTTTCTGTTCCGCTACATCCTGGACTACCTGCGCGACGGCAACCTCGTGCTGCCCGACTACTTCCGAGAGCGCGCGGGTCTGCGGAGGGAGGCCGAGTTCTTCGAGCTGCGCGACCTGGCGCGGCGTCTCGCGCCGCTGGTGAGCAAGGAGAACTCCATCAGCGACGAGGCGGCGCAAGGCGAGCACGAGCACGACGAAGGCGCGCTCGCCAGCGCGTCCACCACCACCACCACGTCCAGTCTGAACGACCCCCGCTCGCCCGCCCTCAAGTGCGGCTACATCACGATAGGCTACAGGGGCTCGTACACGATCGGCCGCGACATCCAGACGGACGCCAAGTTCCGCAGGGTCGCGCGCATCACCGTGTGCGGCAAGACCTCGCTGGCCAAAGAAGTGTTCGGGGACACGCTCAACGAGAGCCGGGACCCCGACCGACCCCCGGAGCGCTACACCTCGCGCTACTACCTCAAGTACAACTTCTTGGAGCAAGCCTTCGACCGGCTGGCCGAAGCGGGCTTCCGAATGGTCGCGTGCAGTTCCACGGGCACGTGCGCCTACACCAGCAGCGACCCCAACGAGGACAAGATCTGGACCAGCTACACCGAGTACGTGTTTTGCAGGGAGTGACCAAAAACAAACAAACAAAAGGGACCACTTTGTAGGACTCTCAGAATCTTACCGTTGACTTTCATCACTGAGGTAAACCCACATGAGTAGCAATCCATGCGCACTGCCTACTGCCTAAAACATTAACAAGTACAACGTAGAAACCAAAACAACTACAGAATGCTTCTGTTTTTCAGAGCCATTTGACCCTATTGACTTATTCATTAGAGTAACAAAACTGTGGGCATAGAAGATGCAGAGGTTGGAGGAGCTGCCTATAAAACACACTCATAGAAGAAAACCTAGCCATCTAAAACAATTTAAGCCAAAATTAGATCCAGAAATAACCGAATTCTCATAATTTATCTTAATCATTAACGCTTGTTTGTTGTTGTCTTTCCTTGTTCATTAAGTCGAACCTACGGTTTGTGAATGAGTATCATTCAATGCCCAGAGAAGAAGCGGAGGTGCCTAAAACTAAATGCCCTCTAAATTAAAAGTAAAAAGAAAAAAAAACCACCCTAAGCAAAAATTATTTGAGGCACAATCCTAATAAAGCCACAGTCGCCTTGTCTTATTCACTTACGCCCACTTCAGTGGGCATAGAAGAAGGTTTAACTGCCTAAAAACAGCCTCAAGTAAAAGGAAGAAGAAAACTTGCACTCAACAACAACCCAAGCTCAAGAGTAGTTCCAAAAACCACAGAATTCTGTTCATTCTGTTCCTGTTGGGTTTCCTTATTTATTAAGGCAAACCCACAGTGTGTGAAAGAGTGTCAGTCAGTGCAGGGTTGGGTAAAGCTGCCTGAAACTGCCTCAAGTGTAACTAAGAAGAAAACTTTCCCACAAAAAAAAAGCAACCTAAGCAAAAAATCCTTTGAACCGCAGTCTAATTTGATGCAGACTCTTCTTGTCTTAGCCATTGAGGTAACAAATCAGTGGGCATAAAAGAAGCAGAGGCAAGTAAAAGCAAGACGCAACTTAGCAACAAACGAAAAAACAAGCCAAGCTTGAAATACTTCAAAATTCTGTTGGTTTTGCTTATTCTTTGTAGTGAAATCATACTATTGGAGACAGAATCTTCCTGTCTTGTTCACGTTGGTAACAAACCAATTGGCATAGATGAAGCAGAGGAATGTCTTAAACATCCTCACATAAAAATAATAAGATTAACTTGGCCACAAAAAAACTAAGCAAAAAAGATGATCTAACACTAAAGAAGTCTGTTGATTTTCCTTATTTGTCAGAATAAAATCTGATTATTTGAGGCAGAATGTTATTGTTGGGTTTCCTTATTCATTGAGGCAAGCCTGCAACTAGTAAAACAAAACACAGAGTAGAAGCAAAGATGGGCAGAACTGCCAAAAACAAGGAAGAATGCAAATTAGCTACCCAAAACAACCTAGTGGTAGGACCACAAATGACAGTTCAACTGGAACCTCGTAATTTGAGGCAAAAACAAACGTAAGTAACAAACTATTGGGCCTAGTAGAATTAGAGAGCTACCAAAACAAAACAAAACAAAAGACAGGCTCTCCAAAAACTAAAGCAACCTTATTTATTTTAGGCAGAATCTTGTTGTTGGGTTTCCTTATTGATTGGGCTAACAAACAAGGTATTAAGAGTGTTAGCATTGTGCAAAATGAGTAAGAGTCCCAGAGTGAAAGTGTGTATCTACCAAAAAAACAGTAAACTAAAGTGTCACCACCAGTAACTGCAGCATTTCCCTGATCATTATCTGAGGTAGAATCCAAACATGCAAACCCTGTAGTAGAAGCAGAGGTGGACAACACTGCCTGTACACAGTTCTCAAGTAAAAGCATATATATAATCCAAAAAACAACATAAACAATATGATTTATCTCAGTCTTTGAATCCAGCATCACATTCTGAGATATTCTAATCATTCCCCAGAGAAGCAGGAGAAGCTAACGCTACCTAAAAGCCAATCGTCAAGTCACTTCAATGAAATAAACACCCAATTAAGAATAATAGTCGGGCCCAGTAACCAGCTTCACCCTTCACCGAGGCAACCACGGCTGTGAGAGAACATGAGTGCACATGCTGAGAGGAAGCAGAAGTGGGTAGAAAACATCCTGAAGTAAAAATGATTACTTCTGTTACATTATGACTCAAGCAGACGTATAAATAGCTACCAGAGAAGCTTGCGCAAAAACGTCTAATGCTCCAAAAAGTGTTGAGAGTAGCACTTCAGAGGAAGTTCAGCGTCTGTGAGCACAGAACCTGCAGTTGGTGAAGGGCTTTCTTCTCTGGCCTAAAGCGCAAGGTTAAAGCAGACGCTGCGTCAACAGATGAGAACCTGAAAAAGCAATTCATGACTAAATTGATTGAAACTGAATAAAATGCAGATCTATTTCTTCACAAGCAGGTGCAAAACACAAATTAATTCACATGGAACTGGGTAGACGGAGCCTCTTCCCGCCTCTGCAGAGCAGTGTGAGTACGGGCTGTGCTTTGGCAGACGTATAATGACTGGCTGGTGGCGATGTACCATGTTTAGTTTAAGCGGTTCAGTGAACTCCGTTAGCATTCCTGAGGAACCAGAAACAGACAGGCCTGTCTGGACAGATTTGGATGTGACATGCAGGTATTATTCTCTGTGCTGTTACGTAGAAATGCTTACACGCGGCCTTGGTTGTGGGAAATTTTGGTGAACTTCCTAAAAGCATGGCCTTTCAGGTTCCACCAACCGTCAGTCAGACCTGTCGGACTTCCGTCCGAGGCATCTGTTCCTCTTCAGACTCTCCAGTGCATACTATTTTAGTGTTTCACATACTGTTTTCCAGACGTTTGTCCTTTTCTTATTTTTGTTTTTCTCCCACCAGACTCGCACACAAAATGAGGGTCTCCCTTATTGACAGTTACGTCTCTGGTAACATTCCAGCATGAGCTTGGGTTTCGTACTTGATGGTGTAAGATAAGGTCTGGCTCATGTGAAATCAACTGTTCGGTTCTGTTCTATCTGACAGCAGTCCCTCAAACTGGACCCTTAAACGTACGGCTATTTTGAACCCTTGTTTCCCACCTGAGTAGATAAATGACGTGTATTTTTTTTTTCTCATCTGCACTTGTATATTTGAAATCTTGAACATTTGCCCATACTGTTTATCTGTAAGACCCAAAGAATAAACAAAGTCTGAAAGATGTTCATGAATGAATGGAGACTCTTATGTGGGACTGTGATGGTAGACCACCCATTGAGTAAAAAACTGACAGATCACATGCTTGGTTGACTGTGAGCAGTTTATAGGCAACACAAGTGTAGTTCATGCAAGGCCATGTTTAGCAGTCGGGGCTTTATGATTGGCGGTCAGCTTCTTATTAGCTGCATTTGAGGCAGTTATCACTGCGGAGTCAGAAGATTCACTTCCTTAGATAAACTTTTAAGTAAATCTAATATTTATAATCTAATATTTAAGTCAGTGGTTAAATATTGCATGCAGTGTTTAATAACCCCAGCAACACTGCTGTGCCTACTACTCATACTAGCTTAGACTATTAATACTGTGCTACTACCATATTATGGTGGTCTTTCCACCTTTCTGTTGATGAATGAAAGCATGACAGACATGTGCAAAGGAACAGATGGGCTTTAGTTAATTTTATCCCCACCCAGTGCACTTATATGGTAGATGTTTCTGATTAAACAGCCAGCGAATGTATCTACAAAGGTGGGAGTATATCTGGCAACTCTGAATATTCTACACCCTTAAACTCTGTGCATAAGTGTTCCCTAGCATGGTTAATTTTTTCCCCTCTATAATAGAATGTCTGCCTCTTTGGGCTTGTTATTTCCTTTTGATGGAAATCTTTAAGACCATCTTTAAGGCTGTTTCTCCCTTTCATTCACAAAATGTCAGACAAGGTTATTTATAAGCCATAGTGAGAAACTACTTCAAAATGCTTAGTATTACAAAAGCATGACATTTAATGTTCAGACTGGGGTTCAGGTAGCAGATTATGCCATTTATTAAACATGACTGCTAATGTAACTTCAGTGCTTTACCCCACCAGCTCACTAGTTAGCACAGCGAGCAAGATTAAAAAATAAAGCAAATATACCACCAACAGCAAAGCGTATAAGCAGACAATACAGATATTCATTGGTTTAGACTTCCCAAATAAGTTTCACATTACAAACACTGCAGGACTAGCTAATGTGCTTACTGAGGCTAACCTAGCCAGCAGAAAAGGGGGTTTTCATCAACACAGCCACTTATGTCCTGAAGGTTTGGTGTGTCTCCAAGTGGTGTTGAAGTTGGTGAGTGCATATCAAGAAAAGTATTGAAATACACCCTGTTGATTTTGGGTTCCTCCAATGCTCAGTCAATTACCCTTTTAGCATTGCTGGAAAGAATCTTGTTTCCTTTAACTCTGAATCGTGTCTTGAGCGTTTAGTAGAGAACTTATAGTTTGTCTTGAGCTACAGCCATTGCATTGTACAGAGATAATGCTGCCTTCAAGTCCTCTTCAGACGTTCCTACTCATCATTTAACTTGATGTAACTTGATTTGTGCTGAAAATGCTTTTTTGTTTGTTAGTGTTTTCTATTATTAATGATTCTGGTTGTGTTTGCGTTACTATAACGGAATGATACACAGAGGATATCTATAGAAGCATCACATAAGTTGTGCTTATAGTGTATATAGCACATTGTGTGTAGATGAATTTAACCTGCAGTGTTCACGCGTGGCCATCAAATAACTGAAATATGTCCATAATACAACAATCATTGGCTAGCATTGCTTTTTTGTTGACAGGCCACCAACTTGGTAACTACTAAATATTGTGGTGCCATTCAATTTGTGCATCTAGTAAATAAAATAGTTCCAACACAACTTGAAGGCAGCATGAACTAAAACTAAAAACCCAGTTAGTGTCGACATAGTTTTACATAACAAGTCTTAATACAAAGAATTTCAGTTTGAAGAGAAAAACAAAATCAGTAAATGCGGGAAAAACAACTAGAATTGTTAGTCTGTTTACTCTGTAGGTAACATAGCAAGCATGCTAAGTAGCTAGAGTCATAGCCAGTCCTGTTAAACTGTATGTTTAAGGAATGTGATTTGTGAAACATCAGCTAGATTAGCAGACAGCTGAAGCTAAATTTGCTAATGCACCAGATAGCATGCTTGCTACATATATACTGTGTGGATTAGCCAACTGTTTCTTCTCTGTCCTCTGAACACAGTATTTACTGCATGTTGGACTTTGTCCTCTCCTTCAGGCTGAAGGTTTTTAACGCAAATCAAGGGCAACTTAAGTCCATGTTACTGACTCGAGTCCTCAGCTCTGGCTTAAAGTTGACTCCTTTCTATGGAATTGCATGAATTTTGGTACAAGCTAAAAAGCTGTTGCAGAAAGGTCAAAAGTTAAAGATAAGATAAGCAAAGGGCAACACAGAGAGAACAGGTCAGTGAGCAGCCAAGCCGAATATGCTGAAGAGCGTAGAATTAGAAGCTGATGTTAGCATTTCGCTATTGTGTTGTAGGGAAGAAAAACATGCATTCACTGGTGATTGTGGAATGAGATGTGAAAGTAGATTAGACCTTTTTGCTCGTAGGAAACAGATGGAGGACTGCAACATAGAGAAAAGGAACTAGGCCCAAATGAGCCAGGGGGTCCTGTGACCATGGTGTCTGTGGACACACACACACACATAAGCATGGATAGAAACATATGTAGACATATGCAGTCATTCAGAGCCATGACCATATGTGCATACGTGCAACACACGCCTACTGGCCTTCACACACACACACACACACATACATACACACAGATATTTGAGTTATGATGTGGTTAAACGGAAAACCATGGGAACCGTGCAGCTCTGTCTGTATTTAAATATAGAACAGAACAGACAGTGCTCTTCAGCACATCAGTATCTATGGGACTTGTCATAATAATCATGCGTTATATTCAGTTTATGAACGAACAGCGCAGACAGGGCTGCCTGTTAAGTGTCAATAGCACTGTCTCTCTTTCTCTCTGTCTCTCTCTCTTTCTCTCACTATTTTTCTCGCCTTGCTGGAACCACCAATGCCTTCTAAGCTTCCTCTGATTTCTATGAAAAAAAAGAAAATACTAAGTACATTTTTCTTTCTTTTTATTTCAATCAGTTATGTTTTGGTTGGAAATGTAAATTAGGTCATTTAGGTGCTGGAAACTGAAAAAATGATCCAATCAGGATTTGTTATTCTTTGGGGTGTAGATACTGCCAAGCTCTTCCATTGGTTAGGGCGTCAGGAGCCTGGCAGAATGTCAGATTACCACTACCGTAACTAACCAATTTCATTTTGATTAGCAATTTATGGAACATAAAAACATTATTCTGGACGTCCTACATGCATCAATCTCTGTGAAGAGGACTGTTAGCCTTCCAGAGGCGACAACTTTAGAAAGCTTCAGAAAGAGTCACTATAAAACTGCTGGAAGGGAAAATATATTGCCACTGTTGGACCCCAACCTCATGTTTCCATTTTTGCCCTTTTTTAGTTTTTAAAATGATTTGAAAGTGCTTTCTTTTTACTTTATATTGTGTGTAATGTTTTTGAGGTAAAGTCCAAAATGACTTGGATAAGGGTCTGGTTTCACTGACTTACATTGAAAGTAGTTACTTCTCTTGTAGCCATCATTGTCAAGACACAAGGTCTTGTTTAGACAGCAACAATATGTGAACATGTCTTTTACAGATGTTTAATCTAACATTGTCAGTTAGCAGAAACTAGCGTTGTTGTGAAGTTGTTTTCTGACGTTTACAGTTCCAACTGAAGAGCGTTCATTGTTTACCTCTCGTCCATACTAATGTGAATGCCTGTTACATGCATTTGAATGTATTTTTGCACAGGTTTCAAAGTGTTTTCCATACACACTGAAATGGTGATGTGTATATACTAAGCACGTGCACAGCATATGTCAGTGTCTGCATTGTCAGCAGGCGTTTATACAGCCATTTGTCTTATATAGATACTGCTTGTATGTTAAGACAACGTGGAGGGCCCTTAGCTGGACACATTTTGTGATACTTTTAACACAGATAACACACATATGCACCATGTTATCAAATCTGTGCACCATTCTACCAAATTGCTATTCCATAGTAACTCTAATAAAAATCTATTTAAAGAATAAATATATACAAAATGCTAATTTATAGGGTTCTTTCTATTGGTAGGTGTTTTTTTTAATGTTTTTTAAGAGACAAATACATTTGTTTCCAGTATAGAGTCCTGCCTGGTTCCTATGCCAATGGATTATTTAGAAATTTTTATTTATTTTGCTCTATGAGTGCTGGGATAGGCTCCAGAATAGATAAGAGGCTTAGAATGTGAATAAATGAATGAATAAATAATTCTTTTTAGATTTATCATAAATTGTCCATGTTTCCAAGTCACTACTGAAACACAAAGGGCTGTAGTCCATAGACAGAGCCTTGTTTTGGTCATGCTCCAGCACATTAGAACAGGGAGCGAGACTGCATCCCTACCCCTAATGATCATATGGTGAGCAGTTAGATTCAGTTAAACCAGTGTGTCACATTATAAACAGTCCCTACTGAAACAAAGGTTTTCTGCAGTTTATGATCCATATGACACAATGTAATAACATCTGTAAATACATCCCCCCATCCATTATCTTCAGCTTGGGGGGGGGGGGCGGATGGGCGGGGGGTTTGCTGGAGATAATCCCAGCGTCATTGGGTGAAGGTGGGGTATACAGTAGACAGGTCGCCAGTATATTGCATAGCCAACATTCACTCAAGCATACACTTACACCTGCAAGCAATTTAGAGTGAGTGATCAACCTAACATGCATGTGTTTGGACTGTGGGAGGAAACCGGAGTACCAAGCACAAGGAGAACATGCACACTCCTCACAGAACAGCCCGGACCGGGAATCCAACCCGAATCGTCTTGCTGTGATGCAACAGTGCTAACCACTCAGGTTTTCTCCCACAGTAAATGTTGGCCATGCGATGGACTGGTGAACTGTCCATGGTGTACCTTGCCTTCGCCCGATGATGCCAGGCTTGGTTCCAGCCCCCCATGGCCCCGACTAGCGGGATAAAGTGACAGATAATGGGTGGATGTTGATCTGCAACTTAACTCAACCATACTCTACAGCAGAAAATATATTTTTTATTTATTTATGACCCCAGTGTTTTCATAAAAATCAGAAAAAGCATTTAAAAGTAAAAGCTTGGCATAGAAAACAAACGTGTTTTCAAATGCATATGTATTTCTGTGAACAAGGCCTCTCTTTCTCTGTCTCTCTTTCTTTCTCTGTGTTGAGGAAGTTCCATCAAAAGGAAACAGATGACCAACCCCACCCCCTCCCTCACCCAAGAAAAAAGGCTAACGCTAGCCAACTGGATTAGCGTAGGCGTTGTGTTTGTTTATTATGTGGTACTAATTTACATAGTATTATTGAGATTCAGTGTTGCAGGGGGAAAAAAGGAAGTCCATCACTGTCCACTGGTCACATGCACATTAGGCATAAAGAGTGATGCATGGCCATCTTTAAAAAGAAACAGACAGATATGTGGTCATCTCAGACCTTTGCATGATAATGTTGCCACATGGGCTAAAGTTGCATCACAAGTTGAGCTATACTGAGGCCTTCTTTAAAAAGCCCAGTGATGCGGCTTGACATTTTGTCACTCGCTGCGTCTGGGCAGTTTTTGCATGAGGCTGAATGTGTTGACTGTCTCAACTTCCACCCACAAACCACCATGACTGTTCATGTGTTTCTCAAAACACACACGTCCATTAAACAGCCTCGGAAAATGAAAATGTCACTTGTAATTGCAGAAGTTGAAGCTTGGGTAAGAAAATAAGGCATGTGAGTCTGCTGTGAAATAAGGCCCCCTTCCATCCCCTTATCCCCTACATATATATACACACACACACTGATCAGCCATAACATTAAAACCACCTGCTTATATCTATACACATTGTCCATTGTCTCAGCTCCCCTTTGTAGTTCAAGAATTACAGACTGTTGTTCATCTGATTGCTGCATAGAACCAGCAACATTCAGCCAACAGTGGCCTGAGTCTTATGACCACTGACAAAGGACTGAGAATAACTAATACAAACCATGCAGCAATAGATGAGCCTTCATCTCTGATAATACATCTACACAAGGGACCATCAAGGTAGGAGTGTCTAATGAAGTGGACAATAAGTGGACACAGTGTTTAAAAACTACAGCTGTCTGATTCACTCTCACCAGCACAACACACACTATACTGTATTGTAAATTCAGCTTATAATATGGACAATGAGTGTATATATATATATATATATATATATATATATATATATATATATATATATATATATTTATTTATTTATTTATTTTTTTTGCTGAGAAAAATACAGCTCTTTTTGGTGTAGGGTAGGACACTTCCCAACGATTCCATCCAGTTCCTACACCAATGGATGAATTAGAATCATCTTTATGACATCCAAGCTATGAAATACAATAATGTACATTAACCCTTTCCAAACCTGTCATTGAGGCAACCTAATAAGTCAAGTCAAGTTTTTTTGTATAGCTCTTTTTACAATGATGAATGATACAGGTGTTTAAAAGCATTAAAAAAACATGAAGTCACAACACTTTATTCACTGTGAGCAATCCAGAGGCGAGAACAACTCTCTCAAAACTGGAGGAAGAAACCTTGGGAGGAAGACCCATCCTCCTCTGGTCGAGTATTTACAGTTTATTAAACTAATAAGCTGAGTCTGAAGATAAAAGCTTTAGACACTGCACAGGTGCTACATCAGGTGGATGATACAGAGATGCAGGCAAGGATGAAGCAAATGGCACTAATGGAGAGGAGAACTGGTTGGTGCCAGGTGACGGGGTGGTGGTCAGTCCTTTAACAGTATAAGTATTAAGTATTCTTATTTACAGTTCTCATCTAATACCTGCTTTGACTGATCAGTACTTCACTGAGCTAGCTTCAGATTGCTACTAATAGAATTTAATGAAATGTCTGGGCCGTCCAGGAGAAATCTGGAACTACACTTGGTTCTTCAAACTGACTTACAAGATCTTATATTATCTCTTTTGAAATAATGATTTTATCTGGTGAAAATCCACTTATTGCTAAGATAAAGGCTTTTAAACAATCAGCTTAGGTGCCTCAGACATTTGCAGAGTAGTGTATGTCCAGAAGTGCCTATTTGGTGTTTCTCCTGGATTCTTTAAGACAAAGGCTTTAGAGTAGACTCTGGAACATTGCTGTGAGGGTTTGATTGCATTCAGTCATAATCCTGACCTTAGTGAGGTCTGAGGTTGGATCAGTACTCTTCAGTGATATTGGACGGAGCTCTATTTCCAATACTGATAAATATAGAAGAATTTGAATTCATGATTCTTGTGTTGGAAGGATGGTTGGGACGTGTTGTGGGAAGATGAGTTAGCACCCAGCCAGGTTTGTTGTACACATGTGGCTGTCCTGTTGATTCTCCTTTAAATGTGTGTCTCTTAAACTGATTTACAATTCATTTCTTCTGGATACGGTGCAAAACCTTCCATTACTTGTTAGCTACCATTGCCTTGTCACTCCAGTGTAACTAAAGAAGCAAACCTCAGACTTTTAACATGTCTTGGCTGATCTACTAAATTTAGAGAAAGGGGGAACACCATGGAAATGTGATTTTTTCCCCCTTCAGGCCCCTTTGAGTTCTGCTTCTTTCTGAGAGTTTATTGTGTAGTTGTGCGTCGCAGACCGCAGCCTCACCAAGCGTGGCTATTTGGACAACCCTTAAGAATAGCCGGTGGTGTATTCGAGCAGCGATGAAAGAACGTTTCAGAAATATGCTGCGCTGGAGAGTGTCAGCAGACTTTAAACAAGACCCAGGACTCACTGTCCCCTCAGTCGTTAAACTTAAAAGATACTGTATGTTGGGTTTCTGTTGCCAAGACCAAAACAAAGCCCCGATTTATCTCCATACAGAAAAGGAAAGCATCTCGCGCTATCTTTCTGAACGTGATTCATAGGGTTCCACTGGTCTTGCTCTTTAAAAGCGGAGACATAACAGAGGACACAGCAGATGGTCCAGCTCATGGAGAAAGAGACCCTTCACACTTCTCAAACACACAATCGTTCTTCTGACCAATACAAATGAAACGCTGGAGACAAGCCGAATGGTTCTTTTGTACCTTTAGGGGAAGTCCATTGTTTTCCAGGAGGGTAAGAACATTTTTTAAATATCCTGCATGTTTTGACATTACAGTACTTGCAAAAGTTTGAGGCACTTGGGGACATAATTATATTTTTTTAAAAAGCATGTTTTTCCTGACAGGAGGCTTTTATTTACTCAGCAAAACACTCTATTTTTTAAATATTCAAACACTATTAATAGAGTAAGTAGTGCTTTTACTTACGTCAGTGTGTTTATTTAACCCTTTCCAAGCTTTTCCTTGTGGAAACAACCCAGTATTATGTACAGTTCTCATCTAATACCTGCTTTGACTGCTCAGTACTTCATTAAGCTAAATCAAGATTGCTGCTGAAGGAACTGAATACATTCATACAATGTCTGGGGCGCCCAGGAGAAATCTGGAACTACACTTTGTTCTTCAGGCTGGAGCTCAAGGTATGATCTACTTCTTTCACAATAAGATTTTTATGTTATTTTGTATTGTATTTCTGCTCATTTACATCTGTTCTAATGATATCTGCTGTTCTTACTGGTTAAAATACACTTACTGGTAAGATAAAGGCTTTAAGGCTGAGCTCAGGTGACTAAGACTTTTGCACAGTATTGTATTTGGAGAACAAAAAGAGGAAAAATGAAGAATGACAGCTGCCACTTTTTCAGTGCATAAAGGGAAACAACAAGTAAAAACATAAATGCATAGATGAGTCATGGCTCTATATGTAAAGACAGCTACAGCAGCCGTTAATGCTAACTGGGTGGTCACGGGTGCACTCTGAGAGATGTGCATAATAATGCAATTCCTGCGTGAGGAAGCTTTTAGAAGGTTGTGAAAAGGTAAAATGGTAATGAATGAGAGAGGCATGAATATTTTATTAAAACTGAACTCAAGTGCTATCATTTAAAAAATTAAGGTGGGGGAAAAGAGTCAAGCATATTAGCCACTCACATTAGACAAAGACATATATACTGAAGACTGAAGTGGTTGAACTGACCAATGCACAGAAATCTTTATGTTGCCTTGCTCAAAGTAAAAATGCTTGTATATCATCGCTGTCCAATGAAAATCAAGTATTTTACAGGAGAGGCTTTACTTTAAATTCAAGTCAATGGAACCAGACTTTTTCCAAGGTATTTTGGAGCAATTCCAATGGTCCTTTTGGTCCATTCATCATGATATTTTCTCGTGTTCAGGATCAAATCAATGTACAAAAATCAATCTAGACAAAAATGGAGATATTCAATGTTCAATATTCAAGGTTAAACCACTACTCTGCATCTAAGAAACCACTGCACTGTGTCATGTAAGGTCATAGCAGATGTCATCATGTGAAAAATGAAAGAAGCTTCTATTATATTTTGGTACAAGAGGTTCCTACTGGTGACAAAAAAAACACAAGCCTCTGTCCTAAGTATTTGCACATCGTATTTATATGAGGAGATAGGTAGGGGAGGGTTGAGCATGCCATCATGTCATTAAAACATAGGCAAATACACTTTGCTCTTGTTTGTGGCGGTCATAAAGCCTTTGTGTCTGAGCAAACCAACTCCATAGCTACGAGAGCTGAGCAATGCAATCAAAACTCTGACCACAAGCTCTGGAAGTTTACATTAGCGGCCACTTAACCATGGCCACATGGTAGCTTAAATGCGACATGTTTGGGTTGCCAAGTATAAAACCTTAGGATGCCACCCCCTAAGCCTTGCTTTAGAAAACAGACAAATAAACTTGTGTAATGTAGTGTTCAAAAAGACCAGGTCCAGACAGAGACACTTAAGAGGGTTGCCAAGACTTGATGTCATCTCTATTACCACAGAATAGTTGTCTTATTAGAGCATGTTTACATACTGATTAACCACAGAAGAAGCTGTAAAAAGCATGTAACAGTTGGTAGGAGTTCTTGTACTTATGAGGTGCTGTTGGAATTGTCAGGGCAAAAACTTGCATGTGCATTTTTATCATTTTTTTATATTATTTTTAAACATAATTGGAAAGTGCCAACTGCTCTTGACGTTGTATCACCAGGTCACCATGAACAGATCAATAGAAATCCATTATCTCCTATTTGAAGCTTCCAGTAAACCATAGAAATAGACACTATCTGAAAAAAAGCAAAGTTGGTAGAAGTAATAGCTTTTTACAATCATTAGCCAGTCACAGAAAAAGTGCAACTGTATGTGGTTTGTAAATCTAAGGTGACACGGAGGCCTTTGGCTTAGTCTTAAGGCCACCGCACACGTGAGTGCACACAGTTAGCGTCCAAAAATTCACAGACATTGTTTTTAATGGAGGTATGCATACCAGCGCAGACACAGCGACTCCAAGCAGCCAATTCCTCAATGTCACAGTGCATCACACTGTGTTTTGCTGTTACTACATTACATTAAATCCATACTGAGACCTCAGAAAACAACAATATATGTACACATGGCTTAAAATGCACAAATCTTTTAGGTGAAAAGCTCATACCTTTTAATTAGAAAAGAGCCAATCTGTGAAGAAGTAGCAAACTAATACCAAGCGTGATACCAAGTGTTGTTGAATGCTTTTTTTTTCATTCACTTTATACAATAGTGCAAAAATGAACACGAACCAGCTCTGCTTGTAGGCATTTATACAGTAGTGCTCTGCTTTGTATGTATGTATAGTCATCCATCAGCATGAGAAAGAATGAACTCAAAAGTTTGGCATCACAGTGAAATGTTCTTGTTTTAATGGAGTATCTTCTTCCTTAACACAACAATGGACTGACGGGTCTCTAAAGAAAGTTGTTTCTTTCTGGTCATTTTGAGTCGGTCAGCAAGCCATCAACTGCTGATCTTCAGATACTAAACTAACCTAGAATGTTGTTCCCTTTTATACTCACTTATTAGTAGAATGTTTTTCAGCTGTGCATCACAATTGAACAAGAGTGTCCTAACAACCAATTAGTCCAATAACATCCTTAACTTGGATTGGTGGTCGTACCAGGAGATTTAGACAGAGGACTGAGAATTACTGATAATAGGACTATATGTAAAATAAGCCTCTTTACAAAAATAGACTTTAATACAAACATTTTTATTCATTAAAAATCATCTGATACATTTACATTAATTGTGAAATGGACAGTATTGTTTGTGAATTGCATGAAATGAAATTAAAACAGAGCTATATGTTAAAAACCTTGGACACCAGCCAATACAACTATAAAAAACTATAAACAAAAACAGAATTGTAATGGAAAATTGTACAAGTATAACCATTAAGGGCACCACCTCAGTGCTTTTTCCGAATGCGTATGGTGATGGATGATGTTTGGGGCTGTGTTTTTTCCTTTAAAGGCTCTGAGAACCTTGAATCATGACGTACCAGGAGATTTAAAAAGAAAATCCAGCTGCCTCTGACAAAGAGCTAAAACTGGGTGGTGGGTGGAATTGTCAGATGGACAATGATGCAAAACATGTGTCCAGATCCACCTCAAAATGAGCAAGCTTTTGACATGGCCATCCCAGTCCCCTGACCTAAGCCTTATTGAACCCGGGCGTGGGCTGAAAAGTCCAAAAGACCAAACAGGGTTTGGAGAGGTTACGGTTTAAGGAGTGATCTCACTGTTTCTCATCAAGCATTACAGCACTCATTACACTGATTACAGTTATGCTGGCAGGCTGCACACAGTCTCTGCTGTAGATGTGCCCATAAATGTGATGTGGTTTTGTTCAAAAGTTGTATTAAAGGTTTTTATTTTCTTAGACTTTAAACTTTTTTTCATGCTTTCAGTGCAAGAATGGGCTTATTAGTCACAAAGGCATTCTTCATGACCATTTGAAATGCAAATAACTTATGTCAATAACCACAGCGCCAATAATTATTTGGCTGACTGTAAATGTAGCACTTCCTCAAAACATATTTTGTAGATAAGCTGTTCCAAGGAAAGCCATAAATGAACAAAAGAACATCATAAAGCACCAGATCATGGCTTACTATGTTTACCCTCATACCTAACTGATCTCTTCCCTGAAGTCTAAGATTGTTAAGTCTAATCTGTTATGGTCCAGTCGTTTGGGATGGATCCAGTGGACTGAATATGAAACACAAGTGGAAGTTAGCTTGGTGTGCGCTGATCAGGGTTCAGTAAAAAAGTGAGACTTGGGGGCATGAATGCTCTCTCGACCTGCCATGTGCAGACTGAAAGAACGGTATGTGAGGGAACGATTAGGGACTGGAAGAGAGGGCGGGGGGATAGCTGTGATGGTCCCAGTGAGGAAGAATAGCACCGACGTAAACATTGTTCAGGGTCAAGAAGACCCCTCAAGCCAGTTCTTTTTCTCATGTACACTTTTATAACCACATGCAGGCATGCAAAACCAAATACAAAAGAAACTTGTGGCAAGACGCATATGTAAATAATCTTTGCAAGATAATACAAATACAACTGTATGTAGCCACAGGCACAAAACTATGAAAGGGCTTTCATGAACAATGTCATATTCTTATGCTCTGATGACCCAACATGTGGTCCATTCATACTCCAAACAAATAGGGGGCAACATTTCTCCATAAAATCCAACTTCATCCCTTCATTAACCAAGAGCGTCTCCAGCAATAGAAGGCAGCACTCTTGGCATGTCAACTCTTGATTTGCTTCTATTTATATCACTTTGATGGCAAATGTGGTTTCTTGCCAGGAGCAGATGGCATCCATCAATTGTCAGGAGCTTCAGCCATTGTTGCATTTACTCCTTCTTTCATTGACTATCTGTCCTTAAATGTTCCAACCAGGAGCAGCACCTTCAACATGATTGACTAGAGGTTAGAAGACGCCGTCAGGCAGCAGTGCTACTTCTTCATCCCTTCATGTTGGATTAATCCGACCCAACGCTATAGTAACCCACTATCACCTCTTGAGGTACAAAGAAGGATTAACAAGAACAGAAAGTAGATATCTCTGAACATGATACATAGATGTCTTTAACAGGCTGTCAGAGGAGTTATTTCTTTACTTTTCTTCATAATTTTAGTGAATTCTGCACTGTTTCAAACTGAAATTCTTCAAAAACTCACATATAAACATTATTTCTAATGACTCATTTGAGATCCAAATTATTCAGAGCTTAGAGAAACATTGCCAAATCTGACCTGACTATAGCCAAATCTATAGCTATATCTGAAAAATAGCCAAATCTATAGCTATATCTGAAAAATAGCCAAATCTGACCTGAACATAGCCAAGTCTATAGCTATATATAAAAAATAGCCAAATCTGAGTTGACTATAGCCAAATCTATAGCTATATATGAAAAATAGCCAAATCTGACCTGACTATAGCCAAATCCATAGCTATATATAAAACATAGCCAAAGCTGAGTTGACTATAGCCAAATCTATAGCTATATCTGAAAAATAGCCAAATCTGACTTGACTATAGCCAAATCTATAGCTATATCTGAAAAATAGCCAGATCTGACTTGACTATAGCCAAATCTATAGCTATATATGAAAAATAGCCAAATCTGAGTTGACTATAGCCAAATCTATAGCTATATATGAAAAATAGCCAAATCTGAGTTGACTATAGCCAAATCTATGGCTATATCTGAAAAATAGCCAAAGCTGAGTTGACTATAGCCAAATCTATAGCTATATATGAAAAATAGCCAAATCTGAGTTGACTATAGCCAAATCTATAGCTATATATGAAAAATAGCCAAATCTGAGTTGACTATAGCCAAATCTATAGCTATATATGAAAAATAGCCAAATCTGACCTGAACATAGCCAAGTCTATAGCTATATATAAAAAATAGCCAAATCTGAGTTGACTATAGCCAAATCTATAGCTATATCTAAAAAAAATAGCCAAATCTGACTTGACCACAGCCAAATCTATAGCTATATCTGAAAAATAGCCAAATCTATAGCTATATATGAAAAATAGCCAAATCTGAGTTGACTATAGCCAAATCTATAGCTATATCTGAAAAATAGCCAAATCTGACTTGACTATAGCCAAATCTATAGCTATATATGAAAAATAGCCAAATCTGAGTTGACTATAGCCAAATCTATAGCTATATCTGAAAAATAGCCAAATCTGACCTGAACATAGCCAAGTCTATAGCTATATATGAAAAATAGCCAAATCTGAGTTGACTATAGCCAAATCTATAGCTATATATGAAAAATAGCCAAATCTGAGTTGACTATAGCCAAATCTATAGCTATATATGAAAAATAGCCAAATCTGACTTGACCATAGCCAAATCTATAGCTATATCTGAAAAATAGCCAAATCTGACTTGACTATAGCCAAATCTATAGCTATATCTGAAAAATAGCCAAATCTGACTTGACTATAGCCAAATCTATAGCTATATATGAAAAATAGCCAAATCTGACTTGACCATAGCCAAATCTATCTGACCTGAAACCCACTCTTGCTTGCAGATGACATAGGCAAGCCTCCAGCAGAAATGCAGTGAAATGACTTTTTTAATATAGTACCACTATTCGAAGGATCAAGCCCATCAAGGAAAACCGCATGTCTACTGTCCTCACTCTTAAACCCCAGGAATTTAATAAAAAGCAGATTTGCTCTTTTCTTCCACATTCTGTCATTTTGATGGCAGGAGAGATTGATGATTGCTGAGCTGAGACCAGTTTCCAAGGTTATCTTGCAAACTGGACGAAAAACTTTGTGAATTATTAACTATCAAGTGTTCAAACAATGAGATCAGTATAAAAGTTTAAACTTTATTTAATTTTATTTCAGCAGTGTCTTTTTGAAAAGGTGAGTGTATCATTCATGTCGAGAAAGGTTTGTGAACTGTGTGCATGAGGGCAACACCAGGAGAGAACACCAGGCCCACTACAAGTTTAAGAGTGCGGCTGAAAATAGTAGGGCTGCTTCTCAATGCAACAATGTATTATAACGAAAGCAAACACTTGCAGGTAGAGGAGTCACTACAGGGTTATGAATACCGGGGAGTCTGGGGTCATGCTCACGAAGTAGACTTTTTTAATGACCCCAGAATGTTCACCATGAACTAGCAACTGGTATATGTGTCTCTTTGTAGCTTGTATAAAGCACAGAGCTAGCAACACGTAAACACTACATCCATCCACGTACAGCAGACACAGATGAAGCAAAGATAATGAAGTCTAGCTGTGCTATCTCCTCTCTCTTTCTTGGATGAGGTGCAAGTCCTAAATATATTACTCAAGTACACAGATTATAGATCAGCTCAGCCTCAGAAAGAATATGGTTTTGCTCTATAGGCCTGTTTACTAAGCTATATGCCAGAATTTCATGCCCATAGTGACAAATATTAGACTTTCTCAATTAAAAAGAGTATTAATATTTAATGAAAGCTTAAATAACTCTCCCTCTCTTTCTTCTCGATCACTAACTTCCATCAAATCTGGCAGTCACCTTCAGCTTCTTCCTCTCCCTCTCTTCCAGTGTTTAGTAATGCATCGTTTTATTCAACTCAGATGAACAAGAACTTAAGGAAGTGAATGAAAAGTCAGTTCATTTTGTTTCTTTCATGTTATAGCTGGTAAAAATGTTCTCATCTGACTGGCTGTCGATGGGGCTGCCATCTCTTAATTTCCACTCCATGTTTGGCTTGTAGCTTTTGGGGAGGATTTAACCTGTCTGCAATTAATAACTGCTGATCCAAGACCAGTTTCAGAATTTGTCTTTGTACAAGTGTTTTCTGGTAGAAATAAACTTATAGTCCATCTATGATACCGGATCTCAGAGCAGTTTCCTTGTTGTATTAACTTTATAAAGAAACTTAATTTAAGTGTATAATGGAAATTCAATGTATAATCTAAGACCGATTTTAGAGTTTGTTTCGTGAAGTTCTGGTAGGATAAAAGTAACAATTCATCTATGAAATCTGATCAGAGATCAGTTTCCAGGTTTGTCTTGTAGCATTTGGGTACCTTACATTATTTATAATTGTTAATCTGAGACCAGCCTCATGGTTTGTCTTTGGAGTGTTGGGTGGTAAACAACCAATGAACCATTGATGAAATCTGATCTGTGACCAGTTTGCAGGTTTGTCTTGTAGCATTTGGGTAGGATGAAACTTCACTTCAATTATTTATAATTGTTAATCTGAGACCACCCTCAAGGTTTGTCTTTGGAGCGTTGGGTGGGAATAAACCAACAAACCATTGATGAAATCTGATGTGTTACCAGTTTCCAGGTTTGCCTTGTTGCTTTTGAGTAATATGAACCAAAGCCACGATTTATGATTGCTGAGCAAAAACCAGAATGTTACTTATAGATTTTTGGTGAAATGAAATCGATCGGTACAATAGGCTAATTTCGTACTTGCTCCCATTCCCCCCCTCTGAGCCTGCAGCGATCCCAGTAGGGTGCAGACCTGTCTGACAGAGTGCCAAGATGTTGGCTGGATATGGAGATCCCATGGTTACACTGATCTAAGGACACTTGTGCTCCTGCACTCATGAAGCGAATTCAAACGACAGCAGCGGAGAGCTGATCCTGGATCGGCGTTAAAGAGCAGACTGTTCCCCCCGCTGTGAGCCGTTGTTCTCTGTAAATGTCGCGGCGGCTCTGCCTCTTACTGCTCTCTTTGCCAAGTTGAGCTTCCGCGCCGCGGAGGTCCGGCATGCCCCACGCTGTTTATTCTGAGGGTGCAAAAGGCCGCCAGCATCAGTCAGCGGCGGGGAACAAAAGCAGGGGCACAGACTCACGCCTGCCGCATCCTGGCCTCCTGCTGGCCCCAACACAGGCCCTTTTTAGAGAGAAAAGGGCTCCGGCTGTGCGCAGAAAAGGCCAGGAAACAACCAAGGAGTGAGGAAGCATTGAGAATCCATCATCTTGGAGGTGAGGATGTTGAACATAGTCATCAATGACCTACTCATGCACACCCCACACAGATTATACTAAAAATCCCTATATTAAAGCCTGCCCATTTGATATCATCACTGTGGTGCCTCCATACAGTTATCTCCAGTCATGCAAGAGCAGGCTTCTATCATGTTACAGTTTTTTCTCATGTTTAATCTTACTTTCTCATATATAACGCATTCTTTATTTGTTTTACTTATTCATAGTTGTTCTAACTAATCATATCCTCCCCATTCTCCATGTAGAAGGCTTTTCCTAAAGGCTTGTTTGGTTTGAAGCCTTAAAGACCATAACACATAGTGGTAAGAGTATATCAATACAAACAACCGGAATATTGGCATTTTGTAGAAAGTTCTTTGGGTATATATATATATATATCGTCGCTGTCCAATGAAAAACAAGTATCTCGAAAATTGCAACTTTACAGGAGAGAACAAAAACATACTTTATTTCAATGCAAGTCAATGGAACCAGAATTCTTTTTTTCCAAGCTGTTTTGAAGTATTTCTATTGGACCATTCATCCTAAAATATTCACACAATGTAAACGACTATTGGTTTATTCAAATGATCTAGAAAACTCAAAATCGACAAAAATAGAGATACATGTTTTTCATTGGACAGTGACAATATACTGTAAATGTAAAAAAAAATATATAAATAAAAATTGGGATAGTATGTGAAATGTTAATGAAAAAATAGAAAGCAGCAAATTTGGTTTGACCTTACTACATTTTGTTTGACAGTATCAAATTGAGCACAGTACCAACACAATATTTTATATTTTATTTTAATAAACCTAATGGTTTGGTTTTAATGTGTTTTTTTTCTAATTATATGCTTATTCCAAATTTGACTCTCCAAAGCAATATAGAATCTGTTTATTATGGAGTTATTTAATCTTTTAACTACACTTGATAATTGTTTGGGGACGAAAAACCAATCTATCAAGTTTTTTTTTTGAAAACCAGTAGTCTGATTTTTAAGTCTTCACCGTGAGTGAGGGAGGACTGCAGGTCTGGACTGCAGGTACACCAATCTAGCACCTGCACTCTCTCCCATGTTGCAACATGCACAGATTATTACTGACCATAGACGGACATCCTTGAAGAAGACGTCATCTTAAAGGCAGCATATATGTAAATCTATCAACGTTAATAAGGTCCTCGTAGATGTGCAGGTGACTTATACCGTGGGCACTAATGCACCCCTGGCTTCAGAACTGTTCACTGGTAAAAGTGTATGGTGTTTGTTCTTATTGGCCCATAGAATATAGCATGAGTCATTTCCAATAATGTTCTGAAAGGTGGGCTTGTCAGACCACACTGTGCAATTACACTGTATATCACTTCATATCAGATTCTTATCAGAACTAGACAACTCAGCAGCATTTCTGGATGTTATTGACGTATGGCTTCAGCTGTGCACAGTGTAGTCGTAACTACGTTATGTAATGATACATGTATACATACAGTACATACGCTGTGCTGCACAGGAAGGTCATCAGCACTTAGCTCCACGTATCTGCAGGAAATGCAGACACACATGCAGGAAATGGGCCAATTCTTGTGAGCTGCAGTTTTTTCAGCTTCTTTATCGTTTAACACACCACACATACATGGAGCTTACGTGCACAGCAATGAAACAAAGATAAAAAATAAAAGACTGATTTGTATCTGAGGATTAGTATCTCATGAGGCAGATAAAATGGCTCATTGGTAAAAATATCTCCATAATCTGTATAGAAAAGCATTGTCAATAGTCTTGCACCCCAGAGACATGAGTGCAACTTAGACTCTCACTCCAGAGACTCATGACTAGACTTCCCATAGACTCCCAATTCTGACTCGTCACGCAAACTTTTACAGGCTTGCACCAAAGTTCCAACATTTAGGTTTTCTGTGGTTGGATAAGTTGGAACAGACACACATAGAACCAGAAGTGTTACATTCAATCATACTATCAAAATCACCAGAGCAATTTATTTTATTTCCACATTTTACAAAATATGCTGCACGTAAGCTGATTATAGTGGATATACTGGCTATATCTACACTATGCTAAGAAAAGCACAGTTTTGTAAAAAAAAGACAGGTGTTGCAGTTTACTATGAAAAACCTGTTTAATGTAGCTTCTTTTTTATATCACTTGAGCTCATTATATAAATTATATTATATGAACATTATATGAAATTGCTTGAAATTGCTTGAAACTGAATCTTTTTTTGCCGTCCCCTGTAAAGTTACCATCAGATAACATTAAACCACACTATCTATAACTCAGAGTTACCCAGCTAGGGTCTGAGTTGTAAGGGAGATGTAGATGTAAAGGGAAACAGCAACATAACATCACTTGCACACACGTCCTTAAACAGATCCACATGTGAAAACGGCTAATTGTGTAGAACCAAAATAAGTGCCAACAATGCAAAAAGATCCATGGCTTGAGTGGCTTTCCTCCAGGTACTCCAGTTTCCTACAACAGTCCAAACACATGCATGATAGGTTGATCGGTCACTCTAAACTGCCCCTAGGTGTGATTAAGTGATGGACTGGTGAACTGTCCTTGGTGTACCCCGCCTTCGCCTGATGACACTGGGATTGCTTCCAGCCCCCCCCATGACCTCTACTAGGGAGATAAAGCAGCAGATAATGGATGGGCGGACAGATGTATATGTATATATAAGTATATCTCATCAAGTCAAGAACCAGAATTTTTTCCACATTATTTTGGTGCATTTCTATTGGTCTATTCATCATGAAATTTGTCATGTTTAAATAAAATAGAAAGATAAACATTGTCAAAAAGGAGACGTCATGTTTTTCATCAGACAGCAACAATATATACATATTGCACTAACATAAATGCAATATATATATATATATATATATATATATTGTGCACTGCAAGTCAAGCTGGGAGTCCTTTGGGCCTGTGTATCTTTCCAGTCCCCTGTTTCTGGATAGTGTTATGCAGCTCTGAGCTCTGGACTACGCCAGACATTCTGCAGACGTTCATCAGTGCAGAGATGAATCCTCCAGCCGGAACTGATAAGTGACACGACTCCTTTGGTTTTTTCCCGGATGAAAGCGCTTCACGATCAGATGAGGTGCGCCACAAAAACGAAGCAGCCGCCCGACAACCTGGTGCGAGGTTGAACGCGACAGCTGTCTGCATAATCATGAGATCGATTGATATGAACGTTAATTAGCAGCTCGTGGGCTGCTTTTGTTCGCTAGCCTCTAGCCAGCGCTTATCCGTATTGAGAGGCTGTTTGTTTGTGGGGCTGAAATCTGATTTTCTGGAAGATAACAAGCAGCAGTCTCTGCCTGCCTCTTCAAGAGTTGATAGGATCACTGCTTGTTGACAAAAGCCAGTCTTGGGTATTCCTGGAGCACACTGGAAGCTAATGTTAGCCCTGTCATAGCGCATTTAGCCTTGCATTTACACTGACTTGTGCACATGACTATATTACTCGTCCACATACACACATTGTAGAGACACTGACATCCATAAAACCACACAAACACTAAGTGCTCCTCAGAATAAAATAAAAAGTGAAGTGCAAGACAAATGTAAAACATAGGCCCAGGCCCTTAACTGTCTTTCCTTACACACATGAATGCTTTTGGTAACACTTCATTTAAAGCCTGTATTCCCAATACAATATAAACACATTTATGAAACAGTCTATAGTATGTATAGTTATATAGCATGCATCCTTATATTATATCCTTATAATGTCTGGCGTAAGCCTATATAATTGCTTATAGGTACTTTAATTACATGCATAATACTTTATAAAGCAAGAGAATATGTCTATGGCTGTTTAATGTTAGGTTTCATAAGGCATTATAATTATAATATCCACTCATTAGAACACTGTAAACATGAATATGGTGATGCACTACAACATGGTTCTGGCCAACTCCCTATGTAACGGCTGGACCCATCACAAATGTGGCGACCATCTTAGCTAACAAGAAGCAGCACCTGACCATGTTTTGTAAATAAAAAAATATAGCATTTTTATATTGTCACTGAAAAATAGAAACTTTACAGGAGAGAACAAAAACTGTCTTTACTTTTAATGTAAGTCAATGGAACCAGGAAGTTTTCCAAGATCTTTTAGAGCATTTCTATTGGTCCATTCGTCAGGGGATTTTCAAACAATGTAAACGACAGCTTCTGCATTCAAATGATGTAGAAATGTATTTATTTATTTATTTATTTATTTTAACCTGTCATGTCTGTCAATTTTTGCAATTGGAATGGTAATTCGAATGCACTGATGTACCAAAGGTTTCTATAGCCTATAGCCTATTCTTATTAATCTTTGTATTTTTATTTTATTTATTTATTTGTTTAGCCAGGCCTGACAGGCAATAAAGGAGAGGAAAAAGAGGAGAGAGGAAATAAAAGAGAGACATGTTTTTCTCTGGACAGTGACGATATGCAGTATGAATCAGATTCATTTATGTGTAACTGTGATAACTGGAACTTACTGTACTATACTATAATGTGTTATGGAACCTGACTTTATAAAGCTATATACTAATATTATGCATGTAATTATGACTACTTAAGAGTGATTATGCTCGTTTATTCCGGGAATTATAAGGTAATATGTTTGCCACATAATGCTATATGAATGTATTTACATAGCATTATAAATACAGGATTCCTAGGAAATGTTACCGATAGTTTAAGAAAAACCTCATCTCAAAGATTCTCCCTGTTACTGCTGATGTTGTCAATCACTCAGGGCCGATGTTTTGGGCCTGAAATGAGCTTCTATCCTTTTGCATTGAAACTACAAGGCCAGTGTAGCTAATAAGTAATAGACGCTAGTGTACACTAAGAAGCGTTATGCAAACCGCTTCCCTAATCACACATTATTTGACAGATAACAGAATGTCATAGAGTCAGACACCACACAGCAAGACTATTTGGGACTTGAGGCAGTCAGATTGAGGCGTGAGATTTAAATTAGATTTTCTTGCCAAACTATTCCTTTAAGAAGCCCTTTCAACACCCACACTGCTCAAACTATATTTATCCCTATGTCCAAGAAGAAGTGCTGCACTAATCAGTATATTTACAGCACTGTGGGCATATCAGATATGACATGTTTGGGTCCGAGACATAAGGGTTCAGAGTTTAGCCCCTCTGGCCAGCGCATGAATGTGTGTGTGTCTCAGGGCAAGAGTGAATGACAGCTGTGGCCCTCCATCTGTCACCAGCCCCAGTCCCCAGACACTGCAGGGGCAGGAGCAGTGCAGGAACAGCAACTTGATCTCCAATAGCGCACATTAGGAATGATGCAAGACCACTTTGCAAAGATATGTGCAGAAGTATAATAATATTAGTTTAGGTTCAGTGCAGGTTATAATCACATTATTGAACCTTTCCAATCACCTGCAATCATTGTGAGAAGGAGAAAACTTCCCCAGAGCTTGTATTGACTGGTGTAGAATGATGACAGGTTGCATAGCTACACACTGGTTGAAAATAACTTTGAATTTAATACCACCTATTTGAACATTTTTGATTATTTTCTTGATAGACAGTCTGGTTGGTGGACTATTTTCAGTCCAGCAATGAAACTGAGGTATTTAAAACATACAGCAGCACTGCTGTGTCTGATCCACTCTCATCAGCACAACACACCACCACCACCACATCAGTGTCACTGTAGTGCTCAGAATGATCCACCTCCCAAATAAAACCTGCTCTGATAAACAGAAGGAACAGACAGTCTGTAATTGTAGAACTATATGGTGAGTGGAGCTGATAAACAATGAATGTAGGTCCAGGGAGTTGTATCTATTGAAGTGGTGTGTGTATGTATATATATATATATATATATATATATATATATATATATATATATATATATATATATATATATATATATATATGTTGGGCCTTGGGCACCCCTCAAAAAAATCATATAATGGATTATATGATGTATTCATTTTGCTGTATATCAATTTGAGGTTGTTTGGCATTAGTCTTGCCATAGTTCAGTAAGAATGAGACATAAACTCAGTCTCTGTTCAAAATAACTAATGTAATAAGGGGACATTTCAAATTAAAAAAAATAAAAAAATCAAATGTATTTAATTTTATTGTCACTGTATGTGCTCAACAAATGGTGGCTTGGATGCTAGAACCCCTATTAGCTACCCTCTTTGGTGAGCTCACTTTGTCATATCTACTGTTAGATCAATAAAGGAAGAGGTGTTACAATATCTCTGGTGACAGTCTTGTCTTAGAGCTTAGAGAACACGTGGACCAAAGGAAGTGTAACATTTCAGATATGGACACTAGTACAATAATCAAACTCAGAATGCTTGGGCTGGAGTTCTGTGTGGTTTTGGTTCTTGTATATGAATGGTGCCTTTATCAGTTTTCACCAGTAAGAACACCAGATATGATTAGAAGAGATGTAAATAAGCATAAATACAAAACAAAGTAACATGACTATCTTGTTATGAAAGAAGTAGATCATATTTTGAGCTCCAGTTTGAAGAACAAAGTGTAGTTCCAGATTTTTCTCCTGGAGGTTAAAGCTTTTTAAAATATAATAATGTCCCCAAGTGCCTAAGCGCACAGTTCTGTATATATTCTACCCCAGTGTGTCAACAAACAAAGACAAATGTCACAGTTAAGTGTGTTCTCTTGAGAGGACATGCTTATTTTAACCTACAAAACCAACAAAACATTAAACTTTTTATACAGAAGGAGGAAAATTTATATCATATTGTTTAAAAACAGTTATCATGGCAATCAGTGTGTTTGTGCTAAAAACGGTTTTTAAAAAGTACTTTAAATCTTGGGAGGCAGTTTAAAGTTTGGATCCAGATTTCTTTTCGACACCTTAGATTTGTTAAATTCCTATAAACAGCACACTTCATTTATCACAATGAAACCAGGGTAAAGTGGAAGGTGGACTGCAGACCAGCCCACTCCATATATATATATGGTTCTGTGTGAAGTTTGTATGTTCTCCCCATGCTTAAGCGGGTTTCCTCCCACAGTCCAAACATGCATGATAGGTTGATTGCTCACTCTAAACTGCCTGTAGGTGTGTGCGTGAGTGTGTGTTGGCCATACGGTGGACTGGTAACCTGTCCATAGTGTACCCCTAGCATCCCTGTGTTGGATGGATATATATATATATATATATATATATATATATATATATATATATATATATATATATATATATATATATATATATATACATAATCTTTATTTTGACAACCCAATTAGTATTTACATACAGTGAGCAGCATTTGTTTTTTATAGCATTGGTTGTCTAATTACTACAAATTTTCACTTTTGCATGTAACTTTTAAAGAGTGTCAGAGCTTGGTGCTGGTGCTCATTTGCATTAGCTTACAAGAACTGGCCCAAAACGCTACCCACCAATCAGTAAATTCTCTCAATTCTGCTGATTTTCTGCCTTTGCAACTAAATAGTGATTAGTCAAACCAGGGCTTGGATGATAACTGCAAATTAAACAGGAAATTGTTACAAGCACATTGTTTTCAGTGACTAAGAGTTTTTAAAACCTTTGCTCAGCCCTGTTGCATAAAAGATCATATCAAACTATTTATGTGGGCCGCAAAATCATTTGAAGCTATTTATGTGGGCCGCAAGCACATCTGTCATTGTGTTAATCATTTCTGGCCATTTTCACTAAATTAAATCATGTGTGCTGCTGATGGAATTGAACAAATGCAATGCAGTGACTGGAGTGCAGACACCAACCTTGTGTTTTCTTCTAACTTTGAATGTACAGATCTGGCAAACGTTTTACATACTTGGGGGGCATTATTATTAAAAAAAGAAATTAATTAATTAATTAATTAATTAATTAAAATAAATAAATATATATATATATATATACACACACAGTAAGTAGTGCTTTTACATACGTCAGTGTGTTAATTTAACCCTTTCCAAGCTTCACCTTGTGGAAACAACCCAGTATTATTTACAGTTCTCAGTCCAGTTTTATCAGCGCTACACTGGCTTCCTGTTAAATTCCGTATCGACTATAAAATTCTATTACTGACGTATAAAGCCCTGCATGGTCTCGCACCGGAGTACCTGCAAGATCTAATTTCCTATTATGAACCACCACGTTCACTCAGATCACAGGATGCTGGTTTTCTATTAGTTTCTAAAATTCAGAAGACTACAATGGGGGGAAGAGCTTTTTCCTACAAAGCCCCAAAATTGTGGAATAATCTCCCAGTTAATGTTCGGGACTCTGACACAGTCTCAATATTTAAGTCTAGACTGAAAACATACTTGTTTAGTGTAGCTTTTGGTAATTAATCTTCTCTTTTAGATAAAGGGCAGGAGATCTGGGGGTTCTTGGACACAGAGGTTTATGGTAAACTGAGATGTTGGTGCTGTTGTTCCAACACTTCACGCGATCACACAGGTTTGTTGATGGTGGAGTGGGGGGACCCCAGTCTCTCAGGGTACTCTCATGTCCATGTTACCTTCTGGTTCTCTCCTTTTAGTTTAGGCTGTTATAGTTAGATCTGCCGGAGTCTCCAGCCACACTCTAAAATTCTAAATATTCATATTCTCTACAGTCTTACTCCTGACCCAAACTAACTCTCTCTCTTTACTCTTCCTGAGGTAATGACTGTCCTCCTGTCTGTTGAAGGCTGTTGAAGGACTGATCATCGGGCCATCACCCCACCATCACCAGCCAGCTCACCTGTCCATTTACTGCTACACCCTCAGTTACATCACTGTGCCATCCAGATGCACCAGCACTGAGATAGGATGGGACTGTTTCAGCTCACGCCCACTTAACATAAAGACTCAGTCAGAGACTGCCTCAGTCAGAGACTGCCTCAGTCCTACACTGCCTCTATCTGTGCAGCTTCTAAAGCTTTGCTATCCAGATTTCAAACAGAGGCTCCTTTCTTTGGTATTTAGTTCAAACTGTAAATACTGTTTGACCAGAGGAGGATGGGTCTCCACTTGTGAGTCTGGTTCCTCCCAAGGTTTCTTCCTCCAGTTGAGGGAGTTGTTCTTGCCACTGTTGCCTCTGGCTTGCTCACTGGGGGATATATGTTATAACTGTTTTCAAAACTCTGTAAAGCTGCTTTGAAACAACATCGTTGTAAAAAGCGCTATATAAATAAAATTGACTTGACTTGACTTGAGTTCTCATCTAATACCTGCTCACTACTTCATTAAGCTAAATCAAGATTGCTGCTGAATGAACTGAATACATTCATACAATGTCTGGGGCGTCTAGGAGAAATCTGAAACTACACTTTGTTCTTCAAACTGGAGCTCAAGATATGATCTACTTCTTTCATAACAAGATTTTCATGTCGCTTTCTGTTTAATGTATAGTTTTAATTGGCTGCCTAAGACTTAATAATTATTATTAAGCATAATTTACACTCCATATTTAATATACTTTGCATTTCTTGTGCAGGTTTATAGGGGTCAGTAGATTTCAAGCCATTCTCATGGGGGTTTGCATACATGCACTAAGAACCATATCACATAAAAACAGTAAGATATGTATAAAATGTAAAGGTGTTCACTCTGTACTGTATCCTTTCTTTTCTTCTTTTTTGCAGGTACACGTTCCTCCATTGTGACTCGGGCTGCTTCCGCAGGTTCTTACGCTTGCATACGGTAATCTAATCTGAACTGAGATGCACAACAGGAAGTGGTCCATAAATATTCATCACCTCTTCAGTGACTGTGTAACTGGGGACGGGTTCTAGCAGTGTGTGGTGGAATCAGGAGGCTAGCAGGGTTACAGTGGCTTTGACTCATATGAAATGGCTCAGTCTATTCAGAGTCACACACCAGGCTATGCGTTGCTGGAGAGTTACTAAGGCAACCAAACTGTAATCTAAACTGGAATCCTTCTCTCTGGCTCTTTTTCAGAACGTATAGCAGCAGGAAGTGACAACTGGGCGCTCGCCAGCTTTCTGACAGTGGAAAATGTGTCTCCAGATAATGAAATGAAATGTCTGTCCATCTCTCCATCCATCCATAATATCTTATTACTGTTACTCTTGAGGATCTTATTCTCCATCTTTCTTTTTTCACACTGTTGTTTTTAGAGTACCCAGTTGTTCTGCAGTGGTTCTGATTGACATTTGCTTCAATCTCATGTTAAAACTGCTGCTTTTTCCAACTTCTTTTGTGTCTTATCATGAAAACTGAACCCCTAATGCAAACCCCAATGACTACAACCAGCGTTACATGCTCAGAGCTTCTCTGAGTGTTTACAATACAAGAACATGGGACACCATAGCAATCACAGGCACATGGTTTTCATTTGTCAAGTAGGCTCAATCAAAACAGGCAACACATGGCAGAAAAACTCAGGATGATTTATGTTGTATGGGAAGACTGTCAACACCCACATTTAAAATCCCAATATTTTTGGCTTTTTACTGCATATTTCACAGCACAGCGTTTCTCAGTTGGTCTGATAGCTTAAGCCTAGGTAATAATGTCTGGTAATAATATCCCTCAGGTCTTTTCCTATTGGACAGACTAAACTTTGGGCTTAAGCCTGACTGAGAAATCCGGTTTACTGTGGAATGTACCTCAGTCCACCTACCAAACCTGTGCAGCAACCAATGAGCTACTGTCTCTGACTTTAGTCACTGGACACAGTCTTTAAGAGCTGTGTCTTATCCACTCATACCAGCACAAGACACACTACTAACACAACACACACTAACACAAAACACACACACTAACATATAAAAACAGCTTTTAAAAATGCTATATTTTGCTGTCACTACAAAAACTGCATATCTGTCCCTCATGACCACATGGTGAGCATTTAGATCTTTTTTTTCCAAAACATATTTTGACTTATATATGATATGATATCAAAGTTTTGTTATGTAAACAAATATTCTGTTATTTGGAAGGCCTGTAAGGGTACTTTTACATGCATGTTTGGAAGGTGTTGACCGTTGTAACATGCATGGAAAAGAGAAACACATTAAACATATCCTGTGCAAAGGCTACGCCACATTTTTTCAATATATTAAATGTAGCAAATAAATAGAAATTGCATTTATTTGCAGAAACTTTAACATTGTTTGCCATAAAACATGTCATTTGATTGAGATGTTCAAACCTTTGCATACAGCTGTATGTGCTTCATTATTCTTTTCCTCACTAGCTTATTTAAAGTGTGTGCAATAAACTGTTTCTCAACCCACGCAAGTAATTTCATAAACAGGAGGTGGTTTTGGTTTACTGCTAGGTGCTGAACGAATCAAAACACATATCACTGTTATCATTTATCTTCTTGCATGATCCTGACCTGGTAGTGTTCTCTCTCTCTCTCTCTCTCTCTCTCTCTCTCTCTCTATATATATATATATATATATATATATATATATATATATATATATATATATATATATATATGGTAAATCAGCATAGGAGTGTTTGGTGTCTAATGTCTGCTCATGTAGTTTTGTACTGGAGGCTAATGTAGCTAACAAATAGTGAAAGCTTACTATGCAGGCTGTATGCCTAAACACACTCGCCCTAAACCACACAGAGAGGTGGAATCTAAAGCAGAAACAGACTTTCTATGAAAATCATCTAACGTGTATAGCCTGGTTAAAGTAGTAGCTGCAGAGAAACAGTTTGGCAAATCTGTTTGAGGTTACTTAACAACATGACACACGGTAAAACAAGTGTGTGATGATTATTTCTCTCTCAATGCTAGTTGTACTGCTACGGGCTTCCATTACTTGGAGCTTCTACCAGGGGTGTAGAATTAGCATGGACGGAAGTGATGCGTCCCCACCAATTTCCAGCGATTAATTAATTGTCCCCACCAATAATTTGACCCCAACCCCCCAAGAAAAAAAAACCCTGATTGGTCAATGTCTGATTATCCTAGAGGTGCAGAAAGCGTTAAATCACGTTCTCTAACACATGCGGCCAGTGTGATTGGCTGTGCCGTTCCCTGCTGTCACGTGACAGTCTGTAGCTACCTTTGGTTGTTAGCAGCACCAAAACTGGAAGGAAAACTTTTTTAGTCATATGAGACTCATATGAGACTGTGTAAGACTCAGGTACAACGTTGGAGACACATGGGTGATAAAAGCCAGTAAGGAGCTATTTTTCGAATAAACGTGTAAGTCACTTAAAGTCTAGTGCACTAATGAAACGAGTCCATCATAATAACGTTAATGGTGATGCTAGGCTTTGGTGCACAGCATACTGCAGGCTAACATTGTCTGTAGCTGTAAATAACATGGTTTAGAAATTAACTGACAACAAACTGTCAGTTCTCTTACAGTCTCCCAGAGTAGCAGGTCTACCATTGGCTGTAACTCTCTGTCAGAGACCTGTTTCAGTTGCACTATGGCTGGAAATAAAGTTAATAAGTCTTTAGATGTAAACTTATTGCTTATTGGTTTAACGGTGGCGACACTATCTGGATAAAAATATGTCATTCAGATAGTGTTGAGAAATTGGGGGGTGAGGGCTGGGCGGAGCTTGGGGAAGGTTTATAGGTCCCCACCCATGTCAAGAGCAAATCTACGCCGTTGTTATCTACATTAGCTTCATGGCTTCAGTGCACTACAGAAACAAAGTTGGGACACTAAACATGTCTCGGCTGACTGACTACAGGAGGCATGAGAGGCAAATGTATGAAAATGATCTTTCGCCCAAGTAACTGCAGTCACTGTGAATCAACTGTTGGAATGAGATCATTCAGAGCTGGAATGAAGTAAATCCCCAACCCATGACCACAGAAGCCTTATAAAAGTCTCCCTTCTGTCTTGCCACAGTTGTCTCAGAGGAAGAAGAGAGCCTGGTGGTCACATACTCTGTAGGGGAGTGAAGAAAACAATCTCTCTGACATGAGGAGGAACAACTCAGCATTGGGGGGATTTTTTTTCTCCCCAACACACCAAAGGCTACACAGCGTCGAGCTCATAACGGCACAACAGAGAGCAGACTGTGTACCAAAATCAAAAGACTTCTGACTCATTTAGAAGCCGGTTGGTCATGGATACAGTCAAGGGTGTAGATTTGCTTCTGATATTGGTGGGGACCTATGAATTTCCCCCACAACAATACATGGAGCACTGAATAACCCGGTGCTGTTGTCCACAAATAACGATAAGTAACAATCCCAGGAAACAATTAAATTTTCCTTAATCTCTTAATTAAACTACAAGGCACAGTTTCAGCTAGTTTCAAACCAGTAAACAATCAGTTTACATCTAAAGACTTATCAACACTACTTCAGCCAGGCAGGCGGCTGGAGCAGACGAGAGAGAATGGTGGTCACACGCAACACTGTTGCCAACTCCTCAGTAAGGAATGTAGCTATTGGCTGTCCTGAAAGTCGCTAGAATTTGCTAAATGATGTAATCGCCTAATTTGCATAATGTCTATTTGAGTGTATTTGAAGGACTAACGTAGTTGGAGAGTAAAAAGTGAGTAAAAACACTCTAAATATGTTATAACTACAAATAAACTCTGAATAAATGAACTTCTTCTGTGGATTATTTTTTTGTTGCCTTTGAAATCGGCCATGTCACACTGAAGAACTTGCCTCTGAGATCAATAAAGTATATATCTATCTAAGACCCATTTACATTGTAGTGGGTGGTGGAGTGGTGAGGGTCTGCTCTGACTGTGAGACTGAGCACTGTGAGTGTAGTGGGTGGTGGAGTGGTGAGGGTCTGCTCTGACTGTGAGACTGAGGACTGTGAGTGTAGTGGGTCGTGGAGTGGTGAGGGTCTGCTCTGACTGTGAGACTGAGCACTGTGAGTGTAGTGGGTGGTGGAGTGGTGAGAGTCTGCTCTGACTGTGAGACTGAGCACTGTGAGTGTAGTGGGTGGTGGAGTAGTGAGGGTCTGCTCTGACTGTGAGTCTGAGCACTGTGAGTGTAGTGGGTCGTGGAGTGGTGAGGGTCTGCTCCGACTGTGAGACTGAGCACTGTGAGTGTAGTGGGTCGTGGAGTGGTGAGGGTCTGCTCCAACTGTGAGACTGAGCACTGTGAGTGTAGTGGGTGGTGGAGTGGTGAGGGTCTGCTCTGACTGTGAGACTGAGCACTGTGAGTGTAGTGGGTGGTGGAGTGGTGAGGGTCTGCTCTGACTGTGAGACTGAGCACTGTGAGTGTAGTGGGTCGTGGAGTGGTGAGGGTCTGCTCTGACTGTGAGACTGAGCACTGGAGTGTAGTGGGTGGTGGAGTGGTGAGGGTCTGCTCTGACTGTGAGACTGAGCACTGTGAGTGTAGTGGGTGGTGGAGTGGTGAGGGTCTGCTCTGACTGTGAGACTGAGCACTGGAGTGTAGTGGGTGGTGGAGTGGTGAGGGTCTGCTCTGACTGTGAGACTGAGCACTGTGAGTGTAGTGGGTCGTGGAGTGGTGAGGGTCTGTTCTGACTGTGAGACTGAGCACTGGGAGTGTAGTGGGTGGTGGAGTGGTGAGGGTCTGCTCTGACTGTGAGACTGAGCACTGTGAGTGTAGTGGGTCGTGGAGTGGTGAGGGTCTGCTCTGACTGTGAGACTGAGCACTGTGAGTGTAGTGGGTGGTGGAGTGGTGAGGGTCTGCTCTGACTGTGAGACTGAGCACTGGGAGTGTAGTGGGTGGTGGAGTGGTGAGGGTCTGCTCCGACTGTGAGACTGAGCACTGTGAGTGTAGTGGGTCGTGGAGTGGTGAGGGTCTGCTCTGACTGTGAGACTGAGCACTGTGAGTGTAGTGGGTGGTGGAGTGGTGAGGGTCTGCTCTGACTGAAACTGAGCACTGTGAGTGTAGTGGGTGGTGGAGTGGTGAGGGTCTGCTCTGACTGTGAGACTGAGCACTGGGAGTGTAGTGGGTGGTGGAGTGGTGAGGGTCCTGCTCTGACTGTGAGACTGAGCACTGTGAGTGTAGTGGGTGGTGGAGTGGTGAGGGTCTGCTCTGACTGTGAGACTGAGCAGTGGGAGTGTAGTGGGTGGTGGAGTGGTGAGGGTCTGCTCTGACTGTGAGACTGAGCACTGGGAGTGTAGTGGGTGGTGGAGTAGTGAGGGTCTGCTCTGACTGTGAGACTGAGCACTGTGAGTGTAGTGGGTGGTGGAGTGGTGAGGGTCTGCTCTGACTGTGAGACTGAGCACTGTGAGTGTAGTGGGTGGTGGAGTGGTGAGGGTCTGCTCTGATTGTGAGACTGAGCACTGTGAGTGTAGTGGGTCGTGGAGTGGTGAGGGTCTGCTCTGACTGTGAGACTGAGCACTGGGAGTGTAGTGGGTGGTGGAGTGGTGAGGGTCTGCTCTGACTGTGAGTCTGAGCACTGTGAGTGTAGTGGGTCGTGGAGTGGTGAGGGTCTGCTCCGACTGTGAGACTGAGCACTGTGAGTGTAGTGGGTCGTGGAGTGGTGAGGGTCTGCTCTGACTGAAACTGAGCACTGTGAGTGTAGTGGGTGGTGGAGTGGTGAGGGTCTGCTCTGACTGTGAGACTGAGCACTGGGAGTGTAGTGGGTGGTGGAGTGGTGAGGGTCTGCTCTGACTGTGAGACTGAGCACTGTGAGTGTAGTGGGTGGTGGAGTGGTGAGGGTCTGCTCTGACTGTGAGACTGAGCAGTGGGAGTGTAGTGGGTGGTGGAGTGGTGAGGGTCTGCTCTGACTGTGAGACTGAGCACTGGGAGTGTAGTGGGTGGTGGAGTAGTGAGGGTCTGCTCTGACTGTGAGACTGAGCACTGTGAGTGTAGTGGGTGGTGGAGTAGTGAGGGTCTGCTCTGACTGTGAGTCTGAGCACTGTGAGTGTAGTGGGTCGTGGAGTGGTGAGGGTCTGCTCCGACTGTGAGACTGAGCACTGTGAGTGTAGTGGGTCGTGGAGTGGTGAGGGTCTGCTCTGACTGTGAGACTGAGCACTGTGAGTGTAGTGGGATGGGGCTTATGGCAGCCCCCACTGCTCACTGAGGACAGTAACTGAAGATCATGTGTTTGTTCACCTCAGAGTCTCCAAAAGTCTCCAGTAACACCAGAAAAGTCGCTAGATTTGTCGCTAGTCGCTTTTTAAAAAAACAAGTCGCTAGAGGGTCTGAAAAGTGGCTAAATATAGCGACAAAGTCGCTAAGTTGGCAACATTGACACGCAAGCTTTTAAATAAACTAGACTTTTTAATAAAGAAACAAAACAAAAGGTAAACAAACGGTTTACTTAGACAGAGCAGCACCAACAACAGAGTACCACACCATAGCTACAACTACAACAATGACCGTCCAACACAGACAGCAGACAGAGGGTATAAATAACAAAGGCTAACAAGAGGGAACGGGTGACGGGACTGAACACTAATGGGGCACAGGTGAGTGTGGTGGGGCAAGGGCGAAGGCAAACGAGCACATGACAACACAAGAAACGTAAACAGAGGCACGTTGAACTGACAGGACGTAAACAGATAGACGAGGACAGGCAGGGCGTGACACAGCCGTAGTGCAACTCACATCTCTAATACACTAGCATTAATACATTAGCTGTATACTGTGTGCCATTAAAGTTATTATGATGGACTCATTTAATTAGTAAACTAGACTTAAAGTGACTTACACTGTTTTTGCTGCCACGCTTACTCGATTTTAACACCCATGTGTCTCCCATACTGCACAGTAAGTCTTACACAATGAGTCTCACATATGACTGGAATGTTTTCCTTCCAGTTTTGGTGCTGCTAACAACCAAACGCAGCTTCAGAGTGTCACGTGACAGCAAGGAAAGTCACAGCCAATCACTGTCAGGGTGTGACCAAAAGTGAAGCAAGGGACACAGTAAGGAGTCCATTTCAACATATATTACCCCCTTATGGGGACACAAAAGTTCTGGCCTGGCAAAACACATCATCTCTCAAACCCTGGCAACATGGCCCCTTTTTAACAACATGGGTGACACCATAAACCGACATTCCCCACCAACGGTGGCTAACAGTTAAATCCAGCTTGACAACGCTGTCTTACATCTCACAGCACATTTTTCAACATACAAGATAAAATTGTAATGTTGGGTATAAAAACAGTAATGTCACATATTATTTACATTACCCCCTATAAAGGTTCCAGATAGTCTAGGCCACAATTCCCACAATTCCAAGCATGCCTATAAAGACATGCTCCATAAGCCCGCACGCCCTTTTGAGCACCACCCACTGACCCATGCTGCAGACATGGCTCCTGGGCAACAAACAAAGAAAGCGGTAAACCACATTTGGTGAGCTCAATAAAGTCGTAAAATTGTCTCAACCTATGGTCTGACTCTTCTTGCTAGTGTGCACTCCTAGCATAGAAAAGTGAACATTTTAAAAGATGTTAAATTACCGACCATCAGCACAAGATATGAACCATGTTAGAAATGTTACACAATAACAGAGAGCTATATGTATAGTGTAAATAACAGTGTATATTTATCCTTATGTTAAGCACATTAAGCTTCATTTAAAACTACAAACTATGACATCCCCAGCACACTCCAATACCCAATAGACCTCCAATAGACCTTAGTGGGCCATCACAATCACAATGGCCATATGTGCTACTGCGAGGCAGGATTCCAGTAGACTCAAGTCAAATTATTGGTTGTGACAATCCAGTGTTCGCTGGATATTGGTGGGGAAACATCACTTCAGTCCATGCTAATTCTATGACCTTGCATTCAGTAGAATCATGCCAATCCTAAAAGCTTGACAATAGTAGATCATTTTTGAGAGTAGCTGAGTGCACATGGACACCTGACGACCACCTGGTCCAACCGTCGTCTACATTCAGCTCTGAAAGGTAAAATCTCATTAACAGTTTCCCCATTCCAGAGGGGTGTTGTCTTTGGTGACGAAGTTCTCTTCATTCACTTTACTTGCAGTGGAGCTACGACGCTAATGTAGCAAACAAGTATTTGAAGCATTAGTAGTGGGGGATATACAGTATGTCCCTAATTGTCCTGACCTTTAAGCTACTACGCCACAATAAGTGCAATAAATGCAACATCTAAACATCTAATAACACCTAATGTTTCAACGTGAATGTAAAAAATCAGAGGTAGTGCAGTTTGTTTTAGAGGCAGAGGACGACAGCTGGGTCACGCTCAATCTCAACATGTCTTTCTGGGTTGAATGGCTTCCAGCAAGCTTTGATGCAGATTGCAGCCATCGTATTAAAAAAAGGATTCCAGTAAATTCTTCTACAAATGCATCTGCTACAGATGGAAGTACGCTTGCAACTGAGGACGTTAGAAAACATAAATTGAGCATATTTTATTGTTTTCTTTTTTTTTTTAAAGGGTTTTCAAAAATTCTTTGGAAAGGATGCCACGGATGGTCTTTTCAGCTGACTGGCTGCAACTTTTGCATAATACAACAGTGTGTTCAGTTTTGGTCTCTTTGGTCTCTTGGAGTTAGCCTGGCTCGGACATCAGACCGCTTGCCATGCTTCTGCTTCCTCTCGCATTAGCTGCAGCACAGTCTCCCTCGATTAACAGCACCAGGCAACAGCATGGTCTCAGGGCCTAGACAGTCATAGATGTACACATATGTTTTTCAGGCACAAATGATTTGAAAAATCTGGATAAGAAACAACACTGAGTACCACTGAGATCCAGAGAAGCTGGATAAACACATTGTTAACCCTGTAGTATACGGTTACTTTAGCAGATAAAATGGTTTTGTTTGAAGAACATCAGTCTATATGTAAATACACTGTACCAGAAGATATAGCCGTATGCCAAAGTCTGGTCGCCCCTGGTCAAATGACAGGTTATGTTGATTTTCTAACTGAAAACACACTTATTGACACAAACCCCATACCATACCCATAAAAACATAGCATACCCTGATAGAATTACCTCTCAAGAAGCTACTTTTGGGTTGTGTACCTCTTGGTGAGAGATCATTGGCTGCTAGACATGCTTTTATGACACACTCTAAGACATTCTGTCCAGTTATAAGTGGGAACATCATCAGACTCCGTGAAGCAGGATGATCATTTCTATGAATTGCCTGTCATTTAGGCCTTTCTAACCAACCTTAGGAGATGTTGGGAGCAGTTGTTAGGTGAGGGCACGTACATGATCCAGACGGACCATCAATAGAGGGGATCGTTTGATCCGTTGACAAGCATAAGCAGCTTCCACAGTTTCCTGGTCTGTAAGACTGGAACCTTATTGTCTTTAGTGACAAATCCAGGCTCTGAATTCAGGCCCAGCTGCAACATCTGTGTCTTAGGGTGCCATATGGAACCTGCACGCCTACATGCCCAATCGTTTTTCTTCTCCTATCCAGGCTAGAGGCAGTCCAACAGAGAACTAGGGCCCCCTTTCCATCGTACAGTCAATTGTAAACTTATCCTTACACTCTAATATTGGACGACCTACATATATCAATATTACATTCACACATATAATGTTTAATTCAATTCCAACAAATACTTCTTGCTGTGTTGTTGTTATTTTTTTGTCAATAAGTGTAGGTTAACACATCCTCTACAGAGAATCCACATACTGTTTATTGACTGTTATGGCACACTAAATATTTTATGTTCGAATTTGATTTGTGTTAAACTCATAAGAAAATACATAAAAAGGTAGTTCACACAAACAAAATCAGCAAAACTGTGTCATTTGATCGTAAACTGTATACCAATTTTAATTATATGATTTTCTGGCCTATACTGCCCACTGCTACGGATGACCCCCATGATATGGATGAAAGTGGAGAAGCTGACTCTACATCTGTATTCCTAGAAAGACTTTGTTTTTATCACCAGAATAACCATCAGACATCATAAAGAGGTCCGATGTACTTCGGGAGACACGGCAGACATAGCAACCACAGCACAATGGGCTGACAGTGAGACGAGAATTGCATTAGATTTCGTCAGCGTTCAAAACAGACGTACTAATGAAATAGAATCTGGCTGTTTCCTCCGTGCTGCCTATTATACTGCGGTTGATTGCTGTAAACAAGTCTTTGTAGTACTGCCAGTGCACTAAAGGTAAAAAGGGCATGCTGAACAAACATCCACTTGATTGAACCTGAGCTGCCTCAGCTTGAAAGGGGGAGAGGTGAGTTTTCTTTTGCTTTGGGGTCTTAGTCTTCTTAGCGGACGGCCTCCTTCTGTTCGATCTAGGCGGCCTTTTGAGACGAAGACGCGCCCTTTCTAATTAAACGGAGGCTTAATCTTTATTGGAATGATCGATAAGAAAGACCTCAGAGGAATACCTGCGTGCACACATTGGCTCTCTTTCAGTGACTCATCGACATACCTTTCTCATTGACATCAGCTTCCCCCCTGTTGACTCGCCTCTTTGCCGTAGTGGCTGTTTCTATGGCGACCGCCTAAGAGGCTGTGGCTTGTTGAGTCACTGACCCTGAGGCAACCCCAAACCCAAATGGCCACACTCTGGGCCGCTGAAGTTAAATAGAGATTCGGGTCATTTGCTAGGCCTAACTGGAGCGGCTGCTTGTCCTGGAGGAGGAATGTGTCTGCACAAGCCTAGATTCACATTCAGTGTGTCACTGGGTTGAAGGCCCAGTTTGAGGTTTCTTAATTAAGTGGCTTGGAAGAATGCAAGCAACCTCTACAATTATGACAAAACTGCAGCATAATTTATAGCTTCGCTGTTGCCGTGACTATGAGGGATGCATTCCCTACATAATTATATGTCACAGAAAACTGATCGTTCTTTGACCTTTAGCCGAGCTGGTCGCTTTTTTTTTTTTTTTTTTTGCTGAAAGTATCTTCAAAACTGAGCATGCACCAAATGAAAACAGGGTCAAGCAACATTCAGCACACAGTAAGACTAACCCTGGATTAGTGCTGGAGGTTAAGGTGTCTATTCGGATGTACCAGTCTGTAATGGTGTTGCACAACAACAGGATATATCGTCGCTGTCCAATATAAAACAAGTATCTACAAAATTGCAACTTTACAGGAGAAACCAAAAACATACTTCACATTCAATGGAAGTCAATGGAACCAGAATGTTCTCCAAGCTATTTTGGAGCACTTCTATTGGTCCATTCATCATGAAATTGTCTTACAACGTAAACAGCCACTGCCTTGTTCAAATGATATAGAAACCTTAAAATCAACAAAAATCTATACATGCTATGATATACATGTGTAAGATGATGCAGCCGGTTGAATAGGGGGCAACATATCATCAGAAAGTTAAGGTGTCCAGCCCTATCGTATAAAAAAGCACACTCCTTTCTCCTCAGTGTTGGCATTAACAACTCTTCACTTACCAGTTTAAAAGAAACCTTGAGTTTATAATCAAACATTAGCCCTTTACTCGCTGAGGAGCATCTCCAGTGGTGGAAAGCAGCGCCAATGTTAGCTCTCATTTCTATTTATATCGTTCTATTGCTGGTGAACATACATTCTTGCAGAGAGCAGGCAGTGACGGTGATCACAGTGGTCGTTTTTCAAGAGCTTCCGCCATTGTTGCATTTACACCTCCTTTCTTTGGTTACCTGTCTATAACACAACTGTCCTGCACAAGCTATGCAAAACCCCTTCTAATATATAACACGGGTCAAGCATGACCCATATTCAGATCCATCCACAAATTCTTATTTTCATTATTACGCACAAAAATATTTTTTTGTAGTGTTTTGTATTACTGCACCAAGTTAACCCACCAGATCAACCATGTACGTAAGTGTGATTAAACAAATTATTATTGTAGCAGTGATTTAGCCCAAACACTAAAACTTTTAATATTTACAATATGTTCATTTGTCACATTGTCAAACACAACATGCAATTATTGTTGATGTCCATTGAAACACAAGTATCTTTTTTCATTGTCCTACATCATTTGAACCTGACAGCTGCCGTTTACATTGTGTTCAAATTCTATGATAAATGGACCAATAGAAATGCTCATAAGTCATAATTACATGCATAATATTTATTTTATAAAGTAAGAGTATATGGCTTTATAAAGTCATGGTCCATAATTCATTATAGTATATGTTCCAGTTATCAGTAAGTCACACATTAATTAGTCAAATTCATACTAAATATCTTCATTGTCCACAGAAAAACATGTCTCTCCATTTTTGTTGATTTTTATTTTTCTACATCATTTGAATGCAGCAACTGCTGTTTACAATGTGTGAAGATCTCATAGATCAATAGAAATGCTCTAAAATAACCTGGAAAAAATCTGGTTCCATAAACTTATATTGAAAGTTAAGACTGTTTTTGGCCTCTCCTGTAAAGTTACTATTGTGGAGATCCTTGTTTTTCATTGGACAGCGACGATATATCTAATAAGCAATAACGCTGATATTGAACTGTAGTGAACTGTAGTGAATCTGACCAACAGAAGAGATAAAACTAATAACAAAAGCTACCAATATCTAGCAGGTCTTCAAACGCAGACTGAAGACCTATCTCTTTGTAAAGTACTTATAAACACTATATACTAAAGTACTGGTATAAACTGTAATTGCACTTTATCTCCTAGGAGCACTGGCTAAGTACTGCACTTGTACTGTATGTAGTCTTGTATTTGTTCTCTTCTCTGTAGGTGTTCCTGTCTTGCTAGGTATTGCGTTGTCTTTTTTCTAGGTATCAGCACTGGCCCTGTGTTTATGGCAGTGTTTGAGTATAAGAGTGGTTTGGACTTAAACCTGTTTGTACTAGATAGAGATTCATACTCTAACCAACACTAAGCACTTCTGTAAGTCGCTCTGGATAAGAGCGTCTGCTAAATGCCGTAAATGTAAATGCAAAACTGATGGACCCAAAAACTCTTGATATTTAATTTGACCACCTTTAGCTTTTAATCATGGTGCACATTCACTGTGGCATTGTTTCTGCAACCTTGTAAACATCACAACATTTGCTGCATATGTTATTCCAAGATTTTGAGAGTCAAACCACTCCGTAAAGTCTTCTCCAGCACATGAGGTTAAGTTCGTTTCATTTCATCATTTTTGACCCTTATTGCACATTAGAGGGATAGAAATAGAGTCCATATAAAACCATCAAAATAAGGTTTTGTGATTAGAAACAAGTTAATTGAGTAATTCATGGAATTCTGAATAGTAAAATTAATTTATTGGAAATTAAAATATAATTCATTTTTGACCCATGTCGTGCATCACAGGACCTTGAACATGGCTGACCCGAAGATAGAATATGGCATCGTGGCAATGATACTTCTACATTCTCTCACTCTCACTGCATACACTGATACACAGTGATACACTGACGTATTTGACGCCATCAAGTCTGTTATTTCTCCACATTCTGCTGAGATTAAATTAATTTTTAAATGTTTTAAACTAAAAACCATACATATTTCCTCTTTAATCCAGATGCTGTGTAATCTGCTGCTCTCTGTTTATTAAATAACTTCTTAGGACGTGATTGTGAAGAATGTGGCCTAATGAGGCGGAAAAACCTGAGGTTTTTATTCAGGTTGCATCTCAAGCTTTTTGAACAATATAATGCAGGAACATCAGTCAAGCTTCATTGTTATTCTGTTAATTATTGTTATTATTATTATTATTATTATTATTATTATTATTATTATTATATGTTATACCAATCTGAACTGCACTCTGAAAGCGCTCTAATGCATGCCTGATAAAAAACACTGCTGTTCAACAATAAAGACAGACTTGTGTATCTTTTCTACAGTGATAAGAAGTACATAAGCTGAAAGACCAGACGAGCGGAACTTGATAAAAGGATTTTACTGTGGCCAACAGGAGTGCACATGATGTATCTCCTCTGGTTAAGATTTAAAGTAGAGACTTTGATTTTGACGGGCCTGGTACCCGGGTTGTCGGGTCCATGTGACACAACCTTCCAAGTGACACAAACGCCTAAGCATTGGCCCTAATGTCCCAAGATCACGATCTTGATCCGTGGTGATGCTACGGCCACCTGTGACGGGGAGTATAATTGGCCTCACTAATTGGCTCCCCCGTCACTCAGCACAACACCAGCCAGCGCAGTGGTACAGAAACTGACATAACAGAATGGGAACACTGGGGCCATTAACCTTATTAATGCAAGCCGAAATATTCATCTGATATTCATCTGATACCAAGACCAATGCGGCAGATGTTGTGATAAGGAACTTTATCAATACTATGATGTGCGGATCGATACTGAAATACCTCCGATACCAGATCTTTATGCTCTAAAATCAATTCTCAAACCAAAATATTGATACTTTTGATACTTAAATCATTAGAGGTAATGAATATCATTAAAAAGAACACAGTGGAAAGTAACTAAACTATTGAGATCTTGTCTAAATGATATGCGGTTAGTGGGAACTACTTTTTGTTGCACCTGGGTAAGTGTAAGCGCAGCGGCAGGCAGTGTTGCCAACTTAGTGACTTTATTGCTATATTTAGTGACTTTTCAGACCCTCTAGCCACTTTTTTTAAAAACTTTTTCTGGTGGTATTGGAGACTTTTGGAGACTCTGAGGTGAACACACATGATCTTCAGTTACTGTCCTTAGCGAGCAGCGGGGGCTGCCGTGTCCCGTCAGAGCAGGATGTAAATATAAATGGGTCTTAGATAGATAGATACTTTATTGATCCCAGAGGGAAATTCTTAATTTGGTTAACTTGTAGTTATTACATATTTAGAGGTTTTTTACTCACTTTTTTGTCTCTCCCACAACCTTATCCAACCAATAGCTACTTTCCTTACTGAGCAGTTGGCAACACTGGCGGCACGCTGCTCAGTCGGTCAGTCACTCAGTCTGTAGACACAATAGCAGAGCGTAAACAGAGCCGTGTTTGGAGCTATTTTGCTATTTCAGCTCCACAAACAGCCAAAACGAGATTTGTGATGTTTGTGGGAAAAACGGTAAGGAGCTGTAGCAACACCTCAAATGAGTATAAACACATAAAACAGCACAAAAAAAGAACTCCGAGCTACAAAAGAAACGAAGGGAAGAGGAGAGAAACCCCTCAGAGAGAACCTTAGAGGTTCTAGGTAGCTCATATAGTGTTTAAAGTAACATTACCTCATGTCTTTGGTGTGGCTGAATAATAAATCTTGTGCTAACTGCGAAAGAGACGCTATCCACTCCTTCAAAGTTTGTAAACAAACGTGACGTCGCAAAGCTGCGAGCGCTGCTTAGCAACAGGGGGTTAGCATTTTCCCTTTTGCTCAGCAACCTAGCGCTAGCAACAGTTATAGTTTATAAACACTTTATAAATGTCCCGCTCATATTTTTTCAAACTTATTATTCTTCTGGCAACGAGTTAAAACGTTACAGATTTCTATCTGGATCACATTCTTTTATTTATGAAATAGGAGAGGGCGATGACTGCAGGCTACTAAGAGATTAAACTTTGTTATTAAGCTTGCATATTCTTGTTTTATGAAAATAACAACAATACAAACAAACCATACTATAATAATAATAATAAGTAATAATGTTAATTATTACTATCAAATACAATTTCTATTATTCTTATTTCATAATAAAATATAGCTATTATTAATAATGATATAAATACAGTTGCTATTATAACAAATAGCTCACATCTGCTACATGTAGGTAGGGTATAAACAGACTTTATTTTATTTTACGTAGGTGATTCCCTATCGGTATCGGAGATACTTGCCCTGTAATTACTTGGTATCGGATCCAAATTTTGCAGTATCGCACGCTACTAATCAATACCACTAAACACAGATGAGCCTATTTAACCCTCCTAGGTTGACCATGCGTCATCAAAGGATGTCGTACATAAAATGATGAATATGTTGGTAATACTGCCAGCTAGAGAATTATGTTTATTTTGCCCTAAATAGGTAACGTTGTTCTGTTGGCATGTCAGGAAAACAGCATCTGATTGGTTGACAGACTTAACCCAGCAGGCTAACGACAACAACAACAACAAAAACTCTCTTTTAAACATGGAGAAATGGATAAACAATCACAGAGGATGTTTAGTGTTAGATTTATGATATCTTTACTATCATCATTATTTTGGATTCATCATAATTTGTTTTACGATGACCCCAAGCTGGCAGTGCACTGCAAGACTGGATTACAAAGCTTCTAGAGGAGAACAACGCTACCCTTGTATGTGCCTGGCATACAGCATTCCCAAGATTCATGCTTTTGTGTACGACATCCTTTAAACATTAAACACTGTTGACCTGAGAGGGTTCAAACATAGTAAAGGAGGGAAGCTGCGGGTCAAAAAGCTGTCCAGCCACTGACCACTAGTTCTGTTTACTTCAGCAAAACGTAAATTCCCACGCAGCCCATGAATCGCATTGTGATTGGCTGAAATCTGAGTTTCTCTCGGCTTGCCAAGGCATCTTCTGGGCAGCCGGCCAAGGAGAACTAGGGAGTCAGGGCCAAGTGTGTGTTATTCCTGGAAAACCCTCCGATTGGATTAGCTTCCAAAAAGCCTGGAGAAGCTGCTCGGCTTGTTTGTCAGATCTGTATTTTTCCCCCCTTTCAAGATTCGTCCAACCATGTTCACTGGGTGAAATTATGGCATCTGTGGGTGTGCAAAGCAGCCCGAGACTAGAGCCTAAGACGTAAGAGGTTCCCTTCTAACCAGGCTTTCTTCTCTTCTATTTACACCCTCTGGTTCATGTCAGAGGTGAAGGCCAAGCTTTGACAGTGCCATGCCCCAGCTCCAGGTGATTATCTTTCCATTTTAAAGACCTCGGCAATCTTTTCATATTACCATCTCTTTTCTCTTTCAAATGCTCTCCCCTCCTCCCACCTCTATCTTTCTCTCTCTCTCTCACTCAATTTCCCCTGCTCTATGGATAGGCCAGATTGCGTGTTGATGGAATTCTGAGTAAGGCCCAGTAAAGAAGTGTCACCACTGTTAGCCGGAGATGTGAAAGAGTCGAACAGCAATGAGAAGAAAAGAAATGAACTATTAGAGACAGCGGGGGATGGGGGTGTATGGCTCAGCTGCCTGGTGCCACACAAAAGGCCTCAAACCGTGTGGAATTTTTGTTCTGAGCACAATACACACACACATAGGCACTCGTCGTTGATGAAATTAGAGCAGCTGCTATATGAACGCGAGAAGAAAGGAGGCTTAACGCAATCTGTCTCCGAATATCAGGAACTCAGGACAGAGAACCTGAGCCACAGAAGCTAACCAGACACTGGACGACCTTAAAAACCCTCTGAAATGTCTGGTGGAAGACTACAGTCTGACACCCTCGCACATCTAAACAAGGTGCCAAATACCCCCTGGTGTTCGGATGGGGCTCCCATGTTGTCTGGCTACTCCATTTGCCAAAGCGGGGCTGCTGATAGCTTTAATTGCCAGAAACTGTTTGACTTAATAACTCTTTTTAGGAATATTACAGCGGTCTAGTTTGGTAATGCACTCTGCCTCACAATTAATTGAGACCTTACACATATTCCTTTATTTCCTTGGTTTGAGAATTGATTAAATATGGACTCTTTTCATATATTTCTTTTGGGATTCTGGCTGTTGTGGAAATATTCAACACATTTTTTGGAAGTATCCTGGATTTAGTTCCATTTGCTAGGCTGACCCTGAGGCAGACCAGCTCTGCATCTCTAGTAAGAAAGCCAAAAGCAGAAGCCCAATGTGTGGATATAGCAGGCTAAGCAATGACCTCTCTCTGAATTTGTATTTGAGCCTCTATTTAGATTTTGAATTTAGATTGGGAGACATCCAGCTGGTCCAAGAGGTTCATTAAGAGATCCCAGACACCTCAGGCTCCCTGTACGTATCATAACAGATGATTTTTTTAAATTCATCAAGGTTTAATGGCCAGTAAAGGTCCACTGTGCTCATGTAGTTAATAAACAAAGCATATGATCATATGAGTTAATAAAATAGATCATGTGATCAGGTAGTTAATAAACAAAGCATATAATCATATGAGTTAATAAAATAGATCATACGATCATATGAGTTAATAAAATAGATCAGACGATCATGCAGTTCATAAACAAAGAATATGATCATATGAGTTAATAAAATAGATCATATGATCATGCAGTTCATAAACAAAGAATATGATCATATGAGTTAATAAAATAGATCATATGATCATGCAGTTCATAAACAAAGAATATGATCATATGAGTTAATAAAATAGATCATATGATCATGCAGTTAATATACTAACTAGCAAGAACGCAACAAAGGTGAGATGTTACATGGGTCATTATGCATGAACGAGAACTAAAAAATATAACATTGACAGATTTAAAAAAAAGACTGACTTGAGACCCCTATCCTGACCACCATACACCAAACATCTGAGACGACGGGCTGCAACTTTAGCAAAACTCTCATTTTATTTCGACACTGGACATTCTGCCAGCACATGCTGGCTGAGCACTTGGCACTCTCTCATCAACTTGCCGTCCCCCTTTTCTTTTTCTGTCTCTAAGCCATTTGTAAACCACAGTAAAATGAAAACAGGAAAGACGTAACTCTATCATAAGAGAAACGTTCATTTGATATCTTTGCTATAGATGAATGTTTTCATTTCTGTGTAGCCTCGGTTCAGCAATAATTTGCTATATTTATTATATGTCTACAGAATAGGGGTGGACGGTATGTCAAACAATACACAATACAACAACCACAATATTTCAAGACTTCACAATGTTTTAATCAACCAAGTTGGAGCAATGCGAGAAGAAAGGAGGCCTAACACGACTGGCTCTGACTAGCAGGAATGTGAAGAATAAGACCCTGAATCAAAGCAGCATTTACTAAGCTGGCAAAGAACTTGGCACTATCCCATGAACTTGCAGAAACACTTCTTCTTTGGCACGGTTAAGGCCCCCGAACTATTTCCAAATCATAGTAAAATGAAAACTAGAAAGAAACAGTACTTCACCAAGAACAAAGAATGTAATCATCTATAACTGTTCTGGAGACAAAACCTCCATTATGTGGGAAATAGCATGGGTATAATTAATATAATAATATATTTCTTTCCCCATAACAGGGCTGGATGATACTTTGCCAAAATATTGCCAAAAGAATTCACTCGTCTGCTTTCATACGTATATGAACTTGAGCGGCATCCCATTCTTAATCCATAGGGTTTAATATGAGGTCGACCCACCCTTTGCAGCTATAACAACTCTTCTGGGAAGGCTCTCCACACGGTTTAGGAGTGTATTTATGGGAATGTTTGACTGTTCTTCCAGAAGACCATTGGTGAGGTCAGACACTGATGCTGGACGAGAAAGCCTGGCTCACAGTCTCCGCTCTAATTCATCCCAAAGGTGTTCTATCAGGTTGAGGTCAGGACTCGGTGCAGGCCAGTCAAGTTCTTCCACACCAAACCCTGTCCTCCATGTCTTTATGGAGCTTGCTTTGTGCACTGGTGGGCAGTCATGTTGGAACAGGAAGGGGGCGTCCCTAACATGTTCCGACAAAGTTGGGAGCATGAAATTGTCCAAACTCTCTTGGTGTGCTAAAGCATTAAGATTTCCTTTCACTGGAACTCCTGAAAAACAACCCCACACCATAACCCCTCCAAACTTTACACTTGGCACAATGCAGTCAGACAAGTACAGTTCTCCTGTCATCCAGCAAACCCAGACTCATCCATCGGACTGCCAGACGGAGAAGCGTGATTGGTCACTCCAGAGAACACATCTCCACCGCCTTAGAGTCCAATGGCAGCGCACTTTACACCACTGCATCCGCCGCTCTGCATTGAGCTTGGTGATATAAGGCTTGGATGCAGCTGCTCGGCCATGAAAACCCATTTCATGAAGCTCTCTATGCTCTGTTCTTGAGCTAATCTGAAGGCCACATGAAGTTTGGGGATCTGTAGAGATTGACCTCCACGCACTTTGCTCCTCAGCATCTGCTGACCCCACTCTGTCTTTCTACGAGTTGCTGTTGTTCCCAATCTCTTCAACTTTGTTATAATACAACTAACAGTCGACTGTGGAATATTTAGTAGTGAGGAAATTTCATGACTGGAATTGTTACACAGGTGGCGTCCTATCACAGTACCACGCTGGAGTTCACTGAGCTCCTGAGAGCGACCCATTCTTTCACTAATGTTTGTAGAAGCAGTCTGCATGACTAGGTGCTTGGTTTTTATATATCTGTGGCCATGCAAGTGAATGAAACACCTGAACACAATGATTTATATGGGTGAGTGAATACTTATATTAAAAAAATATATATTAAAAATATACAATATCACAATCACAATACATTAAGACTCCCTTTATACTATGTGCATCACAATATTTTACATTGGAACAGAAGGAGCCAGTGTTGCCACATTTAAAAATGCTTGAATATGCTCATTAATACAATATTTATGCAAAGTTTTAAATATTTATTTATTATATAAAATATATTGCACTTCATTAAGTCCAGTTTACCAGGCCTAAACCAGTGTACTGATACTTCATGCACTGGAACAGCAAACGGTACAGTATTTAAAAAAGGTTATTTGTGTTTGTGAACTGGAAAGAAATTTGATATTATCTATATATAAAGAAAAACAACTGCCAGTATTGATTAAGTAGCCGAAGTTAGGTGAACAGAACCAGTAAGCATTATGTGTGGCAGTCAGTATGTTGATAAGTATGTTTTAATGATTTTATACAGTCATACAAAGTAATATTAATATTACTGCTTAAAAATGTCATGCTGCTCAGCCAACACAGGACCACTGACAACAGCACTGGACACTGTACAAACAACCTTCACTTCAGATGAAGGGAGGGAAAAAAAACAAATAAATAAACAAACACTGAAAGGTCTGTGTCTAAAAGACAAGGCCGAAAACCAATGCCCATGACCTTCAATCCCCTCAGGTGGCACTACATGAAACTGGCTTGCTGCTGTGATGGATATCACCACATGGGTTCAGGAATACTGTAACAAACTGATGTCAATAAGCTGATCGTAGTGGAAGCCACATATCAACAACATCCAGAAACGCTGGACTCAAGCCCTTTCGCGAAATGTATTCTGGTCTGACAGTCAACCCTTCAGACTGTTTATAGATGTCATGTCCTCTTGTCTAAAAAAAGAAAAGGACCCTCCAGATTGTTAACAGTAAAAGCCAGTATCTGTCATGGTTCTGGAGGGGGGTGTTAATGTCCATGGCATGTGCCAAGATACCATTACCGCTGAAAGCAACATACAGTATGATGCTTCCTAGACAACGTGTTTTTGAGGGAAGCCCGGTGTATTTCCAGATGATCATACAGAGCTGCAGTGCACGTGTTACAATAGAACGGCTGTGTAATTAGAGATCTGCAGAAATACGATAATAGAGGCCTTGCATTGTCACACAGCTGGCCTGTATACTGAAAGAATATGTATATGTGATATAACATCAGTGTAAAAGTGACACAAGCCTGTTCATGAAAGTGGTGCATATATATATATATATATATATATATATATATATATATATATATATGATATATATCTATATCATCATGTTATGAAATATAAAGAAAACATCACACAATCAAAATAATTATTTAGAACTGTTTTCAATTTAATATGGGTCAAACTTAATTTACTAATCACTGCTTTCTGCTAACTGACTATGGTATAATAAACATTAGACAAAGTTAGATTCAATGTTCTTGTAGACCTTGTCAAGCTTGCTTCTTTCTAAGAATTAAAAACTGCTCCAGCATTTTTTAATTATACACTTTTATAAGAAACTTAAAATCAAGTCTTCTAAATTCTGATTTATAAATTACACCACTGCTGAGATATTTTCCCCAAGAGGTCAAAGTTCTGTGTATCATCTTACACACCCTGTAGAACGTTAATCACCAACTGAAGCAGTTACTTACAGTGTCTTCAGCCTTTTTGACTACCATTCCTGCTTAACTAGTTTTAAACATATGAAATAATTTTCTCAACATAAATATCAAATCTCAAGATAAAAGGTATGTCTTACACAGATATCCATACCTGTAGACTGGTTAGGATAGAACAGATTGCAACACATTTTATTATAACATCCTCTAATAAATACTTCTGGATTTATCTTATAAAGTTACTTAACGATTCACAAGAGAAAAATCCCATAGCATACTGATTCCACAGCACAGATCACTAAATTTACTATATATTCAATAATATCCTTTAAACGTTGATCAGTCATACCATTAAAACCACCTCCTTGTTTCTACAATGTCTATCCAGGTTGTTGGCTCTGCTTACCATATTTAGTACTGTGCAAACCTTTTAGACACTTGGGGACATTATTTTATTTAAATTTTTATTTAAAGATTTAAAAAGATTTTCCAGACAGGAAGCTTTTATTTGCTCAGCAAAACACTTTATTATTTAAATAATTAAACAGTATTAATACAGTAAGTAGTGCTTAAAATATAAATATGTCAGTGTGTTTATTTAACCCTTTCCAAGCTTCTTCCTGTGGAAACAACCCAGTATTATGTACAGTTCTCATCTAATACCTGCTTTAACTGCTCAGTACTTCATTAAGATAAATCAAGATTACTGCTGAAGGAACTGAATACATTCATACAATGTCTGGGGCGTCCAGGAGAAATCTGGAACTACACTTTGTTCTTCAAACTGGAGCTCAAGATATGATCTACTTCTTTCAGAATTAGATATTCATGTTACTTTGTATTGTATTTATGCTTATTAACATTTCTTCTAATGATATCTGGTGTTCTTACTGGTGAAAACATACTTACTGCTAAGATAAAGGCTTTTAAACAATCAAGACTTAAAACTACAATTACAGACTGTAGTCCATCTGTTTCTCTGTTTACTTTATTATCCCCTTTTCACCCTGTTCTTTAACAGTCAGGTCCCTCATTAGGGTGGTGGATCATCCTCAGCACTGCAGTGACACTGACATCTTGGTGGTGGTGTGTTTGTGTGTATTGTGCTGGCACAAGTGAATCAGACACAGCAGTGCTGTAAAGGTGGGATAACCAAGTATCCAGAGAAACAGATGGACTGCACTCTTCTGTAGAGATATGATGAGCTCCTATACGATAAGGAGAGCTAGAAAAAACAAGGAGGTGCTTTTAATGTTATGGCTGGTGGGTGTAATATTTTAATTTTTTTTGCTTCAGCCATCTTAATAACAAAGAATAGAAAAGCTAACACAGTTGTTCTGCTCAGGTAATGATTGGAGTTCTGAGCTCGGCTCTTAGTCTCTCTCAAAAAGTACCTAGAAAATAATGAGGAAGCAGTTTCCTAAAGCGGAGACACCGGAGAAAACAACAGGCAAAAGGTCATCTCCCTAACATCTATTTAACCTGTCATTCCACAGTCACATGGCCAACATCCCATCCCAAACACTGGACTTGAGGTAAAGCGGGAAAACAGGTGACTTCACACTTTATGATGAAGACAGCCAGACGGAAACAGTTATTCCCAGTCTATTCGCCTACGAGCACGGTGAGTCATAACACTCACTTTTAGCATCAGCTGCTTCTAGTACAGAACCTGAACACTGCAATTCAAACTCGTTTCAGTCACACGAATCCAATATTTTATTAATGCTGCAGCAACAGGCCTTTTAAAACACGACTGGGTCATACCCACTGAAGTCTGGATATTAACACTGATATCAGCCGTGTTTTCATTACGTGGAGAGTTATTATACAATTAAACATTTCCGACGGCTCGGAATTCTGATGGATCGCTGATATGACCCTTGGGATGTAAACAGCGCTCTTGTCTATATTAATGGTTGCGCTAAACGTTTGACTCTTCCATTTATCAAGCTGAGCGGGCCAAGTGTAACTTAAGGATAAGCTATTGAAGATGTCCCTCAAGAGAAGGATGGATTGCTTTTGAACTTTATACAATGAGGTAGAGAGGACAAAAAAAGAGAGAGAGAAGAAAGAAAGAATGGGGAAAAACATTATGCATGAATGCCATGAAACGTGATAGTCATATAGCCATAATTTTAAAAAATAACACAAAAAAAGATGTACTCACTGCAATTTCTTCAATTTATTTTAGCAACCAGGGTCTGTGAAAGCCAATGATAATTGTAAACCTCTAGGAAAATACATTCCTGAAAAGATGTTGCCAACAACTCCATGATGAGATTAAAAAAAATCAAGTGCAATATGGCCCAAACAAAAAATATTTTAGAGGACATCAATTAAAGTCAGCGAAGTTCCTATTAGATAGGTCTGGTCCCAACTGTGAGGCATGGTGGAGGTAGCATGATGGTATGGGGCTGCTACTTTGACTGCAAATACTAGAATCAATTAATGCCAAGTCACTTCAGAAGAGACTATATGAAAGAAAATACACAGTCAAGTCATGTTATATTCATGAATACATGTGATATTCTGGACTATGTTATTTGTAATGTTATGCAATACCCTGTAGTGTAGCACTGTTTCCCTAAGCCTTACTGGTCTGACAGAGTTTATGGTATGCAGTTTTCATGTTCCCGTTCTTCAGTGTTCTCTCCCTACAAGACCCAGCATACATTATGTAAATGCATCCCAGAACCAGTGAGAATCCCTACAGGCTAATAAACACACCCGAGCTAGAATTAGTGTAACACTTGTCTAGGTTATTTTTATTCAGCACAAAATTGACACGAGACAAGTTTTCACCCTCTAGCCTGAGAGAAGGTGCCAAACTGGGGTGAGGTATCCTGATAACCAGATGTTTTAGCTTGTTCTTTTAACTTCTGAAGACATCTCTGCATTACAATATGTAGATGTCTTTGACACACAGTCAGAACTTATTTCTTCACACTCTGAATGCTTTAAACTAATGAACTGTATGTGTTGCTCCTTTAGGGTTCTGAATTGTGACTGATCGCCATGTTTGTTTCGTTTTAATAATGTTTAATAACATTTTAATAACATTTGAAAAAATATTTAACAACAATCTCTGAGGCTTCATTAAGAACCCAGTTTGAGAGTCATGGTGGCAATGTCTACTATGATACCTCTGTAAAACAGACTATCTGGCCATAGTGTCATTTAACTAAAGATCAGATCACATTCTGGCTGCAACTCATTGAGAAATCTATAAAGTCTCACAGTTGTATATAAACACTATAGCATCCATAGCTGCGGGTAAACATGAGGAGCACTTTAAACCACTCGTTGAAGGTCAAGGTTTGACAAATTGACAAAAGTAGAGATACAATCTCTGAGATTTCCCTAAGGCCCAGTGCTGAAATGTCTACTATGATACCTCTGTAGGAACAGAATAGGAATGCGTACAACAGATGTGCTGACAGGTACATCTTACATTTTGGCTGTAGTGTCGTTTAGATGAAGATCAGATCACAGATCAGATGGTGAAATCTATGAATTCTCAAAGTTGTACATAAACATTATAGCATTTCGAGCTGTGGATAAACATCTCTGAGATTTCTCTAAGGCCCCTTAAGGAGCCCCATTTAAGAAACGGTGCTGAAATGTCTACTATGATACCTCTATAGGAACACTAGGAATGCTTATAACAGATGTACAGACAGGTACATCTTACATTTTGGCTGTAGTGTCATGTAGATAAAGATCAGATCACATTCTGGCTGCATTTCATGGTAAAATCTATGAATTCTCAAAGTTGTTTATAAACACTATAGCATTAATAGCTGTGGATAAACATGAGGAGCACCTTAAACCACTCATTCATTCACAGTCAAGGTTTGAGAAATAGAGAAATCTCAGAGATTGAATCTCTACTTGTGCCAAAGGCCCCTTTAGGAACCCAGTCTGAGACTCAGTGCTGAAATGTCTACTACCTCTGTAGGAACACCAGGAATGCTTATAACAGATGTACTGACGGGTATAGATTACATTTCGGCCGTAGTGTCATTTAGATGAAGATCAGATGACATTCTGTCTGCAAATTCATGGAGAAATCTATGAATTCTCACAGTGGTACATAAACACTATAGCATTTATAGCTGTGGGTAAACACAAGAAGAACCTTAAACCACTCGTTTAGTCATTCACAGTCAAGGAAGGTTGGACAAATTGACAAAAGAGAGATACAATCTCTGAGATTTCTCTAAGGCCCCTTAAGGAGCCCCATTTGAGATTCAGTGCTGAAATGTCTACTATGATACCTCTATAGGAACACTAGGAATACTCACAACAGATGTACAGACGGGTATATGTTACATTTCGGCCATAGTGTCATGTAGATGAAGATCACATTACATTCTGGCTGAAATTGATGGTGAAATCTATGAATTGTCACAGTTGTACGTAAACACTAGCATTAATAGCTGTGGATAAACATGAGAAGCATTTAAACCACTTGTCCATTTACAGTCAAGGTTTGAGAAATAGATAAATCTCAGAGATTGTATCTCTAATTGTGTCAAAGGCCCCTTTAAGAACCCAGTCTGAAACTCAGTGCTGAAATGTCTACTATGATACCTCTGTAGAAACACTAGGAATGCTTATAACAGATGTACAGACGGGTATATGTTACATTTCGGCTATAGTGTCACTTAAATGAAGATCAGATCACATTCTGTCTGCAATTCATAGAGAAATCTATGAATTCTCACAGTTGTACGTAAACACTACAGCATTTATAGCTGCAGGTAAACTGCTCATACATTCACAGTCAAGGTCACTTGCATATCTTTTCTTTCTCAGTGTCTGCATTCACCTTACATATCTATCTGACCTCCTCTCTATATCTCTCCTCTATATCACTCTCTTTAACTTGTGGCCACTGACCATTTACAAGCTCTAAAACGACGCCGAGCACAAGCCGTCCCAAAGGCACACTCCCACTGATAGACTGTCGCAACTCTAAGCCTCAGGCTCATATAATAAAAACTAAGCTAGCCTTCCGCTCCAGCAAGTGGACAAGCCAAGCCCGTTAAAATCTATAAAACAACGGTAAAGTACACACAAAGTAAATCCTACAAAACGAGGCTCCGTCTACGAACGTTTCCAGGTTCCTCTTTCACCTGGAGTCACACAGATGTTCTTCCACGAAGAGCTATCTGGGGCAGTAACCGACGGTCACAGTAAAAACACTGTGGTCCAGCAGGATTAAACCTGCTGAATTATGGATACGAGCATCTATTAACCCGAACGAAAGCATAACAACCCTGAAAAATGCACCATACATTTTAATAAATTTCCTCAAAAACATTCTCCTTGACATTTAGCTTTCCCAATCTGCATATCAACAGCTGAGCATTCAAAGCTTAGAAGCTTTCAAGGTTAACAATATGAAAGCCTTTTGAGAGGAAAATGGAAAACGAGAGACGGGGGGAGAGGGGCAGAGAGAGAGAGAGAGAAAGAGAAAGAGCGATAGAGAGTGGCATGGCGTTCCATTTTTCGGGTGTTATGAACCACCTGTAGAGAAAATAAGAAGTACACAATGATCCAAAGACTAAAACACTTTCCTTCACCCATATACAGACACATAGACAAGACAGCCGAGTAATAACTGGTTGTTCTGATGATGGCCTGTCAAAGCTGTCTTTAAATATGGATGGAGTGGGAGTAGGTGCTGAGAGAAATGACTGCTATTATTGGCTTTTTTTGGTGCTCTGTCACTTTTCTCAGCGAAGACGTGATTGCCTGTTTTTCTTTTTTCTTTTGGACCGCGGAGATGAAGCTTGTGAATCAATTGCTGTACAGCTAATCCACTCTAGGATCAATACCCATAAACAGCATGCAGACCAATATGCTCAAAGGGATTTTGCAGGGCGAACTGTGACTGAAAATCACTACAAATTTCTCTTCCTGACCCGTTCTTTCACAGATAATGTCCACTCTTAAGCTTCCTGAATGGCTCCTGCCTTGAACGTGTGATTCTAGGAGCTTGCTATAGGCGGAGTTCAATTTGTAGGGGTTCAGTGCATTGTTAAAATAATACAGACCTGTAAAATTACAGTACTTGACTGGCCACAGTTTCTACAGTTTAATTATCTTAACTATACAGATATACAGATTACTGTGCTGGTTGTGTATTTATTTATATAAGTCAACTGTTATTGTAGGATAATATCTATATACAGCATCATATTGCAGTTCCCGTTCTCTTAGAACAAGGGTCGGCGACTTCTTTTCCCCTGTTCAACCAAAATCAAACCTCTTTCACACAACTTTTTACGTCCACGTTATTGGTATAATGTTTTAATATCTTGGCAGTAAATATGTGCTAATGTCCTAAAATATATAAGCTAACAAAAAAGTTATATTATAGAATATTACTAACGTAATATAATTTAATAAGTTATGCACAGCTGTTGTCTCCCAGGAGTGAAGCCTTCTTTTACTGTGAGTTCAGGGAGAGCAGTGAGTAGCTACAGCTGACGGCCAATCCAGGTAAACATAAATTAGCAGCCTGTCAGCATAGGCTAGAGCTGTGATCAAGGTTTCCAGGTTCTCAGGAATCGACTGACTGTTTCCTCCTGTTTCTAGTTATTATATTTTTCTTAAAACACAAAAAATGTTTACTTACTTCAGTAGTGACATTTCTTAAATGTTACAGTTTTTGGGACACCGTTTACTTTAAAACAATAGGACTGCCAACCATGTGGAACAGATCTTACTTCCTAGTATAAAAAGCAAGGATGTGGATATAAATACATATATATTTTTTTTTTGTTTCTGTATTTTGTTTCATATATATATATATATATATATATATATATATATATATATATATATATATATATATATATAAGAAACAAAAAAACAACACTATTTGGAATTTTAGGGATTTGGACCTCCCTGGTGGAAATATGTAATAGCATGTAACATGTGGAAAAACACCACACACACACACACACACACACACACACACACACATATATAGAAATTGAGTTTGTATTGATTTTTCTTATTACTATATTAATTAATGCGTTTGGTTTAAATATACCACACCATAACATGTTGCTAGTAAGTACAATAGAAGGCAGTCAGTCAATCAGAGCAGAGGTTATTTACATGCATCATATGTCTTAAACAAAAAAAGTGCCCTGTTTATTTGGAAGGGATTAAGAGAGGTTGAAAAATGGTCTTGTAGAATAAAGTATGACTGCCTTTGGATCTTGAACCCATACACGTTAGAAATGGATTCATCTTGTATTTAAAAATAAAAGATAAATGTGGGATACAGGGTCTTTACAAAGTGGTAGTAACTCACAGCCTACCAAAAGCCTCCTCGTCTCACTCACAGGCTCCAAAACAATTTCTCCCATGGGACACCCAGCAATGCGTACTTGACCTTGTTTTGACAATGTAATGTACTCCCAGTTTACACAATGTTACAAAAATACTCTGGGCATATTTTTAGTTGTTCATGGCTGAAAGGAGGGAAAACTCCCTTGACGAATGCAACCTCAGCATTTCATTCACTCAAGAGAACTATTCCTTTTATCCAAGTTGAGCTAACTTGGAGAAGCAGCGGTTCTGAGGCCTGATCACTGTTTACGTGCTGTGCGTTATTCCCCATGGTAGTTATCAGTTTCAGCATTTTCTCATAGCCCCAGTTTTCCCATGCTATAGGCTAACTATAGCCACAGGAGAACAGAGAATTAGACAATAACTGTATGGCCAAAAGTATGTGGACACTCTTCCAAAGTCTTCGTCACAGAATGGGTCGTACTGAAGAGCTCAGTGAAACACAGCACTGTTAAAGGCTGCCACCTTTGCTACAGGTCTGCAATGCTTGATCTGCGCCAGTCAAGTGTAATTATTGTGAAATGAAAGTGGCAACAGACCACACAAACACAAAGCAGGGCTGCAGAGAGAACCCCAAACCACCTCTGGATAGAACATCCGCCTACAAACTGAGCACTGGGAGCTCCTTAGATGGATTTCCATGATTAAATAGCTGCACACAAGGCGAAGGGCACTATGTCTAATAGCAAAGCATGCACAAAACAAATATGGCCTCTGAAAAACATGGAGCACAAACCACTGCACCACTGAACTCTTGGTGGAGGAGGGATAATGCTCTGAGGCTGTGTTTCTTGGCTCCTTAGTTCCAGTGAAGTGTGATTTTATTGCTACAGCAAACAAAGACATTTCAGACAATTATATTCTTCTAACTTTGTAGTAACAATTTAGGTAAAACTGCAAACCAGGAAGATTGTGAACCTGTGCACTCATGTGTGGCTCATGAAGACATGTTTGATGCAAATTAACAATAAGCAATATTTAAATAATAAATGGATATTGTTTAAAGACAACATACCAAATATTGAATCTCTATATTGAAATCGAAATTGTATTGTTTCTTTATTTTGAACTTTATGCCAGCAACATGTTGAGAAATGGGCAACATATGACTGCATAATTTGTGTAAAGCTAAAAAAAAAAAAAGGTTTTTAACATGATTCGGTATTAAAAAAAGCACCCTAGAAAGAATTTCAGAAGTATGGAGGGGTTTCCCAATGTAAAGTAGCAAAGAACTTGGAGACGATCATTGGGCCCTCAGACGGCATTGCATTAAAACAGATATGATTCTGTAGTGGAAATTGTTTAGCTCAACAGCCGGCAATCGTGATGGTATGGTAAGGCACCAGTGCGCATGGCATGGGTAACATTTGTGAAGGCTCTATTAATGCTGAGCGAAAGACTTGCTGCCATCCAGATATCGTCAGGGAAGACCTTGCTGAGTTCAGCAAGACCATGTCAAACGACATTCTGCACATATCACAAAAGCATGACTTCATAGCAAAAGGTCCAGATCCAGGTGCTTACCTGGCTTGTTTGCATTCCAGACCAGTCACCCACTGAAAACACTGGGTGCATTTTGTTAGCCAGCTGAATCGTATTTCAAACAATAATGGAAAACACTCAACTTTAAAAACTACAGCAACTGATCAGTTCCCATCAAATTCAAAACAATTAATACATTTATACCAATCATTGCATTTTGCTGAGTTTCCAAACTATTTTGGAAAGCGGATTGAATGTACTATAAACTGGTTTTTCATTAGGGTAAATTAGTTGGGTTAGGTTAGCTTACTAAAACATAAAGGGCTGTTCTTGATTCCAGGGTTCATGAATGGGTTTATAAACAGGTTTAAAATTAAATGTCTACTACAGCATTGAACAAACGCCAACAAGAGCCAATTCTGGATGTAAAGGCAATGGAGCCGTGTGAACTGTAAAATATTTTACAGTTAAAATAGCACAGATGGAGCCCAACAGCATATTCTGTTAAAGACACAAAACCTTTTATAGAGCATACAGGGCCAGTTTTCCAGCTCTAGATTAGATCTAAGCCTGGACTACTGATGAATCCATATATGGGGAAACTGAATGATAAGCACATGAACCTAATTTTTTTTCTAATCCATACAAGTCACTCCCAAAGGGAGTCAAACAATAAAAACAGCCCTATTCATTAAGTCTGATCAATGTGAACATGTAATAAAAGAACAAACAATGAACAGCCCACTACTACTCCCACTGGGTGTAACGTGAGGACGTGAGGGTCTGGACCAGGAACGACCTGGATCCCCGCTACAGAGGGCACAGGAGGGTAAATAAATGAAAATGTGACCTTCATGTTGTTCCGCTGTATGGCAGGAGGTAGAAAAGTGCTATGGGTGCCCTTAAGAAATGCCATGTGCACCGAATTAGGCCAGCGGGAGGCAAAAGAACATAAAAATGCACAAACGGAGAGGGTCATAGATAAAGGCAGAGATTAAATGCCAGCGGAAAAGGATGTAAAGAAGGCAAAGATGAAAAGGGTATTGGGCTGAAGACGCCTGGCAGTGATGGGAAAAGTGACGCTGGTGCCCACAGGCATGGAAGATTTGGAGCCATGATTGAATTTGACCGATTTTCCAGTCCAAGCGTCAGGTGACTAGTCTTTAGTCACCATCCAGTGAATTCAGTTCTGGGCCTGAGAGTTTTGTCCTTGAACTGTGTGTGCAGGGTCTAATGTTACGTTTATAATAAATCTATACTGTCTATATTGTCAAATTAATACTGTGTTTGAAGTTGAGTCATTCAGAATGGTAGCACATGCTATTCTCCAGCTCACTTGGTATATAGCTTTTTTTTGGTTTTCTTGTAAGGGCTTCGTGACAGCTACATTGTTAAGTCTTCTCATTGCAGACAGAAACCGTTGTCAATGTTTTCAAATCCAAAGCAACAGTGGAGCTCTCTCTCTTAAGTGCTGTTAATCTGATGGCCAAGCAGGTCTTCTACAGTTGTTAGGAGTATCTTTGTCTCTGGATCTTTTAATCATTTGCTATTTAATCAATCAACTTCCTACTTCAGTTTTAGAAAGTCCTGCTTCCTGCTCTCTTATTCTTCTTTGACTTTCCCCTTCCTCATACAAATTGATGATCTTGTATCTAATCCCTTCAGCAATTGCTGTTTTGAATACAGATAAATGGATAAAGCTAGTTGCCCATATGACCCCATTACTTTTAACTTATAATAAAAAGGCCTACAAGCCATTAAAACTAGGCTCAGGCCTTACTCTTACTGCTCAAGTGCTCAAAGCTAGGTTGCTGCTGGCTTTGTTTTTAGTTTTTACATGATTTAAATTCAGTATTATTCTAAAATAAGACCTGCTATCAGTTAAATCAGGCAGTAATTTAATACTTAAGACCTCATAAGTATATTAGGCTACTAACAACATTCTTCAAGTTGACTGATCCAGTCACAACAATTCACAAATAATTGTTTGTATGTAGTTTGATGCCTAAGTACTATTTATCCACTATTTGATTCATATTACTTTCAAACTTTCTCATCTTTCTGCAATACTACTCACATTACAGCATGTAATTTTAGACAAAGCTCTTGAGTTCACTCAAACACTTCATAAATAAGGCCTATTTTCTTTCAGTGCCCCAAAGAACACAGTTAATCATGAAGGGAGTTGAGAAGCACTTGGCAGAAATTAGCTCCAGTGGAGAGGTTCAATTCTGAAAAGAGCATGGGAATACGAAGAGGGAGCAGGGAAGCTCTCTGATAAAAACAAGGAGGAAAGAAAGAAAGCAAGAAAGCAACATTTAGCCACAACTACTACTACTTCATTTAGGTAAACGGCTGGACTGGCCTAAGCAAATATAGCAGTCAACTTCAATCTTGTCTAGATCCTCACAGGACCTTTTAAGGAGAGGAACCAAGAAAAAGCAGCTTCATGTTCAAGACAGAAAGCAGACATGAAAAAAGGAAGATGCAGGTATAAGTCATTACAGCAGTCACGAAGCCATACACTGTCCAGGCAGACGCTTAACTGAGAGGTGAATATTTCAGCGTGGTTCTGGATTCAGGCAGCAATGTCAGTTGAAGCTCTGCAGCGGTTTTCTCACTGCTCAGATGAAGATTAAGCATAAACGCTTTCTTTGTATGCTTAATAACTCAAAACGCTAACAGGATAAATATGACAAAAGCTGAGCAAAAAAAACAAAAAAAAAACCCACAGACAGAGCCTCAGTGTATTGTGCAGTCTGGAACATGTACATCCCAACCTGATTCTATTTACAGCAAAATCACATTTTAGAATCCTTCGAGAAGAACAGTGGGACATTTGTGCATGAATACAACCGATGAGCAAGCGTCTTACATCAGCAGAAGCTCAAATTACATGCACGTGTTGAAGAACAACAGACAGTGGCATCCAGCTTTGGATCAGGCTTTAGTTCTGTGTCTTATTCACCAGCTTCCCTTTCCACCTTAAACGCTGTCGCTGTTATAATCATGACCTACAGGCACCAGAAGGTAACTGCTGCATAATTTAAGGTGGAATGGAAAAAAATTAAGTTGGTCAAAAATAAACTGGGTTTAGACAGAGCATCTATAGTGTAAGGATTATGAGTGTACCACCAAAAAAAATAAATAAAATAAAGCATACTGCGCCATCTAGTGGCTCATACAAGACATTAAATCTCTGAAATCAACAGTGAAACTACTTTGAATAAAATGCATATTGGACCCTTTTTATTTACAAATATATTAGGCAGTTCATTTAGAGACACATCGCTACTTCTCACCAAACACAATTACAAATCAGACTAATTTCTCCCCAGAATTAAACGCTGTGCATTTTAAGACCAAGAAAGTGCTTATATTCTGTGCTTACATATATGCTTATTATTATATATCTTTATTAAATCCACCTGTGAGAGGAAGAGCAAGATGCCCATGTTCCAAGCTGTAATGCAGTGACTTTCTGACGATATATATAGCTAAATAATTAGAACAGCATAAATCACATCTTTTGTAGGTATCAGTTATCAGTAGACAAGTATATAACTTGAATATCACAGTGTTTAAATAACCAGAATCTGAGTATATTTATTTTAGAGGTGTGATTAAAAGTTAATTAACAGAAAAAAGGCACTAATATTATATATACGCAGACAGGAACGACCTACACAAACATGAATATTAACATTTATTCCATTAGAAATCTAAAAGGTAATAAGCAGTGGGCTTGTTGTTAGGGTCAGTATTAGGCTGAGCTCACGTCCGTCACGTCAGAATCATCTTCAGGGAAAGGCTTCTCTATGATCTTCAGAAATGTGTGGTGTTCACTTGGGGATGCCGGGACGGACTGGAAGAAACAGATTTTTGAATAATCTTTAAAGCCATTATAGCCACCTAACAGTATCATTGGCTTTCTAGTTTAGGGGGAAAAAATTTAATATGTAATACAGTGATGATAATATCTATCTATCTAACAATAAGAAAAGAGTTATGATATAAATTGAATATATATAAATATATATATATATATATATATATATATATATATATATATATATATATATATATAAATAAATAAATAAGTAGAGATTTTTCCCACAAATAATCTAAAACTCCCAAGAAATTACTTCTAAATTACTTCTATCCGCAGCGTAAGCAAACTTTTGCTACTGCTTAATTTAAAAATCAATGTTGTTATGTGTCCGGTAACCTAGCTCGAGGGCTGTGATATATTCTGAATAGAAGCCAAAAAGCAACCAAGCATCCAAAAGCTTACAGAACATGTTCAAAACCGTTTCTGTTGCAATTCCAGTAGCTGCCCGTCAAATGACTCAACCAATTTCTCACCATCTCACTCACTTTGCTCCAGTTAAACAGTTTCGCATGTGCTAAATGATTTATGTAAAAAGCATTTCTGGAACAACACCTCACTGCTATGTGGTAAACAGCGTGTTCAAAGAAACGCTGTCTGTACCATATAGCCATCATTAAAATATAAACCCATTAGTCAGTTGTATATAAGGAGATCCAGTCATGTAATTGCTAATACTACATTTTATCTGGCTGGATATTCCAGCACTAATACTCATATGCTGACTGTGTGATCAGTTCCCGAATGATTGCCATAGGAAGTCATAATACATGCATTAGTCTTATAATAAAAAATATGCTTGTAATGAACTAAAACGTTGGCTCACCTCGGAGTCTGCTGTAGCAGGTGTCACAGAAGAGCTGTCTGTGTCGGACTCGCACCTGAGCTCTGGACTCAGAGCCTCTGCTGAGGTCACTTCTGCAGCTGACGCACTGGAAGGCCAAAGAAACACATGGTCAGTCTCAGTACAGTGAGAGACCCGAGCCTGAGAAACTGATCATGGATCAGATTAACAGACCCATGAACGTTTTTTCTAGTGGTCAACTACCCATTAAAAAAAAAAAACCACATAAAATAAATATAATTATATTAAATTATCAATTATTCAAAAAATAAAACTATTATTTGATCAACTAATCAAAATATCATGCCTACGTAACTGTTTTCATTACAATGTACGTATCAATCAGTTCCTTTTGGGCTAATGTCAGGATTCTCATACATTACATATTTAGAGTACCCTAGTTTTGAAGACCCTGGCTGTTGCTGTATTTTGTGAAATAAATAAGTACCTGTGTACGTGGTTACGACTATCTTGCCTGGTAGGGTAGATGCAGGGTGTTATTAGGTAAAACATTACCCAAAGAAAACTTGGCTTACTTGATCTGACCTACTTTTATTATTATCATATTCAGACCATCAACCAATCTACAAAATTTCCTTTTATGGTAAGAAAATAAAATGGCTAGACATCAACACTGAACAACTAAAGCAATAAAACCTTGTTGTACAAATTAGTTTACATCTCGATGACAGCTTTGTAGATTATTTAATATGCACAGGTAACATACAAATAGGTGCACACACATTTCTGATTGACTGAAATTATTATTGAGCTCAGTGTTAAATATCCACCTGAGCTCAATCACCTCTTCACCTGCTTCTCCATTATTAGGTTTAGGCTGACAGCTATGCATCTGCGTCACAAGGGATTACTTCATTTATGCTGCAGTGAAACGACTTCTTGTAGTCTCTAGCGTATACATATCTGTTTTAATAGCTGTGTGAAGTGCAAACTTTGGAAAGTGCTCCTTTACATAACCAACGCATTGATTTCTTTTATATAACTTTCATCAATAACAACCTACTGACCACATTGATTGCAATGAACTCTATCCCAGCAAATAGAATACATCCATACACTCAAATCAATTTCACTGTTGAACCCACACAATCAAACATCAATTAGAATATACAAGCAATAAGCAAAATCAGATAAAACAGACCCTCCACCAAGACCCATGTGAACTCGTAAGCACTGGAAGATCCACCATTGTGAAAATAGCAACTTTAATGAACCCAGCACAGGACCAATACATGTAGCATAATTTTATTTAAAAAAACAGGGGGGGGGGGACGACAAACAAAACAAAAACACCTGCAACCCCATCAAGAGCCAGCTGCTATCATCATCACAAGAATCTAAAAGGTTTGTGCAAGACTATACAGAGCCGCTGTGAAGAAACGATTAGGCAACCCAAGAAAATAGAGCTTTGTGAACAGCATGATCAGTAATCGATTTCCCCAGGAATAGCGAGGTGAGCCATTGATTTGCTGAAGCTGCTGTGAATCTACAGTAGGGGAGGATAAGACACCAAGGCAACCAAATCACATGCGGCATCTCTGAGCTAAATGTGGGTAAATAACAGTTTTTATCTTTTAGTTTCAGGAAAATCCCCAAATAAGCTTAATACAATCTTAACAGGTATGTACTTTTTTCTTGTCAATAACACATTAGGGCTGCATGATATGGATATAAAACATCCAGGATATAAAATACCCAGTTTCACCGTCTCTGACTGCTCACACTGATGGCATTCAAAAGCCTGACAATATTTTGTTTATCCCTATACAGTTTTTCTGGTGTTTTTTGGGTAAACTGTATTAGATTGCTTAGCTGTTCAGCTGTTGTGCTGTGTTAGATCTGCTCTCTACATGGCTGAATAGCATCGCAAAGAACAACTGTCCTTTGTGACCTGGTTTGATTCACAGTCTAGGCAGAAGAGACGCAGCTCTGATGTTAAGTATAGTTACTGATGTGACACTAGATTGCTCTGAAGAATGTCTACATATATGCATACGTATCCCTCTTCTCTACATTATGGCACCAATGATAACACTACAAATACTCAATATAAATTAAGCCACTCTATTACTGTTGCCTTTGCAGTGCATTTGTTATGGATGATCCCTCAAGCAGCCCTACTGAGCATCACTGAGAACAGGGATTACCTACAAGCCCGTTTACTGTCTTTAAACAGTCTACAGGTAATTAACGCTATATAACCATAAGGCAGCATGTGATTTGATGCCTGACCCAATGCAAAAGTGAGCTTCTGTTAGTATTAGGTGCTGCTCTCCAGTCACGTCCAGTTGCAGGTGATAAGCAGCAGGTCAGAAGGTGTCTCAGGTATCAGGTGACCTCTAGGCTCACCTTAAAGCAACCAATGTGAAAGCACAGGTCCAGAGAGTCGATGACCATGGCTGCTCCCTTACCCAGGGGCTGATTGCAGCGCGAGCAAATTCGCCTGCCACTCACCAGCCTACGGGACATGGCAACGGCACAGTTAGACTGAACAGAGTTTGCTGTCTGGTCTGACCGCTTGGAAATGAGGGGCCAAGGGAACCAAAATGTACCCACGCTAAAAGGAACACACTAACTCTGGGCGGATAAGTTGGATCAGGTGTGTTGGACAAGTGAAAATACCACTATATGAAGAGTAGGATACACCAGGGCCAGTGTTGGGAATCATCGCTGTAAAGCAGAGGTCACTAATAGGCGGAAAGCGGTCCGGGTCCGGACCTAGACATTGTCTAAGTATTCAGAAGGATTTAATGTTGACTGTGTTTATTTTAAGAGGCGGAGCTTTTCTTGTCTTTATGGTATACAGGCTTTGCGGCACAGTAAACTTGCAGACCAATCGCGCGTGTTGTAAAATCACCGGAGTCGCTCCTGAGCCAATCAGATCTGTGCAGATTTTGGGCAAAGTATAAAGCGAGAAGCCCAGTCGGAGAATAAAGCGTGTCTGAGAAAGAATAGCGTGATCTAAAAAAGAAAAGTAGATGGCGAAAACTGACTTTTCAACCAGGGTGGAGAGACTATTCTCACAGCTATTCTTCACAGGCAGCTCCAAACTAACAGGTCAAGATTTGAAATTGAGTTAACAAGAAGATGTACTTTTTCTATAAATAAACACTAAGATGCATTTTTTTCCAAAGGCATTCTGTTTATTTGCAGCCCTTGTTTTTACTTGAAGTGAAGAAAAAAAAACGTTTTATAAATAATTCATTCAGTTCATCATTTAAACAGTAAATATTGTTGAAATATACTAAACGGTTATGCGTAGTTTGTTGGTCTTACAGTGGCTGATGGTATAAGATGCTGATACTAGGCTACTTCAGTAAACAGAATACACCACTGAATCACAACACAAGTTATAAATTATGACGGTCCGGACCTTGGCCTGAGGAAATATCCTTTAACTGGACCGCACTGAACTCTAATTATACACCCCTGCTGTAAAGGAATAGTACTTCAAACACAAAGTGGTCAACAATGTTTGAAAACAAGTGGCGCAGTTAAGATAAGCTAAATTCTCCAATTGACCCCTTCAGACTTTCCAGATCCTAGTAATGCCAACACATTAGCAACTCCCTTAAGGTAAAGAGAAGTAAAGTAAGTTTGCATGTTTTCAGGTTAACACTCATCTTAAAACACATTAAAAAAATTAAATAAAAATAAAAAAAAATAAAAATCAACCTTACATTTTGACTTTGTCGTACCTGCCATGCTGCTGGGTAATGGGGTGTGTATCCTCAGCACCAGGTGTGACTGGTGGAGTGGAGGAGGTGGAAGAAGGCCGAGACCAAGAGCTCTGTCTTGAAGAACTGGAGAAAATGGCAGCGCCAGGGCCCAGGCTGCAGCGACCCGAGTAACCTCGGTAAGGTGTGATGTTGCTCATGGCAGAGTGAGGCCGGGCTGGATTAGACATGGTGGAGAACTGCTTGGACAGAGAGCTGCTCTGAAGGTTGTCTAGAGAGTCATATCTGTAAATGAAGCAGGAGGTGACCAAATCTATGGTGACCAAATCTAAGTCCACTAACCCCACTGTCGACAATGTATTATTGTATAACAAATATAGTGTTGAGAGAAACTGGACTATATTATATAACAACAGTATAAGACCATACTAAATGTAAAGTGATATTAAAGCTTCCACTCTTCTAAGAACTTTGAGCAGTAATAAATAAAGTAACTTTTGCAGAGCTTACAATCCAACTTGTTGTAATTGCCTGTGTTGCCCTGTTCTTAAATAGGCATGCAATTTATGACTGACAAGGTAAGGGATAATATGGGGGGGAAAGGGGAGAAAAAAAAACCCAAATAAAAATAAATAAATAAATGATGCTTCATTATACTTTAAAAAACGATACACAATATTCAAACAAAATATACTTTTGAGGTCACAATCCAAAACTGCTATAAATATAATAATTATGTGAATACCATGAGTATTATTTCATTATCTTATCTTATGTACTGCACTAAATCCTATTTAACAGGAATAATTCTGTTCGCTTTAATATAATTAAATGCAGGTGGTCCATTATCTGTGTGAGGAAAAAATGCTGACCAAAATCCACAAGACGCTTAGAAATAAATATGTATAGGAATAAGCAGAAATATACAGTTTTAACAATAATACACTTGCGGGGGTGGGGCTTGGTTGGCCAAGAAAGCAAAGACTAAGGGGATGGCCCTACAAGGGACATGTTTTAAAGGGAATCCTTCTGAATCTAGGAAGAACTGCATTCTTACACTCTGTCAGCAGCTGTAAGTCTTATCAACACAATACTCAGAGGGGATTACATAACTGTCACACAGACCTCCTCATTGGTGCCACGTTGATGGGCTCTTTGTGGATGGTACAGGTGCTACGCTGCCGGATCCAGCTGCTGTCAGTGTTGAGCTGAGTTTTCTTTCTCATCTCCTCCAGGATCTGCTGACGGTCCTTTTCTGCCTGAGACAGCCGCCCTCTCTTCTTAACACTCACTGCAGCCGATATAGAAAGAGAAAAGAGTCGTTGGACAGGATATACAACAAGGACTAATTAGGACGCATGAAAAAAATATATACTGTCAAGAACACTCAGACCTCTCGAGTCTTGCTTGCGACTGCTGTCAAGCGCAGGTGTGGATTTGGACTTTTTCCTGTAAAAAAACAAGTAATTACGAGAATTTAAAGGAAGTGGGGCTATATCTATGCAACAACTGAATTTGTCACATGTTTGGGGGGTAATAAGACACAAACACTTAACATTCAAAAGACTTGTTCCAAAGCGCAGAAGCTGACTAACCTGTCCAAGGTGGTAAGCTTGGCAAATCCATAGGACTCACTAGTCCTGACATACAGCATAGCAGCAGCAAGCAGCAGACATGTAGAATACAAAAGCAGTTACATTTGCAGCAAATGAACAGATAGCAAAACATATCTTACTATAACTAGTGCTTTCCTGATTAGCTGCTGCATCATAATGTAATCCAAATGCAGAAGACATGTTTAAATTCTCTATTAGAGATAGACTTTAAACTGTTAAGAGATGAAGTCAAGAGCAGACTTGCATAAGCAACAGTGTTCATGCTTACAGCTAAGGCTGGCGTGATGCGTCGCCATAATCGATCGCCCACTGAAAGCATGGATTTATCTGAAGCGCAAGCTGCAGCTACAAACGATCACTCATGTGTATCTGAAGTTGTGGGAGTGTTTTACACAGAAACACAACAGTGTGGTGCTCTGTCAGCTCTGCACAGTGGAGATGATCACAACAGTACAACTGCTATACACGAGACCTTGAAGCACAAGCATCTCGTAGCACTTAGTTAACACAGCAGCAGGACAGCACCTGTTTACCTGTGTTTCTTATCTTAGCAGATTATTTTAACATTATTACATGTGTAACATGTTTCTTTCAGTAGTGTCACTTAAAAAGTCTTATTGATAACCGTTTCTTAATCGTCCAGTGTAGAACCTAAGACTGTACTCGATACCGTGGGAGCTTTAAAACACACGTAGCTGCTTCTCAAACAACTCTCAGCCAAAATATATAGTCCACAAACTGTTCGATTTCTAGTCTGTGAGGTGTGTAGGCTGTGTCAATGTAAAAATTACGACGACTAATCGAGAGAGAGAGAGAGAGAAATAAAAAAAACAAAAAAAACAAAAAAGAATCAACAGATTAATCTATCAAGAAATTAACCGTTAGGTGCAGCCCTACCTATAGCACTGTACTACTGTTCAAAGCAACAGATGGTTTACCCACTCTCACCATTCACTAGTCTTTGTGGATGAATCACACTCCTTCTTGGTTTGATGGCTTGTTGCTGTTTGCACAGTCACCTGCCTACTTTGCACTGGCCTGACCTCTGCAGCCCGTTGACTGGAAAAAGTGGAGGAAGTTGACTTGTGGTGGAAGGGGGGTGGGGTGTAAGGTGTAGTGTTTCCATTTGAGATAGAATGACTCCTCTATTGCCATAGATGTAGAAGATAAGAAGGAAAAATAAGACAATTAATGAAGTACGGTTAATGGAATATGTATTTAAAACAACGTTTACAGCCATCAGTGGATCAATGCATCCTTTCTAGGTTTCACATATCTTGAGTTACAGTTACTCTAATAGAATATTAAGAGGCACCAATAGGCGCCAGTTTACCTCAAACATTATTTAGATGTCAGGTAAATAACTTTGTAGTGGTCTACAAAATGTAATCCATTACTAACAACTAACGATGCCTATGTTGAAAATATGCAGTGGCGCGCCACACACAGGGGTGTAGGAGTGGGTTTAAAATATTATGATGATCACATGTCACAGGTGTTATTGTTTGTGTGCGCTTGTACATATGTGCTATAGGAAGACTGTAGTGTGCTGAGTGACCTCAAGGCCGCCGTAGTCCTCTCCTGCTGCTTCCAGCTGAGCTCGCCTCCATTCTTCCTCCAGTCTTTCCTGATCACGCTGGTATTTCTCCTGGCGCACACACAGAACAGCACATACTGCATTGCTATCCAAGAAGCTATTATTTGGCCCATTTATGTATCACATGACAAAGAGAGGAAAAATCTGCTCGACCCAAACATTTTTACTAAACTATAAAAACACTTACGTAATCCATCTGATTCTATTTCAGTTCACCAAAAAATAAGCAGTGCTAGCTGTATCAATGAGCTGCAGTCTGAAACTGTAGTGTTTCTCCACCCTGGTCCCGGATGCCCACTCCCCAGCATATTTTAATGCTTTTCCTGCTTTAACTCATTTTAATGTTAATGAGCTATTTAGTTGGATCAGGTGTGTCGTCGGGAGTGTAGAAAACACTACAAAGGCAGGGCAGTTTGCCTCCAGGACCAGAAACACTGGTCTAAACTGCTCAAGTGCTTGTACACTAATTAGATTAGCTTGGATGTGTTTACTTCCCCAGGTCACATTTTAGTCCACAGTACCTGAAAGTGGACTAATAGAAATGATAAACAGGTACATATTTCAAAATGCTGACATGGGTACTGCAGTTTTACGTGTGACAAGCTATTTTAGACCTGTGATGTACATGGCTGAATTCTACACTGTTAGTATGTGACTGCCATCATATGTTTGTGCTGTTTCTGCTGCTGTGTCTTTGATAACACCCATGAAGAAAAAAGAATAAGTATTACATTATTGTTATATTTTTAATCTGTTGAGTGAAACATTATTACCAACATCTGCAGGTTTTTGTTTCTAAATGATTAAATAAAGTCATGTTAGACCAATTTATTGATTATGATGTCTTTGTTGCAGCTTTACCACCTTTATTTTAATTCAATTACAAATGTACCCTGAACTGTACTTGGAGTGGTAGAAAAGAAGTAGCTAATGCTTATTCAACACACAATCCCTGTTAAAACCAAACCTTTTTAAAGTTTTTTTTTATTTTTTATTTACTGAGCTGTGAGTTTGTGACCTTGCATACAGTCTTACTGTTTATTCTCCAGTACATACAGTTTGTTTGCTGTTTATTTTTATTTAAATATATACCAGCAACTTTATTAGAAACACCTCCTTGTATCTACACTCACTGTCCATTTTATATCAGCTCCAACTTCCACATGGAAGCAACTCGTAGTTCTACAATAGCAGACTGCAGCCCACCTGTTCCTCTGTATACTGTTAATCCCATTTCACTCTGCTTTTCACTGGACAATTAAACTATTTTTAAACTATTTAAAAATTAAACTATTTTTAATATGCCAAATATTTTTGTTGTGATAATCATTTGATAGAGTGTACACTAATACACTACCTTTTATTTTTAAAAGATGGGTAGGTCATATCATATTACATGCTCATTGATTGGTCAAAAAAAAAAAAAAAAAAAAAAAAAAAAAAAAATATATATATATATATATATATATATATATAACACCATATATAACACCAACTAGTTAATTAGCACCTCAAGTTTTGTTTACATTTTTGTTTTAATTAGTTCAGATGTTCTGGGCACTGAAAATATAAACAAGAACACTGTAGTACACATACCTGCAGGAGGCGCTCCTGCTCTAGTTGCCATTTCTCCTGTCTCCTCCTCTCCTCCTCTGTGTCCCATGACCAGCGTGAAGATGATGCACTGATAGAGGGAACTTCCAGCTAACAAAGAGAGATAACAAAACAAAGGCATTAGAAAAATGATAATAAATGAATATTTTTTATTGAATTAAGAAGGTCTTCGACAATATCTACTTACATCTGAAATGGCAGACTCTGAGCCTCCTGCATACGGAAAAAAGCAGAAAGTAAAAAAATAGAATAGAGCATATATTCAGCTTTTAGCATATACACCACTCAGCAGTATAAAATATCACAGCACCCACGCAGCCTTTTCACAAAACATTAATTCACACTGATTAATTTGAGGGTCACACACAGATTAAGATTGATAGATGAGATTTTTTGTCTACCTATCTTAAAAAGCATACAGCACACAGACACAGCACACATTGCCTTTATTTACCACAAAGATAGACCCAAGAGTCCACTGTGGAACCAGAGGAACCTGGAGAGGTATAAGGTTTGCGTCATAATCCTTAAAAAAAAACGAAACCAGCCCTATTGTCCAAATACAAAAGGCTACTGATGGTTCAGTGCTGATTTTATTTATTTAAAGTTTATGTTGGCCAAGATTTAAGAAATGCTTTCTTCTTTGATTACCTAAATTTTTTATCCATCCCTGCTGCCTATAAAAATAAGATGTGCCAAACGTGTCCTTAAGAGCAATGAAAGAGGACGAAACAAAAATAAGAACCAGCTCTGTTTCTCCAAAGAATCCCCAAACAGATGTTTCTTTAATAAGTCTAGGCATGAAGAACCTCTAAAGAATGTACAAGTTAAAAAGCATACTGTATAAAGATACTAAGGTACAAGAAGAAGCAAACTAATTTAGAGTAGAGGTATTTAATTAGAGTCAGTAAGGTCCAGTTAGAGGAGGTTTCCTCAGGATAAGGTCCGGACCGTCATCATTTCTAAAGTGTGTTCTGATTCAGTGGTGTATCCTGTTTACTGAAGTAGTCTAGTATCAGCATCTTCTACCATCAGCTACTGAAACACTAACACATCACACATACCATTCAGTATACTTCAGTATATTTACTGTTTAAATACTGAACTGAATTAATTATTTATAAATTTAATTAATGTTTTTTACTCACTTCAATAAAAACAAGGGCTACGTTTTAAAAAAACAGAATGCTTTGAAAAAGAAAAGTGTATTTTAAAGTGTTTATTTATAGAGAAAGTAAATAAAATGTGTGTTTTCTTGTTAACTCAGCTTTACAGATTGACCTGTTGGTTTTACAGAGCAAAACTAGAAGAGCAAGTCCATTCCATAACCGTTCCTGGTTAAACAGTCAGTTTTCTCTGTTGACTTTTCTGTTTTTAGAGTTCTTCTTTCTGACCCGCTTTAGTCTCCAACTGCTGCTCCTCGCCACACTCCCAAATCTGTACAGATCTGATTGGCTGAGGAGCGCCTTGGGTGATCTTACAGCGCTCGTGATTGGTCTGTGAGGTTACTGCGCCATAAAGCCTGTATACCATAAAGGCAAGGAAAGCTCCGCCTCTTTAAATAAACACCGTCTAAATTAAATCCTTCTCAATAGTTTATCCTTTTGGGTTCGTATTGGACAATGTCTGGGTCAGGACCCAGACCGCGGTCCACCTATTAGTGACCCCTGATTTAGAGCATGATGCCTTTAGAGCACAGGGTTAAGCACCTGTAGGCCGTAATTTCATAGCCAACACATTTACTTTAGGCACCTTTATTAATACTAAAGTCCTACAGAGTTTCAGCTCCGAGCGCTGTTTGAATAAAGGGACAGTTTAGGGCAGTCAGTCAGAACAGAGCTCATCTTTCTCATAGGCACAGTAACAAAAACGATCTGTTCAAGTGAAAGGGATAAAGAGAGATTGTAAAAAGGTCATATTAAAATGAGCGGCTGCTTTTGGTGCATAAGAACTCAATTGTAGGTGGATCATAAAAGCCTTTAACCTTTAACAATGTTTAAATACACCACTAGACCTTCATTATAAAAAGGGAGGAAAACTCAGCTTTTGATGATATGGACCCAATGAAAAGCATCCATTTAGGGGTTCTTAGGGAACCTAAAGTGGTTCTATTAGATCATTAAAACTTCTCTCATGGCACCTTTATTTTTAAGCATGTGCTTGAAGAAAAAAAATAATCTGAAAACAAAAGTTCATCTGTCAGGCAGGGATGTACACCTTCTTCTGGCCTAGAAACAGGTTTATGGTCCTTTTTGGCAGCAAACAAATGTTCCTCTGCTTCGAAAGGACTGTAAAGGAGAGTGCTTCCACATTATGACACAACAAGAGGCACCCACGTTAAAAGAGAAATAAACAGTGGAGGAGGAATTAAGAGTCTCATCAAAATCACATTCTGCACAGAACTAAATTAACTGAAAGCAGCCGATAACCCACAAAGCACAAGCTAGTAGATGCCTGTAGGGACCAAGTAGCATTTTACCTTTCCTCATGAAAAATTCTAACCTCCTTTTGCGATTATTCAGAATTATGCGCTCATATTCTAAATAGATTAAAAGAAGAGGGCAACAATAAATACGGGACACACTTTGTTTTTGCTGTTGAACTGACAGACTTTCTCTGCATTCAGAGTGAAAGTTGCATTAGACAAACATCCCACGTACCAAACAAACACAAATATTGTTGTTACCTTTGTTTTTGGTTACACCTGGAATGTCACGGAAGTTTCTATTTACCCCTTTCGCTGACAAACCCTAAGTCAACATCAACACATTTCATTTTATTACTACATGCAAAACACATGCAAACAGACAATTAATCATAAACATCAACAGACAAATGTTGCTCAGCAAAAACTAATTCATAACATTTCGCTCCAAACGCAGCTCATAAACCAAGACACGTTCGTTTTGCACTTAAGCTAAAAGGCTAATGTAGTTAATAGAAGTTCACAGCTGTAAACAAAAGTTTAAAACCCTAGTTTTGCTGATGATTGCTGATTACAAAGAAATAAATAACATCCTCTACAGGAGTTAAAAAAAATAATAAAACTGCTAACCTACAGCACACGTTTCTATTTACTTGCTGTGTGTAACACATATTTTGACCAGGGATACCCAAATACTTGCATACGACTTTATAATCATTATGTTAGCATTGTGAAATCTGACAAAATACTCACATTTTAATTATTTCATACACAATATTGAAATTCTTTATTTAATTCTAACTACTTTCCTAACTGCAAGTGCAGCATTCAACTTAAAAAACAAACAAACATATAAATCAGCTACAAATCTGGGCTAAGTGAAGACTGTGCCCTTTGAGAAACTGTTAACGGTCACTGTCATTACAAAACTTCTTATATCTAAAACAGTAACTTTCTAGTAGAAGGCAAAACATGTCAGTTTATTGGCTGTTAATGGATAAACATGTTTTGCCAAGTCATTATTGATCATTTCCACTGGTCCATTCATCAGGAAACCTTAACACAATGTAACTGGCAGATAGTGGTTGGTGAAGGACTGATAATATGGCATTTTAGGGACGCAATCATATTTTAGCCATATTGGCATCAGACAGTGTCTTGTTATATATGCATACACAACGAAAAACAACGAACAGGATTCTGATTTTATTGTAAAGAAACTCTGCAGTAACTACAAGTGCCTAGCTTAAAGAACAGATTTTTTCCTCACGCGTAAAGTGCACTACCATCAGCTGTTCTCTGTGCACGAGTTTTAATAGTGGTGGGACATGGGCTGAACGCTATTGGCTGATGACGCCTGGTTTCGCGATTGACTGCTCTCTACAAACAGCCTCTCAAACGATAACAAACATGATTGACAAAGAGGAGCCAACAGGAGAGATACGAATTGTTTTATTTTACTTAATGATTTAGTCTTACCACTTCTTATGAGCCCATATTCACTTCAGTTTACTTTGATAAAGAGAATACAAGCCAAATATAGCATATAGTAGTTTTGCTAAATTATAGTGCAACATAAATAATAAAAGTAGGCTTAGTCAGTCATAATAATACTAATGAATTTTAAAATTAAAATTGTGAGAAAATCATATCATGAGGCCAGCATTGTAAACAGCACTGCATTGTGAGTAGAGTGTATCGTTACATACCTAGCCGCTTATTCATTTTAAAATTAAAATAAATTGTTTAACAATATAATAGTAATAGTATTAATAACAGGCTTATTAGGTAATAGGCTTCACAATATGCTACCATGTACCAGTTCATCTCTGTATATACTTACATTAACAGTACGGCCGTTAACCTTCGCCTCAGTCACCTTCTCGGTTGGCAAGTTGGAGCAGCTGCTGACCGCGACACAGTGTTCAGGATGACCTACAAGTGTTGAATCTGCACTGGTCAGATTGATGGTCTTATGGCTTTTAAATGGTAGGGATGGGTAGCCACTGTCCCAGGCTGAGTCCAGTGTCCGCAACAGAATCAGAGAAAGTTGGTACTGACAATTACTGGTATTTGGTAAGTCGGCTATACTTTGCTGGAGTTAACTGGATTAATCGGATTAGCCCAAGTTTATTAATAAATTTCACAATGAAATGCTTTTATTGTTAATATACAGGTCATTATGCCAAACCACTCGCTAGAGTGAGTAAGTGTGGCAGTTATTCAGTGACTGATTTCATAGAAATGTGAAACAAGCCGAAATAGACACAAAACAACAAAGACAGGAAATACCAGTGTAGTGGAATGAGCATAAAACCAAACTACATTAACTATTTTTTAAGGTGTGCCTCAACAGAAAGAAGCTTTATTTTACATTGTTATCTCTTTTAAGGCAATAGAATGTAATTAAACAGAACAGAGCAGAGCAGTGGACAGAACACCCAGATACAGACAGACCACCATCCCCACCGTGACACAAAACAAAAATGCATGAACCATAGCATTATATTGTGAAACAGCATTATTCTACATGATAATGGCGATAATGGATCAGTACAAAGCTGGAGATGCTGCTTGCGACACAAGGCAGTCATAAGTCTGGAACATTACCACATAGAAATATTAACAACATTTTTGTCCCTCAAACTGCCTGTGTCAATGTAGGCCAACGCCAATATGTTTTTCTCTATACATAATGCTAATAAATACACATTTATAAAATTTAGAAATTAAGATTACTTAAAAATTCTGCTTTTTAGGAGAACAATAAAAATTTTGATGCCAACCATTTCTTTGAAATACACTACCGAGCAAACGTTTTAGTGGACTACCAATGTTCAAAAATGTCTGGCCGGTAGTGTATCTAAAACGTTTGTCTGGTAGTGATCTAAAACATTTGACTGGTAATGTACCCTTGTACCCCAGTTATTAAACTATTGCCACAAAAATAATTGGCACGAAACAACAAGCACCATCACTGCTTAATTACTTACAAACTACACCATAGCATCACATTGCAGCCACATATATTTTGCTTTAAAAGTCATACAAGACACAGCAAAACAATACAGAAGTGGAAGCAGAGTGATAAGTGCTCAGCAGCAGCCACCAAAAACATGCACATTTAGGCAGTTACAGAAACCCTGCTGAGGTTTGATTCATGTAAATGGAGATTAGTCTGAAACTAATTCAAGTATTATCGTAGTTTGATTATGAAAACAGTTCATGACTGTGTGATTGCAGTGTAAATGAACAGACCCACAGGTCATGCCCAGTTCATTCTGCCTTACCGTTCTGCCCATGGCGCCGAATGTCCATCAGCAAACTGCCCTCCTTCAGAGCAGCATCCATGCTGGCCTTCCACTGTTCGTAGCTCATCTCAGCCACACGCTGCCCTCCCACAGCCACAATCTCATCGCCTGCCAGCAGGTGGCACAGCTGTGCTGGGCTGCCTGTGAACCAGCGCAAAGCACCAAGAGGTTGCAGAATTAATACTGACCAATACAGCGCTGACATTAAAGTGATGAAACCTAGAACTAGCTGTTAAACGTCTCCAGCAATCTAGAATTCCTGTAAAAGGTTAGATGGTATATAAAGAGCCTTAAACTGTATCAAAATGGCTATAGACTCCAAATATGAAAACCTAGCTGCTAAAAGAAACTGTTCAAATTTACATATGATCTCTGATCAGCCCATTAAGTGTAGATGGAGTAACATTTAGGCCGGATACTGATGTCTGCTCTTTTCACTGTCATTCTGTGTTTCAAAACATACAAGTGCTCAGAAAAGCGTGAAAAGAAAAAAAAATGACAACAGCACACAAGAAATGTCTCTAGACTTTTCTCCAAGTAGACTGACGTATAAAGCCCTGCACGGTCTCACACCGGAGTTACTGACGTATAAAGCCCTGCACGGTCTCACACCGGAGTACCTGCAAGATCTAATTTCCTATTATGAACCGCCACGTTCACTCAGATCACAGGATGCTGGTTTTCTATTAGTTTCTAAAATTCAGAAGACTACAATGGGGGGAAGAGCTTTTTCCTACAAAGCCCCAAAATTGTGGAATAATCTCCCAGTTAATGTTCGGGACTCTGACACAGTCTCAATATTTAAGTCTAGACTAAAAACATACTTGTTTAGTGTAGCTTTTTGTAATTAAGCTTCTCTTTTAGATAAAGGCAGGAGATCTGGGGGTTCTTGGACACAGAGGTTTATGGTAAACTGAGATGTTGGTGCTGTTGTTCCACCACTTCACGCGATCACACAGGTTTGTTGATGGTGGAGTGGGGGGACCCCAGTGTCTCAGGGTACTCTCATGTCCATGTTACCTTCTGGTTCTCTCCTTTTAGTTTAGGCTGTTATAGTTAGATCTGCCGGAGTCTCCAGCCACACTCTAAAATTCTAAATATTCATATTCTCTACAGTCTTACTCCTGACCCAAACTAACTCTCTCTCTTTACTCTTCCTGAGGAAATGACTGTCCTCCTGTCTGTTGAAGGCTGTTGAAGGACTGATCATCGGGCCATCACCCCACCATCACCAGCCAGCTCACCTGTCCATTTACTGCTACACCCTCAGTTACATCACTGTGCCATCCAGATGCACCAGCACTGAGATAGGATGGGACTCTTTCAGCTCACGCCCACTTTACATAAAGACTGTCATAGACTGCCTCAGCCAGAGACTGCCTCAGTCATACACTGCCTCTATCTGTGCAGCTTCTAAAGCTTTGCTATCCAGATTTCAAACAGAGACTCCTTTCTTTGGTATTTAGTTCAAACTGTAAATACTGTTTGACCAGAGGAGGATGGGTCTCCCCTTGTGAGTCTGGTTCCTCCCAAGGTTTCTTCCTCCAGTTGAGGGAGTTTTTCCTTGCCACTGTTGCCTCTGGCTTGCTCACTGGGGGATATATGTTATAACTGTTATCAAAACTCTGTAAAGCTGCTTTGAGACAACATCGTTGTAAAAAGCGCTATATAAATAAAATTGACTTGACTTGACTTGACATGCTTGAGTTCAAGTGACTGAGGAATGCTGTTTTAAGACACACCCCCCAGGGGTTTGGAGATAATAACTTTTATATGGTTTAACCTGATCAAAATATGTAAAAATAGTTACAACTGACTGCTAGGAGTAAGGTACGTCTACCAGGAAGCAAATCCAATCAAACAAAGTAACTATCAACAAGACTTCCCAAACAGGATAAATCTTCCACCACATGACATAGCTAAAAAAAAAAAACCTGGCCCATTAGTTTACACCAGAGGTCACTAATCGGTGCACTTTAAGATGCACTTCTTTCAAAAGCATTTTGTTTTATTTAAATGTAGCCCTTGTTTTTTTCTTAAAGTGAGGAAAAACATTTATTTGAAGTTTTATAAGTTTTATAATTAATTCAGTTCAGCATTAAACAGTAAATATATTAAAATATACTGAACGGTATGTGTGATGTGTTGGTGTTTCAGTAGCTGATGGTATAAGATGCTGATACTAGACTACTTCAGTAAACAGGATACACCACAGAATCATAACACACATTAGAGATGATGACGGTCCAGACCTGGGCCTGAGGAAATTTCCTCTAACTGAATCTTACTGAACTCTAATTAAACTCCCCTGGTTTACACCAACACATACACACTAAACAAGCAAGAGCAGAAGAGCAGCTCATTCATGTGTATGGCATGCTAACTCCGAGACGAGAACCACACTGCATGAGCTTGTGCTCACCATCAGTATGCATGGCTAATCACACTAATGTTCAGTAAGTAACACCTTCACTGTTCAGCATCAATCATTCATGCTCGTCTCCCATTGAGTACTGTGTCCAAAAAAGGGAGCACTGTTTAAGGTCTTTTTCCAAATCAGATAAATAAAGTTAAAGTTATCCTAAAAATCAAACTTGACAATAAATCCAATCGATTATACCCTTCAGGATCTATTAGTCCAAATTTACCCAAAAAATTTAACTAGACAACCACAAAAACCCAACATTTCAGCCATATGTCCTATCCTTTTGAGCCAGTTCTTTGACTTACATTAGGTCACATTATAGTTAAAGTTGAGAGCAATAAATAAAAGAGACAAAAAGAACTACCATAATTAGCTATGGCATTCAAAACACTAAAACAATCCAAAAACACATCACCAGCACAAAAGGAGTGCAATAGTCATATTTACAGCTCCCTGAAGTATAGCGTGCCCTAGCTAAAATAACACAACCAATCAGCACATCGAATTACTTCGTTCTCCCCATAAAAAAAAACTCTCCTCAAGCAACACATTCAATTGCACCAACACAGAATTAGTTCTCTCCCTTTCAATTAAATTAAAACCCAAATATCAGATCATTTCTGGTACTTGCAGTAAGAAAAGATCAGCCAAGCGCAATAACAGATCATGTCTCTTACCTGGTTGGACAGATTTGATGCAAGCACCAGTGGAATCCCAAAAAGCTTGAAAGCCAAAGTCCCTACCGCTGTTAGGCTTCTGATTTAGACTGACTCTCATATCAGTATGACCCACCTGAGAGAGAGAGAGAGAGAGAGAGAGAGAGAGAGGAAAACATGCACACACGTCACCTGAGGCTAATGTGTCACTGCATCCTGCAGGGAAACCGGAGTACCTTGACACACTGATGCAGCGCTTTCCGCTCTGGACGCCACAATCACATACCATTTAATCTACGCTTACGAGACACCAGTAGCGGTCTAAAATTACAATATGGTAAACATGCACACCTGAGATCAAACTACACTGTACGGTCACTTCAAGCGACAAAAATAAATGCATGCCTTCATATTACCATCAAAGAACTCACATAGAATAGAGATCTTGCCCAATAAGAGGGATATTGTGTCAAATTGCATCATATTGGAGAACATTGACTAGCACTTTTGCTAGCGCGTTAGTTCTGGGGTAACATACATTAGCTTCTGAAAAAACATTGCATTGGGACACAAAGGACAAATAATGTTAAACGTGCTAATAAACTGAAGAAGTTACATTTTGTACATTTGTGTTTACTTATTAAATACTGTTGATTAATTACGTCAACATTAAGTCTCCCACTATCATTTGTACAGTGGTTTGAGAAGAACGCGTAATGATTCAGAAGGCAGTGTGCACAAAGCTAATCGGCCTAAATACGCTTCCACTACTTGTGAGCTATATTAGCCTCAAAGCTCCAGTGCAAAACTGAAGAAGCGAGCGTCAGGCACCAAATAGGTCTTGGCTGGTAATTTACGTTTGGGGAAAGGGGAAATCTAAGTCACTAGTGAGTCCCCTTTAATTGCCCCCTTAGTAAAAGAACAAGCTTTATCTGTAGGAGGTGCTACAGGGGTTGAAAAGCAACATCAATGTCTAAATGATGCTAAACTACCGTTTCCAGGAAGACCCTGACAATACAACTCTTCTTTAGTGGGCCATTACCAATCTACCGCAACTACTGCTCATCAGAGAGCGATGGTCAAATTGGTGGACCAGCCGTAGACTGATTTTGGTTAGCAATACCAATTTTTTTTAGTCCCTATTTCCAATTTCTAATAAATGTCAGTGAACTTACGACAAGGCAAGTTCAATGTAATTATGAGAATTATATTACATTAAACAACAGGAAATGGAAGAATAGATGAATGGAAATGATCATGTGCCCCAGATGCCCTTCCTGAGATCCACCTACTTACCTTGGCCTCCTCACTCTCAGACACGGCTCTCTGTTTGAGAGACGAGGCCACCACGCTAGCGGACATGAAGGAGTGCACTTTAGGAGCAGAGTGATTCTCTTCGTCTCGGTCCTCATTTCCCCACTCATTCCTCCCGTGGCTGGCATTTTGGGCGTTGGAGCGAGTCTTTCCCTCCTTGACTGGGTTTGTGACCTCCTCTTGGGAGGTGAAGGATACAGGCAGCTGAGGTCGCTCACGTTGACCTTTGATGAGGCCGTTATGAGAGTCGTCCATCTGCAGAAAGGTTAGCAGACACTTCTAAGACACTTCTTTATGTACTTAGTGACTTTCTAGTCTTTAAGCAAGTAATCCATTGACGTAAGCCCTTGTTAAACGCATTATTTGCAGTTGTTCTGTTTTTAAATTGCTTAAGTGTCACACAAACCCAATTCCAAGAAGCTGGGACAAAATGTATAATTTATAAATCTGCAGTATGTAAACAAAATCAACGCAAAATCAAGATATTTAATGTTTAACTTTATCCCATCATATTAGACAAACTTCAAAAAACACTGGGACATAAGCAATGCAGTAAAAGAAATATTGTGAAATGTCCTTAAGACAGGGGCTTTGATTAAGCTTTAGTTTATAGAAGCATCCAAAAAGGCCTAAAGGTCTAGTCATTTATTAGCAAGAGTGGGAGAGCATGTGTGTGTTAGTTGGGGGGATAAGGGCACTAGGATGCAAGCTTAGGTTTCATTATGTGCCAGGAGAATAAAGTGGCACAGCAGCCATGCTCTATTATTTATATGTGATTCGGAAGATGATCAGGCAGAGAGGAGTAACACTAAACTTCACAGGCAGAGCACTGTGCACACACATACTAAACAAGCTCCTTAAAAGAAGGACACATTCACACCCTGCTCTTGCTTCACAAATAAGAGAGAATAAAGGAAAACTGTCAACAAAGCTTTAATTTCTTTGTTAATGAGTCAATGACATTAAGTATTTCAGGAGCCAGGCAGATAGACTGTGGTCATATAAAGCTAATCAGTAAAACCATGTGCTTTTCTACTTTACCTGCTTCATTCTTGTAACGTATAACTATTTGTGGGAGATCTAAGACTGAGGGGACACAGTAGTTGTAGTATAGAATTAAATGGCAACAAGAAGGCTGTCCTCTAGTAAACAAAGGAAAGGAATATATATTTGTATCTATATACTTTATACTTGCCTATCTCTTATTATATATATATATATATATATATATATATATATATATATATATATATATATATATATATATATATATATATATATTTTAGAGATGGAAGGATCAATCGGCTATGTATCGGTATCGGACGATTTTTAATCAAAATATGTGATCAGTGATCGGCCGACTTTTCTCCAATTTAGCTGATCCTGAGAGCCGATCAATGGCGTTAAACAAATGAGCCTAATTTCTGTATTTCCAGCTAGCGTTTTGTTAAAACCCCTTCTGACCAGCTCCCTGCAATTCCTATCTAAACCGCTAGGTGGAAACACATACCCTTTTATTTTTCACAGACTGACTAAAGCAGCGGCCTCGCGAGAACAGTTTGCGTTTGCGTTGCGTCTGTCTGGCAGTTTGTTACCGTATGTGACGCAGACTCATCCAGGATGATCTGTAAAATTAGTAAAATCAATGTGTCTTGTTGGGAAATTAAGACTAAGACATTTAACACTACTAATCTGATACGGTTTTTAAGAGTACACCCGCGGCTGAATACTGTGAGTATCAGTAAACAGCAGAGCTAGCACACACAGCTAGCACTAAACAAATAACCCTGAACACCGTGCAGACCAGATCTGACCGGTACTAACAGAACAGCAGCAACAAATCAACATCTACATTTAATGATTGCAGTTTTTGTTTAAAATAACCAGAGTCTGCGTTTAATGACTGCATTTATTTAATTAGCTTTTTTCGTTTTAAATTAAGGGTCAAAATCGAAAGATTGCAGTATTGTGGATAGTTGTTTGATTTACTTTCTTTTTTTACTGTTAATTTTGTTAAACATATTATGCTGTTTCACATGAGCTTGTTAAAAATGGTAATAAAGCAGTTTTGACCATGTTTCATAACTTGCTTACTCTAATGACTATATGTAGCCCTGTTGCGGCATATTGCGTCGCCCTTGATCGGTATCGGCTATCGGCCGATCGCGTTGAAAGATGATCGGCAATCTGAATCAGCCTCAAAAACGCTGATCGGTCCATCTCTAATATAAATATATATATATCTCATGTCTGTCATGCTGTCTAATAAGTTTACTGTCTTACGTGTTTTTACTGTCTTATGTATATCGGAACCTGGAGAAATGCAATTTTACCCAGCTCTGCAGTCTGTATGACAATAAAGTTCACTTAGACTTGACTTTGGAAAGAAGGAAGCACCCACATGGCAGTTTATCTAAATTCTACAGGAGACAAGAGACCACCAGTAAAACTTGTATAATATCTTTATGTTATGGGCTTTAATCTAGTGCGTAACACACACTGAATTTTAAATGTCACAGGAGGAAACAATTTTAGTACTGTTTCATCTATATTTAACTAGGATGTGTATGCGCATAGTGTTCTACTATTTTAACCAGAATTATTAAAAAAGAATGCTATTTAATAGTGACTTTAGATTTTTGATGTCAGTTCTTTATGAAACAGAACCATACAGCAACTGGAGATGTCAAGACAGAAGCATGCACAAAATAAAACTGTAGGAAGTCTTGAAAATGCACCGACTAATGAGTACTCACGGAATACATCCTGGGCAGGGATGACACCCTGGAGGCCTTGGTTCCAAAAGGTCTCGGTGTGACTCCTGTGGAAAGTCGAGAGCCTCCCTCTGACCTCCGAAAGCCCCTGGGCAGGGTGGCAGACATCCGTGTTCCTCCAGAAACACCTTCCAGGGATTTAGCATGCTGGACAGGCTCTGCACCCTGCTGGCTAAACTGAGCACCAGATGACCCCAAAGTGGGGGAAAAGGGTTCCACAGCATTAGCAGATTCTGGTGGGCTGAAAAAGACGGATGTAGTCTCTCGGGTCTGGTCAGTCAGCAGTGAGTCACCTCCAACTGCACCATTAGTGAGAGCACAAGCTCCATTTAGAGAAGGTGCCTCAGGGGTAGAAAACAGGTCCACCAGCACTGCGCCACCAGGCCCGGCTGAGCTCATGGGCCCAGGCATGGTACAGCTCGTAGTGACAGGAGAGGCTTCAGAAGGTTGAAAGGCTTCGTCTGAAGCCAGTGAACCCAGCTGGGGGTTCTCTCTCGGGGCTGAAGGCTGGGAAGATAGAACTGCTCTGCTGGAGGGCTGCTGGGCCAAGGAGGGCTCCTGAGGTTTGACCTGCTGCTGATGGCATGTGGTAAACACGGGGACACTCTTGTGATCACTACAATGAAGGAAAAAAAGAAAAAAAAGGGGGAGAACAGATGGGACTATCAAATATCACACACACACACAATCTAAAACAAAAGAGTGTGGCACAGAAACCTTTAAACCCAGCCTGATCCTGGAGTACCTCAGTCCTAGTGTTTGCTCTGCTCCACCGAGACACACACACACACACACACACACACACACACAGGAAAGGTTTGTTAATTAGCTAATTAGCGGGATCCAGTGCAGTGAGGAAAACCAAACTATATGCAGGGCACAGGGGAACTCCAGAACCAGGACTGAGCTTAAATGAGAACAGAAAAATAGTATCATATTAAGACTGTTATGGACATGGATGTTCTTGTGTGTTTAGGGTCCAGTCCGGGATTCCTGTCTGCTTCACTCCAGAATCCGTTCCATAGTTTGGCTCCTCCTCCCCTTCAAAGGAGGCGCCAACTTCACACACCCCCAGGACTATCCTCATTCTGACTGTGAATTGTTGTTGTAATACTCCGTTTGCTCGGCTTGTTATCGACCCTGCTAGTTCTTTGACTCTTGATCTTCTGCCTGCCTCTTTTGTTTTGATTGCTGTTTGTAATTATTGTACATTTGTAAATAGAACCAGTTGTAGGAAGTAATGGTCATTTTGTTTAGGAAGTGGGCTTTTGTCTGTGTTTTGAGTGACTAGGGAGTGAAGGTAGCACTGTCTCTTTGTTTTGTCTTTTTTTGTAGGTTAGTCCGTGTCTGTCAAGTAGTTAGTGTGGGGGTTGTTTGTTGTATCTGGTTCACCTGTAAATAAACCTCTATACACATTTTTATAAACTGATCAAACGTTTTTTGTCTGTCAATTTAACAATTTCCCATTTTTCATTATTACGTGTTGCGGCCTGACCTAGACCAGGTCGTAACACTGTGTGTGTTTTTGGGTACGTGCATCACCTCTCCTCCTGCACCCCTCTGAGCACAGCAGTCCTCAAGCCATCAGGCCCTCCCCCGCTGGAAACGAGCTCGAGTTGCTCTCTCTCCTCTTTCTTCTTCCACAGGTCAGAGTTGGCACTCAGTCTGCGACTCTTCCACCTGTTCAGGTCCTACATCAACCAAGAATGAACATGGAATGTAAAGGTGGGATGATGGGCTGAACAAGCGAACAAAGCAAATGGACATAATCAATTAATTAATTAATTGGTGAAGGGGTGAAAGAAAGAAAACACCAGATTAATTAATGTGACCAGAATGGATGCATGTTAGAATAACAAATAATAACAATAATAAAAACTTTACCCACCACCTGATGCACACTACACACCTTGTAAGAACTGCTTAAGACCAATGTGAAAGGAACCGGGAGACCAAAGTGCAAAGTTGAAATTAATACAACAAAAGAATATAGTGTTAATCAATATCATAATATTGGGGACGTAACTAACTCGCTACTGTGTTTTTAACATATTTCAAGGCCTATCATGTTCCATTGTAATCACATTTATATTGTTTAGCCCTATATGCTACTAACATCATGTCAATTGGGGTCTACTGGACTCCATTTGTTATGCTGTTACTTTATTGTGCCTCTTACGATCCAGTAAGAAGTGCAGAGCCCTTCCATTACAGCTCACTGCTGCCTCCTATAGCAAGTACACGGAAATGGAAGATAAGATGTAAGCTACAATGTTATATCTCCTTTCCATCGACCCAAAGACAATTTTGAAAGTGCCAACTTGTCTAAGGGTTCTGAGTTTTGGGCTCAGTTTTACTTCAGCACATCTCATTTATATAAAAGTTATTAAGACTTATGGTATTTGCCTCAGGCAGGGTGCTATAATTTAATTCTACTGGCCTCAAGCACAGCTCCTGATCCACAATCATTCCACATTCACTGCTAAACTAACAAGATCAATTGTCACAAACCAGTTCCCATAAACCCCCAAGATGGTCAACATTTTTGCTTAAATTTACTCCAGCCCTAAGAGCCAGTTTGAGAACCACTAGTCTTGATGGTCTGAAGCTTGACACCACAATGTCTGTAAGAACAGTATTAAACTCATCCTTTGTGCTCAATCACTTAGGAAGACGTGAACTGTCCCCCTCTGGTGGCCTTCCATACAAACTACATTTTCATAAATCTTTCACTTCCCGTCTACATGCTCTTCAAAGCTCCTGTGAAACGTTACTCCAACACTGGGTGATTAGTATTTCACACAGTACACAACATTAAATAATTGCTCAAAAACATCCCAGCTTCAACTCAAGGGTCTGTTAATTACATGACGCCTCAAGCGTTTATGAGGCACTGAAATTTATGCAGTGCAGTGAACCTTCTCCCCAAACGACAAGGGCAGAGTTTTGGTCAGTAATGCAGCACTCACGTCTTGCCACCTGGCCTCGCCGTCCTTCACTCTGGTCTTAATGTGCTTTATGTGCTTCGGCCGCACCTGATCTATGGCTGTGGGCTCCAGAACCACCTCTCCGGCTTTACCCTGGTGATGCTGCTGTGATCTCGAGGGGTCAAAAGGCAAGCTGCTTTCAGACTCCTGTGGTATGGGCTCCAAGGCAAGGTCACTCATGGACTTGCTCCTGTTAGGTTAAGAAAATAAACCACTTGTATAATTAAATAAATTAGGATAATTCAGCTGTGGCAGTTCACTCAGTTGTAACATCAAAAGCCCAAAGACTGCAATGTGCAAATTCTTTTTATTACATAAGTTTACAATATAGCGTACACATTCATATGCAGTCAAATGAACAACTAGCCTGGACAAAGGCAAGAAACTTTTACACAAATCAGATAAATTAAAGCAAGCGGTAAAGACCGGCATGAATACAGACGCAAACCTGAACCAAGCAGACAGCAGCTAAACAATAACATTTATTTAAAAAATTGTACAGTTAAGAGCCAAGAAAAAGCAAATCTAGACTGTACTGGGAAATGTTGAATGGCAATAAAAAACATAACTGCTTTTGGTATAATGCTTGAAGAAGAACACCACTTTCACACAAAACCTACAAACGCTGGATCAGTCAGTAAAAATATAAAGCAGGTAGACATTATAGCAAAAACAAAAGCGCTTCAGGTTAGCTGGAGTACACCGGAAATCAATGCAAGTTCCACACCACCCAACATAAATTTAACAAAAGCAAATGAAAGCCTGCAACTAGAGATGCACCGATACCATTTTTTCGATACCTGATCTTTAAATATAGGCTGATACAGAGGATAGATACCTATACTAACTTTAACACAACTAACCAGGTGTTTTACTAGGGTAAAATTTATATTCTGTGCCACAAATAGTGAATGTGCTGGTTGGATTACTTATTAGATTACTTATTAGATGTTTTTCTGGCTTGTTTATTAGGTCTGTTTATTGGCAAGAACCTGGCAATTCAATGTGTATCATGATATTACAGTATATCGCAATATATTGACTCATAACTGCTGTATTGCTAGCAAAGTGATATACTGCGAAAACACACCACTGTATGAACAGGTTTGTCAATGCTTACAATAGCATTGCGCTCTTGTGCTGCTTGTTAATGTTGGAGTGGAGCTAAAAATGGATTACAACACTGCCATCTAGTGGTCAGAGGCTTAAACACAACACACAATGATTCACTGTCTTTCAGGAATCTGTGTATCGATACTGTGTTTTTGAGAATTGATACAGTATCACAAAACAAAATATCCCGATATTCAATATTTCAATATTTTCTTAAACTCCTAGTGTTTAAAGCATGGGGTCATAAAACCCCACTTCGGAGCGATACAGCTGACCAATGGAGGTGCACTGCAGGCAAGCTAGCCACTAGTCCGGCTAGCAGGCTGCTATGCTAGCTCAACGCTATCTTCATGTAGACAGTCTGGAGGTTATTTTGTCCCTCAATAACAGTCTGGACTAACATTAACACAGACTGTAAGTGACTACACAGCAGCAGATGAGGCATAACCGAAAGATGTCTGGCTCAGCCATTCCAGCGAGGAACTCCCATTAGCAAGTTTTTCCTCATGAAATGCAACTGTTACAAATTTTTTCATAAACTCTTTACTGCAGTCTGTCATGCAGGCATTAAAATTGCTTTGCGGTGTCAGCTGTAAGGACCAGCATCTTCATCACCAATAATGATACTGTTTAAGTGCCCGTATCAGCATCAATAGCAATATGGTATCAGTGCAACACTACCTGCAACTAATAAAAAAGCTGAAACGGCTGCGTATAATTGATTTATAAATTGTTCAATAATTAAATAACTGCAACATTTTTTTTTAAATAAATAAATGAATAAAAATACACACAACATACAAAACACACTCACTCACCCAGCGCGACGAGAACGTCTCCTAGGCACTCTAGATCAGGAAGACAATGACAAATCGAAACCTAGTCACTCTTAACTGAAAGCTGATTGGATGTCTTTGGACTTGCTTGCATCAGGAGAAATTGATGATGAAGTTTATTTAAAAAAATGTAGCGTCTTCTCAATACAGAGGGCCAAGTGTGGAGCCTTATTCTGCTACAAATTCTAAAATTTACTTATATATTTTAAGACTTTTTAAAAAAGAAATATTAAGAAAATCAACTTTAAACTACTTAAAGACTAGCAGTAAATATCTTCAACACAAACCATTTAATTAAAGACAAGGCGATCTCCAACTACATTCTTTAAGCATCATTTCCATGTCTGTGTGAGATCACTAGACCAGCACAGTAGGCCTCCCTGCTCCCATCTGAGTGATATTATCAGAGAGAAGCAAGCCTCAGGCATTTATCATATGAATGACTCACATTCTCAGAGCTTTTTCAAAAAATAGTTTTATTTGACTGGGCTATGGCAGCAAGCCTCAGAATCAGTAAAGTTGACATGGCAGCAGACTTGACTGTGACACAGCTGTAAAACACCACATTACATGAGCAGCCATCCATTTCATTTATACATTTTAAAACCCTGCTCTTCTACAGTTACTATTACCAAAGGGGCAGACAAACTGGTGTCCAGTTAACTCAATAGCAGTGTTTCTCCTTTAGCCTTTGGAACCTCATAACATTTTCTTCTCCTTTAAAGCAAACAACTCCTAATGCCTTGTACAATCGCACAGTTGAGAGCTGTGAAAGTAAATCTAGACCTCACTGGGAAACCTTGGTTGTTTAAAACTATTAATAGGAAAATGTTATTACAAGTCCAACACTGGAACCTATAACAACCAATGATTGTGATTATTAGTTTAAAAGTCACACAAGTGGATAGTTTAGTGGATAACACCACCAACACCACACACGGGACACAAGAGTTCAATATCTCATTCCATTACTGCTATACCAGTAAGAATATTCCCAATGATTGGTTTAAAAAATATATAATAATAATACAAAATACTTTGTTATGAATGTCATATTTAGCTACATCATGGTTATGGTAAATCACTAATCCACATTTAGGGCTTTAACCAGTCTTAAGTTTAAAATAAATATAATTATCAGTTTCTGATAAAAGAATCAGCCATAATAAAGTATTAACAGCTACTGTGTCAGCTCAGAAAATCCATATCAGTGTCTTCTTAGACAAAATCTCCAGAAATTCCATTCTGTGGTCTAGATTTGAACCTTATCTACATGATCTATACTGTGTCTGAGTTGTATGCATAAAAAGTAAGCTTTAATAAAAATCTGGTAAGACACCAAATTTCCACTGGAAGGGGTTTAACTCTGATCGCACTATAGCCAAGCTGCTGCTGCCTCTTCTCCTTCAGGACCCGTAGCTCTCCAAATTTCTTAGTGTAGTATAACAGCAGCCAGTTTTTGCATTGTCCAGGTTTCCACTGGCCTGAAACTCCATGCTTTTTGCCATTTTAAGCTCCCGCCAGTCTAAGAAACAGCAGACTCCACAGATGTAGTGTCTGGACTTACAATTTTAGAGCTGAGATATAAAAGCTTACTTTACAGGACATGTTGAAACTAGAACACATTACAATGGAAGCATTTCTTTCTAACTGAAGTGGCTCCCATTACATGTACACTAATGCTAAAACATGCAACAAATATGAATTTTATTAATAAAGTGTTTAAGTGTTTGAATACTTTTTGGACAGATCCATTTTGAACAAACAAAACATTTTGCTTGCGTTAGCTTTACGGTATACAGCTTAGAGTCTGTCTTAGGCAGAGGTCCCTAACTCAGTCCTGAAGTTAGCCCTCCAACAAACTTAACCTGACACAGCTTTTCTGAAGTGTGTTTGGCTCAATAACTGGAAAAAAAGTAGAATGAGGCACTAAATGGAAGGAAGAAAGGAACAAGGGAAGTGCTCAAAGTGCCTCAAGGAGTGCCTTAAAAGGTGTGTGGGGGTTTGGAAGCTGGTGAGAAATTGCGAGCAGGCACGCCAAGCCAGGGAGTGACATCATATTCAGAGTCTTCCTCAGATGAGCCAGACGTCCTTCGGCTAAGGCCAGGATAGAGAGAAAAAAGAGAAAGCAAAGGAATAGGGGAAAGAAGGATTTAGAAAGTGAAGAGAGGTCAAAAAGAGTAGACTGAGGTACCCATCTCCTAAAAAGCACTAAAGCTTAAAATATCTGTCTGAACTCAACAAGGCCCAATTACTTATGTCTAGTTTGGATGTCAATTGACAACTATTCGTTGGGAATGACTCAAGTTTCCAATTTCCCATTTGTTGTTTTTCACAGCCCATCTCAGATCTCAGGCTTTTACACTGCTTCAGTTTTCCGCTCTAATTTTATTGCCCTTATACAAAAGATGCAAAAACTGTTAGGGAGCAGCGCCACAGATCACATATCCCCAAAACCAGACTGTGAATCCCATTTCTGGTCCTGAATACTGGACCACAAGGTTACCCTAACAGATTGGCCATATAATATTACAGCTACAAGTGATTATTAAATTCAGGATGCAGTGAATTTGGGGTCCTGTCACATATAAAATAAGTAAAAATCTGTTCCTATATATATATATATATATAGTTTTCTACATCATTTAAACACATGATGAACACTTACACTATTAAAAACATCACCTTGATTTATCGAATCTATGCGTATTGTAAATTATGGAGGCCCACCCCTCCCATGCCCTGTTGGACATTTCAGGTTTAGACAGGATGATGTCAGGGTCTGGACTGCAATGTATTGGTCAAGTCAAAACTCTGGAGGCCTAGAAATAAATTAGGACTACAATTTCAGGTACAAATAAAGCTCTATATGTGGCACAGTTGGGAGCTTTCAGGCTCTGCTCAGTTTGTCTGTTAATTACCTGGTTTAGTAGGAGCCAAAGCAGAAAATATAACAAGAATAACAAGACTGGCCCCAACTGGGTAGACTGGCCCCCTGGAGTAGGTACAAGAAGTAAAGCCAATAAAACAACTCCTGTATTTTGAAATTGCATATACAAACACATTGTTGCTGTGACAAAACTTAACCCCATGTTTTCCCCTTTAAAAATAATATCTAAATATAGAAGCAATCCTTAAAACTACATAAATATTACAACTTGTATTACTTTTTTGGAATCACCACACTCTAGTGCATGACAGTTCAAACTGCGCAGCCAGGCGGCTCCGCCATCCTGCTATTTGAACCAACCTGAAGCCCTGCATCTTCTTGTACCAGGGTCTTCGCTGGGAGCCTAGTCTAATCTGTCCCACATGAGCATCTTCCTCAGGTGTCCAAAACTTGGGCAGGAACTTGTCAGAGTCAGCTTTGACTGAGGTCTGATGGGTGGCCTGAAGCACTCTGCGAGCATAGAGGTCATCCTGAACCGGGTCGGCGTAACCTTGGCCCTCATCCGATTCGCTTGAATCCTCGGTCATCGCTCGCAGTAAAAACTCATCCTCCAGTGCGGCCTTTTCATCTCCTCTGCTTGCTCTATAAGGTGGGAGCGACGGTTTGCCGTCCTGGAGAGAACTGTCCATGCGAGACGCAAACATTTCCTTTAAACACGCAGCAACGACAGATCAGAGAAAATTCAGACGTACACGTACAGGGTTAGGAGCATTAGTCACCACAGCGCACCACAAAACGTTAGTGGATCACTATTAACTCGGTCAGCTCAGACGAAAGGCCAAGATGTGGATTAGTGAATTCAAAGTCTTCCAATCACATTAGATTTGCCAAAAGCAATTCCAAGCATGGCTGAAAAGGAGGGAACATGTTCAACTACCATGAACAACATCCCTTAAACCTACAGCAGATAAAATAAACCCGCACTCTGTGGATTATCAAGTTTTCCCGATGGGCAGAAGAGCATTGCTGCCAAAAAGGGAAGAGCAGTAACAGACAAATTTGCAGAGACACAAGTGTTAGGATGCCACGGCAGATTAAGTCACTCCAAACTCTGACCTTTGGTCTGGCCTTTTGCGAGGCACTGTTGCTAACCGTGAGGCATCAGACATGGTGACCCATGACCTCTGAGCACTCGGGGTCACAGTGGGAAACAGCCTGGGAGTCCTGGGGTTCGGAGGAATAGCAAAGTTCACGGGAGTAACGCCGGTCGTCGAGCGAAAACGCCGACTTGCGAGGTCGTCTTGCACGAGGTCGGGTTCTGGCCGGTCAGAGTCAGAATCAGAGTCACTCTGGTAAGAATGTGCCCGTTGGTGGAAGGCAGAAGCAGGAGGGAGTTCAAGGTAGGACTCAGGTAAGCCCATTCCACTTTCACTAAAGCCAAGAGATGGGGAGCAAGTCACAATGCCAAGGATGTTTCAGGCTTTTTAGATATCCCATGTGACGCATATGATTTTGGATTCTGTGATTGTTTACTGTGAAGTATGCAAGCTTTTTTAACAAAAACAAACAAAACCTGGTTTCCTTGTTTATAGCCCGCTACTGTGATTTTTCACTTTCAAATATCAAATTGTGGCAAAATACCACATTGACGTCATGACACAACAACTGTTTACTAAATAACTGTAACGAAATTGAATTGTTTTAAGATGAGAGATAGGTATGAGAGATTAACACCATCAATGCAGCAATTTAAAACAGAATTTAAAACAGTTTTAACACAGAAGTGTAATCGTATTACATAAAGCTTTAGAAATGTCTGCCGATGAGTTAAACAACAAGAAGCAAGCAAATACCAACTTGATGACAACCAACATGACAACATAACAGGCCCATAAATAACAGGCCATATGGCTAACACGAAAAAACATACACAAGTAAATAATCTGATTATTTTAGCAAAAAAAAAAAGACAAATAGGACTAGACTAATTTATGCTAAGTATCTGCAATTTGAAATCAAATTGAAATCTGAAGGATATCGCCTTCAGATCATTCAGTGTGTTATTAGTTTGGCTTCTTGTGAGGTGCTTTTGTTAGATCATTTACACTGAAATAAAAACAAATCCTTAATACAATTAATGCAAACCATAAGTCAAGACTCCAGGCTTAAGAGAACATATTTGGCTATTTAACCTCTTCTGAGTGTAAGAAAGCAGCAGTACCTTGGGAGCGGGTTGGCATGCCCTCTTCCACCCTCTTGGTACCGGTCACTTCGTTTCTTTCTCAGAACGATCGGGACGTTTCTCTCTCGACTGGGCCCAGAGTGAGTTTCACTCCTGCTGCCCTCAGACATCCTGAAGCAGTGCTCTGCCTCCGCGTCACTTCCAAACCCTGACATAGACCAGAATAAATAAATAAATAAATAAATTAAATAAATAAATAAATAAAGGGAAAGGTGGATGCAAGAATAATATGAAGTCCAGAAAAGGCTCAGACCTTGGTCTACAGAGCACTTTTGGTTCTTGATCGTTGTGCAATACCACCATATAGCCTAGGCAGTCTACAAGGTGTCACCTGTTTGCTCGCTCGGCTGCGCATTACCACATGCATACGGAATGAGCTGGTATTTCACACTTATGTGAGCGGAGGGAGTGATGCGATGAGCATGAGGTGCTGGACTTTCATTAACATGTGTTTGATGGTCACAACATTACATACGGAAAGCAAATAGGAGGCCAATTTTAGAGCATATTTTTAAGCCAACATTGGTAAATAAATAAATAGATAGATAAATAAATAAATAAGAACAAAAAAAAAAACACGTCACAAACAGAAGGTAAACAATATGCAGTCCTTAAACATTTCACAGGCTCTGCCACCAGGGGATAGTTCGTACACAAAAAGTGGGCAATGGCACAGTGGAAAAATAAATAAATAAATAAATGTTATTTTATTAAATAAATAAATGAACACCAATACTCTTTCCTTCAGCAGAATGCTGTATAAGCCATCCCAATTCATTTATCCACACATTTATATTTATATATTTTTTTAGCTTTTCAGCTGTAAGGGTGTCTTAGCAGGTACACATCTTTTCAGACCCATAGCGTTATCTCAAAGTGGAAGGATGGATGGGTTCCTTTAGATCTGAAGCAAGAGTGGAGTTTGATTATCTCCTCTCTCAATGAAAGTTAAAAAAAAAAAAAAAAAAAAAACATACTTTATCTGATGGTGGCAGTTGTGGCGCTCCACCACGTCCAGCACAATCTTTAAGAGTTATATTTTTTCTACAATATTGAATCTTTTTGACTTTCACGTTTTCCTTTCCTTCTTATGCAAGTGGCTCACCTTGTTTCTAATCTCATGACAGCCCACTCAGAATTGCTTCACACTCCATTTAATCAAAGTAAAACTTCACATATACAAACAGAAGTTGCACCTACCTTCACTGCCTGCTATGAGTGTGCAGTCCGATGCTATGCTCAGCGTTCGTGACTCCACAGAGTCGAGGCTCTCCACTGAATCCTCCCTTCTGTAGCTTGGCTGCTGCGAGTTAAACAGGTCCTCCTTCTCGGGGTCCCAGTTCTCTCCGTAGCCACTATCCCTCACACTAGGCTTGGGGCATGAAGACTCCTCTAGTGCCTACAGGAGGACAAAAAAGTAGTTACATTAACAGTTCATTGACAAAGGAGTCACCTACCACACACTTGTTAACACAACTGTACTAAATAACAAAAGTTCTGTTGGGAAGACGATCATATCCAGTCAACTGACCCAGCCAATCCTACCCAGTTCCTACCCACCTTGGACAAGGCAACACCCAGTAGAGCTTCGAAGGCTTTGAAGTTGAGCTGCGGTCCGCTGTATGAAGGATCCGCCTGGGCCTTCCTACCCAGCCAATATATAGTTATTAGAACCTGGCAACGAAGAATAAGTGAACTGAGAAACATATCCCTGTTTATGCTCAGTGTTTACAATAACAGCGCCAAAAGGTCCAGTGGGATGAATAAACTGATTTCTATTCTATTGTACTCACCAATCTAATTTATTTGTATCTGCATTTTGTTCAGCTATTCTTTCAGGTTTAACACACTGATGACATCTTGACACTGCTGTTATTTATAAAGCTGTAAAGCCTAGTTTTCAATCTGCAGCTAAAACTAATCTCTAACCATCCAGCGGCACTTTTTGAGCTCTTGCTCCCTCGGTGTGGGTCTGTGTGTGTGTGTGTGTGTGTGAGCATGCAGAATGAATGGCTCTGTGTCCCAGTGTCCCTTTTGTTTCTTCTCATCCAGAAAACTCTTGTTGCGCACAAACACACACACCCCCCACTATGGCACCACAAGCATATGGACATTTAGCAATGGATATTAGCAACAGAAAAAAAATAAATACATCTTTCAAAGCCATGAGAACAAATCTTGCATGTCCATTTCTGTACATTTTATTATTTTGACATAACACAACTACATAACACAAGTCCCAGCTATAAGTTTCATTGTGTAGAAAGACTGGATGGATAGAAATGTTTTTCTCTCTTCTGTAAAGTTACAAATGTGGAGAGAGAACGCTTTGACCTAACAGCGATAGCGTGTTCCTAACAAGAGCCATCACTCGTATGCAATAAAGCCTTTTAAAATGACAATGCAAAACCACATGCAAAACATGAACTTGCTCACAAGCTCCTTTTACGGCCCCTGTAAGCGCCGGACACGACTAGATAAAATCCAAATGCACATACAGGTATTCAAACTCAAGGTACCGAAACCACATATCAGTTCCAAGCGAAATAATGATAATAATGATATAATGATAATAATAATAATGATAAGCGAAATAATAATGAAACCCAATGTGTTCAAATGAGCAAGGTTTTTAACAGAGAATCACTGGCCCTTCAGCTGGTGTCTCAAAAACTAAAAACATACAAATACCTCACCGTATTTTAGACCCAGTTTATCTGCCACATCTGTATTGTACCATTAATTACCACAGACAACCATTGCCGTGCTGCTCCCTGCAGTGAAACATGACCAGAAACTCAAAAACTCAAAACACACCTGCTTCAGCATCTGCCTATTGGTTTCTTTTGTCTACTTAGACACAATAAGGTTTTTGGTCAAATGGGTTTTTTGGTAGATCAGCTTTATGTGCACAATAAAAACATACTTACATTTTTCAGTCTCCTGGTTGTCTCTTCACGCCTGCACGAACGAAGAAGAGAGGTCAGTCTGATAGAGGTCTACTCTCACAGGCAAAGCAGGTCAGCAGCTAATGTTGCGAATTACAGTAACTGAGCCCCCCCAATACCACAAGTTGTCTGTCATCACTTTAAATGGACTCTACTTACACTCTCAATACCAACGAGAGTCTAACAAAAACAAACAAACAAACTAAAATCACCACACACTTACTTACAAAGCAGGTGGCTACACAAAATTAAAATAACACTGGACACGTCACACGTCACATGCCATCATAAATACCACACTGGAGACATGAGACATGGGGGGGTTGTGCTCCTACAATGCTGTTGAGGTAACTAGTAAGAATAAGATCAAAAGTAGCAGCACTCCCTGCTGTTCTCCCTAAATCATGATAAGAATGCACTCCCATGCATGCTGTATTCAGTTGTGCTGTAAAAGCAACGCAAGTGAAAGTCAGTTAAAAATAGCTGCTCAACAGACAGATCTACTATAGCATGCGGCCTTAAGGAGCAACCTACCACGACTAAATTTAGAAGCCATGCTGTGCTCCCAACCACCCCCCCAGAACTGCCTAATGCACACATACGGTCCAAGCTTTCAGCAAAACTATAAACGCTTCTCAAAACTCGCACAACAAGAGATCCACCGCATCTAAATCACATGGACACGGTTGGATCAACTGGAGTAATCGTCTGGCTAGGTCACTCTGTAAAGGAGACCAATATAACAATTTAAAACATGGATTATGATTAGGGCAGGGTATGCTAATTCTAAAGGTCGATCTCGGGTTTATACGAATTGATATCTCATTATTAAAATGAAGCTCAATTTGAATCAAAAAATCATAAAGCATGATAAAGCATTATCAGGGGCAGTCGTGGGCTGGAGTTTAGAGAACCAGCCTTGTGATCCCAGGAACCAATAGGACGTAACTGAAGTGCCCTTGAGCAAGGCACATAAACCCTGACCACTGTGGTAAGGCTGCCCACCACTCCGGGCAAGTGTACTCACTGCCCCCTAGTGTGTGTATGTGAGAGTTTCACTGCATGAAGGGGTTAAATGTGGAGATCTTAAATTTCCCTCAGAGATCAATAACGTATCTAGCACTCTACCTGTCTATCAGTCATGAAAACTATATGAGTGAAACATTATAACCTGAAAGAATCTTCCTTCAAACATAAACATAAACTGCAACTAACACATCTGTTCTTTCTCAAACATTCATCAATGATTCATTTTCTTCTTGACACACTATTAACATTATAAAGTAGCTACATTTTATTAGCACTCAATGCACAAATACAGGTAATTCAAGGGGTTTACTTACTTTTTTTGAAACTGCACATACTAATTTTTAATGCAATGCTTAATTTACTCAGTAGACATTGTTTTGGAGGACAGCATAATAAAAAGGGCATTTTGCCCCATGTCTCACATCAAAGGTTATATTTTATATTATATAAGTAAAAAATAAAATAATAAATGTACAATTTCAAACCCATATACTCCCTTTTCCTCCACAACTCTCAATTTAATATGCCATAATTACACAGTTCACTTTTATAACGACCAAACAAGAAAACAATCAGATCAACTAACCTTAAATATTGTACCTGGGAATAAATTTCATAATAAACCAAGCCCACAAGCATTCAGTAGCTATGGTCTGTTTTGACCACGTTACCTGATCCCGAATAAAGTAGTTTTTTGTTTATATACATTGTACAACCATTTTTGAATGGTTACATTTATAGTTCTGATAATCTTTTAAGCTAATGTTTAGTACAGGACACCAGTGTCCTCCTCCACAACTGCTAACACAAAGAACTGCTGACTTGGTTTAGCTTCTCAGCTCAAAGCCCACCTGTCTCTCTCATTAGGGGGGACAAGTTATAGCCACTCTCCATTTTAACTACAGTTAAAATCAGAGGCATACTTCTGTAGTCACACCAGTTGTTAGATGCAGGTCAGTGATGCTGACCAGGTCATGGGTTTTAGGGTCAACAAGTAACATCGTCCGTGAAATAAGCAGGAGTGCTACAAAACACATTTTATATGGCCACTTTTTAAAGCCTTGGTTGGCTGAGCTTTCTTGAGTTTTATACTAGATGGTGTGCAAAAATACACAGTATTTGCATAATACAGTCCTGCCAGCCAATGCAGGAAAGCTGCTGCCATTCAGCAGTAGGCAAATGAGATCTCTACCTGCACAGACAAGATAAAAGTATAAACTTTGTTTAAACTTTGCACGGAACAACTTTTATTGTGAAATGATGAGTAGATGAATGTCATATCACAATACTTATATATAATACAACGCACAGACAATGCACACAAAGTGTCCCATTTTAAAACTGCTATCGAACAGCCCAGGCACAGCGCTGTTCATTAACATTTCCCATGATGCGGCAAGACCTTTGGCCAGTGTTCTGTACTGCTAACATCCACAATATGCTCAAAAAATCAGACCATGCATCAAAAAGACAAAATGTACCAGTGACGCAACATCATATGGCCCACCTCTAATCTTCACTAACCACAGAGGAAAAAACTTCAGTGCAAAGTAACATACAGGCTTTCATAACACGTAATTCATGCGCATTTCTTATGTTGTGAATAACGACAAATATATATACTTCTGTTTTTGGATGGCAGCAACTTGCTATTTATACCTACTGTAACCACTATCATGATAAATAGATTACCTGACTGTGACGCGAGTGGAGACATCCTGCAGGTCTCCTGGATGAAAAAGCTGAGAGTCGTTCAGCCCAAGTTTCCCACAGGCTTTCAGAAACACATTCACGTTGTCCTGCAAGTGTCAAACTACAAGTGTTAAAGGCAGCTCACCACACACAGAAAGAGCAGAGAAGAAGATCAAGTTACAGAGCACCTCAAGGTTGGCTATAGCCTGGGAGTACAATGAGATTATAGTCTGAGGCTGATAGATAGGGAAATACAAAAGGAGAGGCTGTGCGAGTGAACTTACAACATGTTCTTAGAAGGACAGGACATAAGTGTAGTAGAACTTCTTTATTATAAAAAGTAATAATAATAATAATAATAATTATCCCATTTTGTACGAATAACTGGAAAGTCAACCATCAAGATACGTCTGGTGTCCATGTTTGCTTCTTACATTTTGTTACAAAGCTGATGAGGCTACCAATTCATAACAGCTTACAGTCCTTCATTATCACTGTGTAAGCTATGTTCAGTTGTTACACAGTCCCACACAGATTTCAGACAATGTACAACATACTGTTATCTATAAAACTGAATTGCTTTAATTCAATTAATCTTAAGCTGTGATGCAGTTTTGTCCATTTTTTTTAAAAAACTGCAAAAATCTGAATTTCTATAGCTGAACTACTGTTTTAGGCCATCTTCTACTGGTCACAGAGAGAAAGAAAGAAAGATAGCATTGCCCTGCAAGCAAATGCAGCAGTTATATCTCTATTTGACCAAAGATCACAACAGCTAATGTCTCTCTGCTCTTACCACACAATGACATAAGTTTAAAAAAAAAAAAGATTTTCACCATATAGAACCATGCTCACCAAGCCTGCAATTGGTGTAGAAAGTCTGTTCACTCTTTTAATGATTCCTGGTTTGAGCTTGTTTATCAGACTGCACAGAAGTAAATAGAAAGAGGAGAAATATGAATTCCAGCATAGCGTAAGGGGGACACAATGGCAAACAAAAAGAGTGCAGGTTCAAAATGTTAAAACATTAATTTCTTCACAGTTATTACAATATCTGCCATCACTACTGCAAAACATGATGTGAAAAAGGACTCCTCTAACCTATAAGTAAAAGGTTTACTGTATGCTTATAGCATTTTGATCAATTGCTGTCACAGAAAAGCCCTTCTGTGGGTGTTTTGATGGATTTTTAATCACTTATATTGGAGAACAATCAATAATCACATTACATCAAAAACTCACAAATGCGGTTTTAGCACCATATGAGTCCACAGAGTGACAGACCTTCATTTTGAAGAAAAAAAAAACCCAATTGTCGGTTGCAAAAGGCTTTACATCATTATTTAAAACAATTATAAAAGCTACCACACGGCTATAAAACCATAAAACACAGCACAAACTCAGTGCAGCCATTTGTGTGTGTGTGTGTGTGTGTGTGTACAGTGATATGCTAGTAGAACATAAAAACCTGTAGCTTAACCTAGACCCATTAGTTGTGAGCTAACATTGTTACTGTAAGCACATTGTTTGTTTCTCTTCCCCGCCCCCAACTTTTAAGAAAGCTTGTCATGTTCCATAGCACACAATCTCCTTACTTAATAACTTTAGCATCATTTCAGGATTAACCAATTATACAAAAACACTGAACAGGCATGTTTAGATTTCCACTATTTGATGGCATATTTATTAAACGCCAGATAACCAGCATGTTTAAGTGACACTGGACTACTGTCTGGATTTTATTCATTTAATTGCAAGTTCAATCCTATAGCAATAAATTTTACCTGTCCATAAATCTAATCCAGTTAGCTGCATACTGCTTTATTACTTTTCATTACTGAGTATGTGTGTGCAATAAAGGCCCAACTCCACACAAGGCAACTCTAGTGCCAAATTGCTAAGGTTATCCTGGTAACACTAATATCACCCATTGCCAGCCATTCATTAGATGACGATACTTGTGCCATGTCATGTAACGTACTTTGCCCAGGCTCTTACTGAACTTGCTGCCTGGTCCATTTTAATATACTATGTTATGCTATGAGTGCAAATATACATACTGTACATTTGCACTCCTGGACACTATTTAACATTTACTTAAATACAATCTTTGCACATTTATTTATTTTTAAAACATATCCCAGTACTGTCATATCTACTGATACCCGTTTTTTTCTTGCACATTACCTAATTTATTACTGCACTACCTTTTTACCTACAGTCAGGGTGTATAGTTTGTATTCATATGTTCTTCATATTATCTATCCATCTATCTGATCTCAGTATATAGCATAATAATCAAAATTCAAACTTACTCGCACAACAACACTCCATTCTCCAGAGCAGATCGGAAGTTACTACTCCCAAACCTCTTCGTGGTCACTTCCTGTAAATAAGTAAAACAAAAACAAAATGAGATATTAAGACAGACAGCGTACCCTAATTAACCAGCCACTGAACCCTAATAACACAAATTGGGCCCCTTTCTGTCTCCCTCACACACTCACACCCATCTATACACAAAGGGAAAGAATTTTGATCCCCTAACCAATGATTTAATAATGAGTATACAGGTGGATCATGAACGCTCACTAACAGGAAGCAGCCCAATCCTTGTCAACCAGTACTTTTAAAACTGTATCAACATTATTTTCCCCTTATTAAACCATTACAAAGCAAACTAGTCAACACTTAAGACCCCGTTCAGAAAACAAAAAGGTCACAGTCAATAGACACATTAAATGAAAAAACTCACTAATGTGTTTTTAGCACCATGTACACAGAGTGACACCCCCACAGAGTGTTTGGCCCCCTAGCTTTGCATTCCCAACTATCGGTTGCAAAAAACTTTGCATCATTATTTAAAATGATTAGAGCTACCACATGATTAGAGCTACCACATGATTTAAACTGAATTTTTCTGAACTGTATAATCAAATTTGATGCCCTGAGGGTATAACTAAGCTTTTACATGTATATTTGGGTTGTTGCTGGCTTCTGTCTCCTCCCATATTGTCACTTCCCAGTATATAAAAAAAACATGTGATACCGACGTGTCAAATCATGGGATAGAAACTAGTATCCTGTAGAACCTCCTCTAGCCCATACCATTCTTCAGAACTCTCCTAAACGCTTCTTGAACCAGTTCTAGATAACTTGGTCCCAGTGGCACAGGGCATAATCCCACTAGAATCTCTCATTACTCATTCAAGCCCATGAACGGCTGCAAATAGTCATCAAGCAGTGATACATAGCAGGCATTGGTCAATAATGTGTTTAGGCGGACCAGTGGACCCAACCAGTATGGAATCACCACCAGCCTGCACATTGCTGTGCTGACAACTGGGGTACATGGCTTCCTACGCTCAGCTCCAAAGAACTTATCAGATCACCCACATGTCAACAACAACACAAGCCCAGGTAAGGCACTGCATCCAGCGTTGTGGTGTTAACAGAGGCACTTGGATGAGTCTTCTGCTGCTGTATCACATGAATGCTAATGAACGCTGTGCTGACCTGCGGGGTGTGTGTGGGGCCTTCTGTACTCAATGTGGAAGTAATTTTTGCTTGTCTGTTCACAGTGGCAATTTTAGCAGCCAGCCACGAACGTTATGGGCGGCAACTGCACCGTCCATTGTGGGTGGCAAGGCCTTCTATGACATATTCCCAGTACAAACATGACACTGCGGATCGAGAAGTGTTAACAGCTCACATAACTAACAGAAATTAAATGTCCCATCCATCTGGCACACACCATCATGCCTTGTTCGAACCCTGATAACCTGATCTGATCACCTTACCATTAGCACGCTGACCAGTGTTCAACCTGACTCACAAGATAGCACCTCACGTCGTTGCTGTCCAATGAAAAAACATGCATCACCATTTTTGTTGATTTTGAGTGTTCCATGTCATTTGAACATGCCAATGGTCGTTTACATTGCGTCTGAATTTTATGATGAATGGACCAATAGAAGTGCTCCAAAATAGCTCTGAAAGATTTCTAGTTCCATTGACTTCCATTAAAAGTAAAACAAGTTTTTGGTCTCTCCTGTAAAGTATATTCATCGCCACTTCATAATCAATTTAAATGCTATTACCCCACAACTTAAGGCGCATGAGTGCAGCAATGTGCAATTTTGTCCATATTAAATGCAGACTACTATGTGCAACATAAATGCTACCCCAGCTACCCTTTCTGAAGAACATCAGCAAAAGATATCACCACAGCACCTGTACACATTCACAGCAGCAAAGACCTTATAATCCACTCTGACATTTCACATGAACTGATCTGGAACATCAGCAAAAAGACAAACCTCATTGAGGGACTAAACCTACCATTCAAGCTCTACTTAAATTAACCCATAAACATTCATCTACAGGTCACCAACGGCCCCAATTCACAAGAACATGGCAAAAAACCCACCACTCCATCACAAATGTGCCATGTTCGAAAAGGTACCCAACCAAGCAGTCATTTAACCCCCCCTCCCAGTCACATGGTGGACTGAGCATTAGCAGGCAGTTGGTGGGCATACAAGGAGCCATGCCGCGGGACGTGGCTCTGAAGGCCTTTGTGCTCAGACTGAGGGGCACTGAGGCATCTGTGCTCAGTGCATGCCCAGATCTTGTGCTCTCTCCCATCAGCTTGTTTGGGCACATGGAATGTAGAATGCCCTGTTAATGACCAGCTCTCCACAACCAGGAGGTGGTCAAGCTCAAAGGGGTGCTAAGCAATAATTAGAAGTTCTGAAAGGACAGTGTACTACAGGAACAATAGGGTTTTCATGTCTTCGAGCAACAGAAAAGCAGCTAATGTGGACATTTTCAGCGTTGCACTCACTGTTACTGTACTAGTTTGCATGCAAGCCTATATTGTTAAAGGGCATGACTGTGTGTGTGGTGCCTCTTATAACATCTAACATAGAAAATAAAGATCCACATCAAATGAATTGCATAGCATTTCTAAGTCAATTAAGTACAGTGCAAGCCAAGTCCAACCAGAACAACTGTGATCCAAATGATCGTATTGATTTTAATTTAAAAACTAAAATGCGAGAGCAGCGCAGCAAGCCAAAAATAACCGCAAAAGGAGAGAAAAAGGAAACTGCATCACTTTTGTGCAGGAAATGGTGGTTTAGGTCATACCAACACTCCAACACAGCCTGCTCTGGTTACTACAGAAACATAAACAATCATCTGATATTAAATGAACACATATGTCCAAGTTACGTCGAATAAAACATCAGCTGTGCACTGGACGCTCTACAGAGACACCACAAAGGCAAACAAGACGACCAGTAATAAACTTCAGATAGCACGGAAGCGATGTTTTGTTTTAACAGGAAATGAAGGCTTTACTTAAGCCCAAAGGCTTTACATCATTATTCAAAACTATTAGAGCTACCGCACGGCTATAAAACCATAAACGCGGCACAAATACAGTGCAGCCTTTTGTGTATGTACTTGTCCAGCAATGTGCTATCAGAACCCAAAGCAAATGTTTGGTCATGACATTGATAAAGCCTAAGTGGACCACATTCATCACCAAAATTATATCATTCTTTACCATCACTTCCACTGTGTGTTCATACTGTTCTACAAGGGCATCACATGAGAGCACAGGCAATAAAAAAAAGATCTGCATTGACTACCATTAACAGCCTAGACAGAAGAAGGTAAAAAGTGGTGTCAATTTTAGTCCAAACACAGCTAATTAAGTTTTCCAGCCATAAATAAGCTCTTTGCAAGCTGGATTAGTCATATTGAGAGTCAATGGCTGAAACAGTGCATGGCGGATCTGGACTTTTCCAAACCACTGAAAAGCTAACTTACCTCTATCCAGCGTTGGGCCTCAGCAAAGGCCACCTCACAGCTGAGTGTCGACTGCTCCCTCCACTCCATCCCCAAACGCTTTCCAGTTTCTGTAGAGTGGAAGATGGAATTCCAACAATAAATAAATAGATAAATAAATAAATATATTTGCGGTCATCTACAGTGGTTTGATGGGAAAGTGTGTACAGTATAGAGACTTATTTAGATGTATTTACCAGGGCTTATGAGGCCTACCACACAAATATATATCATTGCATATCAATAAATTTAAAAAGAGATTTTATTAAAAGCAGTTTTGCAGCATGCCTATTGGTGCAACCATTAAAAAACTATTACAACGGGAGCAGATGCCCTTGAAAGCTGAAAATTAAGAAAAAGAGATACTGCTGATCTTTTTCTTTGGACAGCGAGAACATCCATTCTATTAACTATGGAAAACCAGCATTGAACCTATCACCTGAACTTCAATGCTGATAATCTGGCAAATTACGTTCTCTGGGGACTATCTGGCCTGTATGTCCATGACGAAAGCACCTTCATAAACACTTAAAACATGTTTTAGGCGAAAGGCTTCTCAAACCTTTCATAAAACAATGGCTCAGACACTATATGACATTAGCATCCATGTATCTGCGATAGCTTTCAGAGAGGAAGCTTCACCACCACTGTGAGGAACTAGATATAAATAAATAAAATAAATACTCTGTACTTTAGAACTGAGCTTTTGAAGAATCAAAGCACTCTCAATGAAGTTTGGAGAATTAATCTCTCTTCAAGAAGACTTTAGTTTCTGTAGGTAACCGCTTCATTTCCTTCCCCTTCTTTCACCAGCAGCATCACCATCTGCAAACAACAGCAGCAACTACATTTCCTCTCGACAAAGCAAGCAGCCTAGTCCAGCACAGGTGCCTGGACAGCAAGACACTAAACCTGGACCCGGTATTGAGTGTAAACCTGAAGAAAGAGGTGGCTGAAGTTATGCTAATTCCCCGTTCCACCTTAAATGGGACAGTAGTTACATTCTAAGAAGCTGAGTTCAGCAAGAATACAACTACTGCTCCATTTAAGGTGGAACAGGTAACTAGAATAAGAAGCTAAGTTCAAAAAGAATGTAACTACTGCTCCATTTAAGGTGGAACGGGAAATTGGTATAAGAAGCTAACTTCAGCAAGAATGTAACTACTGCTCTATTTAAGGTGGAACAGGGAATTAGAATATAAAGCTAAGTTCAGCAAGAATGTACTGCTCCATTTAAGGTGGATGGGGGAATTGGAATAAAAAGTTGAGTTTAGCAAGAATGTAACTACTGCTCCATTTAAGGTGGAACGGGGAATTGATTAAGAAGCTAAATTCAGAAAGACTGTAACTACTGCTCTATTTAAGGTGGAACGGGGAATTGATTAAGAAGCTAAATTCAGAAAGACTGTAACTACTGCTCTATTTAAGGTGGAACGGGGAATTAGAATATAAAGCTAAGTTCAGCAAGAATGTAACTACTGCTCTATTTAAGGTGGAACGGGGAATTAGAATATAAAGCTAAGTTCAGCAAGAATGTAACTACTGCTCTATTTAAGGTGGAACGGGGAATTAGAATATAAAGCTAAGTTCAGCAAGAATGTAACTACTGCTCCATTTAAGGTGGAACAGGGAACTGAAATAAGAAGTTACCTTCAGAAAGCAAGCAGTTGAGCTTTTCCATCAAACTAATAGCGAGTAGTTTTACGGTAACCCCACTAAAAAACAGTCTATCACTACGACAAGTTAAAAAACGTTGATATTTAAGTTATTCCGCGTATATCTGTGTGTGACATCCCGCCGCAGGCTTTCTCCACAACGCTGTGGTGGTAAAACAGTGAAGCGCGCGCCCCTCACCTCCACGAGCGTCTTGGTTTTGCCGCCAACGAACCCCGATTCACCTCTGCTGGAGCCGGTCCTGCCAAATGGTCAGCACAGTCCACCTTCACTGCGAGCCCCGGAGAACAAGAAGCGCCGCTTAAACGCTGCTCGATATAAACACTAGCAGCTGGGACAGGACGGTAGGCTGGGTTTGAACCTCGTGCCAGAGTTTTAATACAGAGGTCACGCCCTCTAGTGATAAGGTGTAACTAGGGGACTGAATTAATTGTGGATGCACCACCGACGCCTACCACGAGATGTCGCCAAATACGAATAAAAAAAACACTGGACCCTGTGACTAAAAAAACACCAGCACAGGAAAAACAGACCTATACTCTACATCTGTTACACCATGATAACGACCCCAGTAGGATCTGAGGTGGGATGCTTGATTAACTGTAAGTAGATTTAGTTATACGGAACAAAAATGTCCTACTAAAGTTGACCCTTTAAAGGGGAATTACACCAAGTTTCCCAGATTTCTGAATAAGTCAGTGGTCGAGTTGTACACAAAGTCATTCCAAGTGGGTTGGCATGAAACCTTTTGATATAGAGATTTTCTATACAGTGGTGGTGATAGGAACCAGAGATCACCCTTGTATGACACAAATATTTCAATTCATATATACATAACTTGGGCGGGATGGTGGTGTAGGGGTCAGCACCGTCGCCTCACAGCAAGACGATCCAGGTTGGATTCCCTGTCCGGGCCGCTGAGTGTGAAGAGTGCATGTTCTCTCTGTGCTTCCACAGTCCAAACACATGCATGTTAGGTTGATCACTCACTCTGAATTGCCCGTAGGTGTGAGTGTGTGTTGGCCATGCAATAAACTGGCAACCTGTCCATGGTGTACCCTGCATTGGCTCCAGCCCTCCCGTGACCCTGACTAGTGGGATAAAGTGGGATACATAACTTAAATGTGTCATCTGAGTGTTTATATTATTTTTGTCCAAAAGACCTGTAAAGGTTTTACAAGGAATGGACTAATAGAAATGCTCCAAAATCAATTAAAATAAAACTTCTTTCCGTTAACTGAAACTTTAAAAGGCAGCGTCTACATAAACATTAACTGTAATAACTCTCTGTGAGGGGGCTTTTAGAGGTGGACGTCTGGTTCCATTCATCACCACTGTAAATATTTCTGCATCTGTAGGTTTCTAAACTACTCCGAAGCAATGATCGTTTAATCATGTACACTGCTTGTGACCTGCCTGCTTTCCAGTCTCTCCAACTGTCAGTCCAGCATTTCACTTGACCCCAGCACGTACAGGGCACGCAAGCGAAAACAGGGATGCAGCAATATTGTATTAACATTTGATACATGGACTCAATGCAACATTTAAAAACTGCTCACACACTCTGCTGCATCAATTCCAGTTAAACAGCAATTTAACTTTCATTTTATTAAAACACACGACCAATCACTGTTCTTTAACTGTGTGTTAACTCCATACGGAAATGACCCTGGTCGCCTGGTCAGGGAATCGAACCTCCTTAACATAAAAGGAGGGTTAAGTTACATTTGGATTTACAGTCAGACTTATTTTGTGGGAAAATTAGTCCCTCTAGTCCTGCTGGACATCAAATATACACCACTGCTGGTGAATGTGAGTGGAGGCCTAATCAGGTGTTAGTCAGTTGTGGAATGGAAAAGATCTCTTTACTGAAGGAGACTCTGTAAATCTGAACATCAAGTGTGAAACAAACCCTGGACCCTCCATCACTAGCTCGCCCTCCATCATTGACTCGCTCTCCATCACTGACTCACCCTCTATCACTGGCTCACCCTCCATCACTAGCTCACCCTCCGTCATTGACTCGCTCTCCCTCACTGACTCACCCTCTATCACTGACTCACCCTCTATCACTGCCTCACCCTCCATCATTAGCTCACCCTCCGTCATTGACTCGCTCTCCCTCACTGACTCACCCTCTATCACTGGCTCGCCCTCCATCATTGACTCGCTCTCCATCACTGACTCACCCCTTTATCACTGGCTCACCCTCCATCACTAGCTCACCCTCCGTCATTGACTCGCTCTCCCTCACTGACTCACCCTCTATCACTGACTCACCCTCTATCACTGCCTCACCCTCCATCATTAGCTCACCCTCCGTCATTGACTCGCTCTCCCTCACTGACTCACCCTCTATCACTGACTCACCCCTTTATCACTGGCTCACCCTCCATCACTAGCTCACCCTCCATCATTGACTCGCTCTCCATCACTGACTCACCCTCTATCACTGCCTCACCCTCCATCATTAGCTCACCCTCCGTCATTGACTCGCTCTCCCTCACTGACTCACCCTCTATCACTGGCTCACTCTCCATCATTGACTCACCTTCTGTCACTGGCTCACCCCTTTATCACTGGCTCACCCTCCATCACTAGCTCACCCTCCATCATTGACTCGCTCTCCATCACTGACTCACCCCTTTATCACTGGCTCACCCTCCATCACTAGCTCACCCTCCATCATTGACTCGCTCTCCATCACTGACTCACCCTCTATCACTGGCTTACCCTCCATCATTGACTCACCCTTTATCACTGGCTCACCCTCCATCATTGACTTGCTCTCCATCACTGACTCACCCTCCATCACTGACTCACCCTCTATCACTGACTCACCCTCCATCATTGACTCACCTTCTGTCACTGGCTCACCTTCCATCATTGACTCGCTCTCCATCACTGACTCGCTCTCTATCACTGACACACCCTCTATCACTGGCTCACCCTCCATCATTGACTCGCTCTCCATCACTGACTCACCCTCTATCACTGACTCACCCTCTATCACTGGCTCACTCTCCATCATTGACTCACTCTCCATCACTGACTCACCCTCTATCACTGCCTCACCCTCCATCATTAGCTCACCCTCCGTCATTGACTCGCTCTCCCTCACTGACTCACCCACTATCACCGGCTCACTCTCCATCATTGACTCGCTCTCCATCACTGACTCACCCCTTTATCACTGGCTCACCCTCCATCACTGACTCACCCTCCATCATTGACTCACCTTCTGTCACTGGCTCACCTTCCATCATTGACTCGTTCTCCATCACTGACTCACCCTCTATCACTGGCTCACCCTCCATCACTAGCTCACCCTCCATCATTGACTCGCTCTCCATCACTGACTCACCCCTTTATCACTGGCTCACCCTCCATCACTGACTCACCCTCCATCATTGACTCACCTTCTGTCACTGGCTCACCTTCCATCATTGACTCGTTCTCCATCACTGACTCACCCTCTATCACTGGCTCACCCTCCATCACTAGCTCACCCTCCATCATTGACTCACACTCCATCACTGACTCACCCTCTATCACTAGCTCACCCTCCATCATTGACTCACACTCCATCACTGACTTACCCTCTATCACTGCCTCACCCTTCATCACTAGCTCACCCTCCATCACTGACTCACCCTCCATCACTAACCAAAAATAGTAACAGATTTGTCCAGTAGAAAAGAGTCAAATCAGTAGCATGCAGTGAAAAAGTAACTTAAATAAGTTCTGATTAGCTGTCCTGTATTGCAGGTGTTAGTCAGTTGTGGAATGGAAAAGATCTTTTTACTGAAGGAGATGCTGTAAATCTGAACATCAAGTGTGAAACCATCCCTGCAACCTGGAAGGTCTTTTACAAACTTCAGGTGTCATGTTTTAGCTGTATTGTAAAGGGTGCTGCTTTAGCACTAGCTCTAGTATTCATGTGTAGCATTGAATCTTTGAAGGCCTTTGACCTCAGACTCGACCTGCTCCAGATGCTGTGCATGTTGAAACCCCTGTGTACAGAGGTAGAAACAGCTTCTGGTGTACAGGCATGTTTTTATTAAAGGCATTCTTCATAAATCTACAGTGTAGCGTTTACTGAGCACTGTTAACCGTGTGATATAGCTGATGTAGCTAAGTGAACAAGACCTGAACTTGATCTGAGATCAGTTTTCAGCTGCTGGAGTGAGAACAGGAAGCGCTTCACCCAGCGACAGGAAGCTCTGTAACCAGAGCTAGAGCAAAATGCAAGACTGTCTGCCCACTGGTTTCCTGTGTGACTAGCCCGCTGTCTGATAATCACAAGCGCACGCACGTACACTCACACATTAGTGCAAGCAAAGTCACGTCTGATACTGGGACGGCTAGGTGCTAACCATTTCCTTACTGTACACAAACATCTCTTTGCAGGCTGCTGGTGACAGACTGTCTGATCTAGTTAACACTGGGAGGTCAGGGGGACTGATTATATTATATTGTGTAAGAATATTAAAAATCTAGATTTTGTGTGTAGTAGTAAACTTGGGTGTTATGCTAAACATCCAGCAAACAGGAACAGAAAACAGAATAAAACAAAATAGAAATATGATAAAATAATAAAATTCACTCCTTCTTCCTCTCTGAGAACGGTGTGAGAACGTGGCACCCCCCATCACTTACCTTATCCTCTATAGCCAGCTCACCCTCCACCACTGACTCACTGTCCGTCACTAACTCGCCCTCCATCACTGACCCAGCCTCCATTACTAGCTCTCCCTCCATCACTGACTCACCCTCCATCACTAGCTCACCCCCCATCACTGACCCAGCCTCCATTACTAGCTCTCCCTCCATCACTGACTCACCCTCCATCACTAGCTCACCCCCCATCACTGACCCAGCCTCCATTACTAGCTCTCCCTCCATCACTGACCCAGCCTCCATCACTAGCTCACCCCCCATCACTGACCCAGCCTCCATTACTAGCTCTCCCTCCATCACTGACCCAGCCTCCATTACTAGCTCTCCCTCCATCACTGACTCACCCTCCATCACTAGCTCACCCGCCATCACTGACTCACTTTCTTTTACTGACCTGCCCTCCGTTACTAGCTCTCCCTCCATCACTGACTCACCCTCCATCACTAGCTCGCCCTCCATCCCTGACCCAGCCTCCATTACTAGCTCTCCCTCCATCACTGACCCAGCCTCCATTACTAGCTCTCCCTCCATCACTGACTCACCCTCCATCACTAGCTCACCCGCCATCACTGACCCAGCCTTCATTACTAGCTCTCCCTCCATCACTGACCCAGCCTCCATTACTAGCTCTCCCTCCATCACTGACTCACCCTCCATCACTGACTCACCCTCCATCACTTGCTCTCCCTCCATCGCCGACTCACCCTCCATCACTAGCTCACCCTCCATCACTGACTCACTTTCTTTTACTGACCTGCCCTCCGTTACTAGCTCTCCCTCCATCACTGACTCACCCTCCATCACTAGCTCGCCCTCCATCCCTGACCCAGCCTCCATTACTAGCTCTCCCTCCATCATTGACTCACCCTCCATCACTTGCTCGCCCTCCATCACTAGCTCACCCTCCATCACTGACCCAGCCTCCATTACTAGCTCTCGCTCCATCACTGACTCACCCTCCATCACTAGCTCACCCTCTATCACTGACCCAGCCTCCATTACTAGCTCTCCCTCCATCATTGACTCACCCTCCATCACTGACCCAGCCTCCATCACTAGCTCACCCTCCATCACTGACCCAGCCTCCATTACTAGCTCTCCCTCCATCATTGACTCACCCTCCATCACTAGCTCACCCTCCATCACTGACTCACCCTCCATCACTTGCTCGCCCTCCATCACTGACCCAGCCTCCATTACTAGCTCTCCCTCCATCACTGACTCACCCTCCATCATTGACTGGCTCTTCATCACTGACCTGCTTTCCATCACTAGCTCGCCCTCCATCATTAACTCGCTCTCCATCACTGACTCACCCCTTTATCACTGACTCACCCTCCATCACTAGCTCACCCTCCATCATTGACTCACCTTCTGTTACTGACTCACCCTCAATTATTGACTCACCCTCTATCACTAGCTCACCCTCCTTCACTGACTCGCTCTCCATCACTGACTCGTTCTCCATCACTAACCAAAAATAGTAACAGATTTGTCCAGTAGAAAAGAGTCAAATCAGTAGCATGCAGTGGAAAAGTAACTTAAATGAGTTCTGATTAGCTGTCCTGTATTGCACCCCATTCAGAAAGCACTCAGAGTGGAAACATTCTTTATAACATCAGTCTTAAAAGTGCTAAAGTGCTGTAGGCTAAATGGGTGGAGCTAAAGTGATACAGCCTGAATGGATGAAGCCAAACTGCTGTAAACTCAGTATAAGTGGATAAGTGTAGATAAATTGGTTCTTATCACGTCACAGAAACAATCAGTTCAAAGCAGTTTTGATTTCACCATCGTCTCCATATATGGGCTGAGCGGACTGGAGAGGGCAGGGTATGTTTTGAAACTTTTGTAACTGTGTTTACATATTTTTCCTTTATTTAAAAAAGGAAAGGGAATTTCATTTTTCCATGATGTTGGGGAAAAAAAAGTTTTTTAAAAAGTCTTTAAAAAGATTACTTGATTACCCCCAAAATAATCAAAAGTTTACTTGCTGACTCATATAATGAATAGAGACGAGAGCTGCGGCGTTTGATGTGGTTGAAAATCTGAACGTTTTGCTTGTTCCCACTCAGAAACATGTGCACATTCAAACGAAAAGGTCAAGAGCTATGTAGAGACATACAGAGAGGATATAGCAGCGTCGTTTAAACCTCTGCTTTTCTGCTTTGAGCTTTGAGAGGGATCTCTTACCACAAAAAGAACATCCGTCTCTCTCTCTCTCTCTCAGTCTCTCTCCCTCTCTCGTCAGGTGTGCTGACATCTCATAGCACTACGGGGAGACACTTGAGAGACCTGGCCTTTTTACTAATTGCTGTAACATGTGCCGCTCTCGCCCTCGTAGCAAAATAAGCCTCAAAGTGGAAAAATATCCATGTAGCATTTGTATTTAGGTATGTTCAGAGTCTGCCAGGGGCTCTGTCAGAGGACGACCACAGGTTAGATCATGTGTTCACGTCCCGTCAGAAGTTTCAGAACATCTTGCCTTCTGTTTGTTTTTCACGCTTACTTTTCAATTAATGTAGAAAAACATATTTAAAGATGCGTTGTTAATGTGAAACGGCTGTTCACTGATAGTTAAGACACACTTATGCACAGTTATGCTCAGTCTCATGTTATGAAGTCGTGATGAAACAGCTACCAGGTAATTTGTTTAATATACTGGGGAAGAAGCATTATGTGTAAAAGGCTGCTTATTATTTCTTATGTTTTTGCCAGTATGTTAAATTCAGTAAATACACAGTAATAGTATATAAACATGCTCAGAAGTGAGTTCTCTATAGATGATGTGTTAGAAAATCAACAAAACATGTCATTTGACCAGGGGTCCCAAACTTTTTTCTCTGAATGTATGTCTGCCTATTCGGCCTACAGCAGTTTAGCCCCGCCCACTGATGCAGGTGTTATAAGTGTTTCAGCGTAGACCAGAGGTATTTAATTACGAGTCCAGTTAGAGGAAATATATTCAGGCCAAGGTTTTTGATGTTTTTTTTCCAGTATGTTAAATTCAGTACATAAACAGTAATTATATATACAATGTGCAGAAATGAGTTCTCTGTAGAGGACGTGTTAGACATCAGGGGTGCCCAAGCATTTGCATATTAACGCATGTTTGCCTGTTCAGCCAACAACAGGTTAGCCCCGTCCACTGATGCATGCGTTATAAGTGTTCATTTATAGTTCATAACAGTCACCCAGTTCTATATGAGTCACTCAGCTGTATAAGAGTCAGTTAGCTGTATTAAGGTCACTCGGCTGTATTAAAGTTACTACATATTCTAAATACTACTAAAGTTATTACATATTCTAAATAGTATTAAAGTTATTACATATTCTAAATACTACTAAAGTTACTACATATTCTAAATAGTACTAAAGTTATTACATATTCTAAATACTACTCAAGTTACTACATATTCTAAATACTACTAAAGTTATTACATATTCTAAATAGTATTAAAGTTATTACATATTCTAAATACTACTAAAGTTACTACATATTCTAAATAGTACTAAAGTTATTACATATTCTAAATACTACTCAAGTTACTACATATTCTAAATAGTACTAAAGTTACTACATATTCTAAATTATAGTAAAGTTACTACATATTCTAAATAGTACTAAAGTTATTACATATTCTAAATTGTACTAAAGTTACTACATATTCTTAATAGTACTGAAGTTACTACATATTCTAAATAGTACTAATGTTATTACATATTCTAAATAGTACTAAAGTTATTACATATTCTAAATAGTACTAAAGTTATTACATATTCTAAATAGTGCTAAATTTATTACATATTCTAAATATTACTAAAGTTACTACATATTCTAAATTATAGTAAAGTTACTTAATATTCTAAATAGTACTGAAGTTACTACATATTCTAAATAGTACTAAAGTTATTACATATTCTAAATAGTACTGAAGTTACTACATATTCTAAATAGTACTAATGTTATTACATATTCTGAATAGTACTAAAGTTATTACATATTCTAAATAGTACTAAAGTTACTACATATTTAAAATAGTACTAAGGTTACTACATATTCTAAATAGTACTAAAGTTATTACATATTCTAAATAGTACTAAAGTTACTACATATTCTAAATAGTACAAAAGTTATTACATATTCTAAATAGTACTAAAGTTATTACATATTCTAAATTATAGTAAAGTTACTTAATATTCTAAATAGTACTGAAGTTACTACATATTCTAAATAGTACTAGTTATTACATATTCTAAATAGTACTGAAGTTATTACATATTCTAAATAGTACTAAAGTTATTACATATTCTAAATAGTGCTAAAGTTATTACATATTCTAAATAGTACTAAAGTTATTACATATTCTAAATAGTGCTAAAGTTATTACATATTCTAAGTAGTACTAAAGTTACTACATATTCTAAATTATAGTAAAGTTACTTAATATTCTAAATAGTACTGAAGTTACTACATATTCTAAATAGTACTGAAGTTATTACATATTCTAAATAGGACTAAAGTTATTACATATTCTAAATAGGACTAAAGTTATTACATATTCTAAATAGTGCTAAAGTTATTACATATTCTAAATAGTACTAAAGTTATTACATATTCTAAATAGTACTGAAGTTATTACATATTCTAAATAGTACTGAAGTTATTACATATTCTAAATAGTACTAAAGTTACTACATATTTTAAATAGTACTAAAGTTACTACATATTCTAAATAGTACTAAAGTTATTACATATTCTAAATAGTACTAAAGTTACTACATATTCTAAATAGTACTAAAGTTATTACATATCCTAAATAGTACTAAAGTTATTACATATTCTAAGTAGTACTAAAGTCACTACATATTCACTGTGTTTAGCCTAAGAGTGATGTTGTAAACAGACAGTTTCGAAGAGTGATTTGTAAAGACCCTTAATCAAGCAGCACATAGCTGTATACGCTCTTTTTCAGTTCTCATGCACGTGAAACCCAGAGCCTTCACTGCTCTCAGTTGCAATGCAAAGGTTGACTAAGACTTAATTCTAACAATTATATTATGTTATATTGTTTCATTGTATTTAAAAAAATGTGATATATAGTATATTGGAAAATTAATTATGGTGAATGCACAATATGCAAAGTGCGGACCACTACGGCAGGGCAAGCAATGGGAACTCTGAGAAACTTGAAGCTGGAGTTCTGGGTGGCTTCGGCTGCTGGGATTTGAAGCCAGACCCCCGTTGCCAAGCAAAGAGTGAGTAAGATTTTGGAAGAGATGGAGGAGCTGGGGAGGTGGTGGGGTGCGAATTTTGTCATTAGAAGGTGAGGGCAGAGGAGTGGTTTATATAGAGCGTGTAATGATGGATAGGAGGAGTTTGGGCGTGGTCCTTCTCCCAAACTTATTATTTCAGTTATTTCATAACTTAATTTAACTACAAACACATTTTATTTTATCTCAGACGCTCCTGGTCTTAGTCCTGATTCTGACATGACTGTAGAAAATGTTGGTCTTAACTCAGACTCAGTGTGTCCCAGTCTTGGTCTTGAATTGAACTCAGATCTAGCGGTCTACACAACAGGAGATTCTGAAATGAGTGAAATTGGGTTAAGAACTGTCCAATGCATTACTTAAACCTGGAAGGAAAGTAAGAACCATCAACTTTACAGAAGAAATATAAAAAAAAATATCTTGGAAATCACTTAAAATCTTTAAAGTGTAATAGAATTATAAAGAATCAACAGCAGAACTCACAACTATGTAATAGTGAACAGAAAACCATTTCCACCCACACAGTGGGATGTGAACTGGATTGAAACTAAACAGCTGTGTAGCTATAAGGAAACCACTTGTTCCACTTGTAGAGAGGCTAATCAGAGATTTGAAAAAAGTTTGCTAGAGAGCATTAAGACTGAACTGAAAAAATGTCATGTGGTCTGATGAGTCCAGATATTTTAGAGCATTGGGAGCGTCAGGGTAAGAAGGGAAGTGCTTGAAGCGATGCACCCATCATACATCATACAGTTTCCACTGTATACACCACTGGAGGCAGGTAGCTTTATGACCTGGGTTTGCTTCAGTTGGCCAGGTCTTATGTCAACAACAATATGTGGCAATAAAATGAAGTCAGCTGACCACCTCAATGTACTGAATGACCAGGTTTTCACATCAGTGGATTTGTTTCTACCTTGACGGAATGGGCATATTCCAGGAAGACAGTGTTGACATTCGTCAGAGTTAGATTGTGAAAGAGTGGCTCAGGGAGCACGAATTGTCCACCACCATTGTCTGGACCTTAATCCCATTGGAAGTGTTTTGAATGTGCTTACCTAACGGAACACTGAGTGGTTTGAGTGGTTTGACTCCCATTACATTAATACAAGATCTCAGCTAAAAAAAATATGCAGCTCTGGACGGAAATAAGTGAAGTGACGTCGCATGAGGTTGTCAAACCAATGTCATGGCAAATGCCCTCCATAAAAGCTAGGGGCTGTCCAGCATAATATTGGAGTGTGTGATGATAAGATCAGTCTTATATAGGCACAATAGCACAAATAGCCTGTTTCATTCAAGAGGTATAAAGGTAAAATGTAAAAAGTGTAATATTTGTGTGTAAATGTTAATGTTGGTACACAAAACCACAAACATATCATACAGGGACCTCAGGGTGAAAGAAAAGTAGGCCAATTAAAGGACAAATCCTTTTCATCTATCATTTAAGCCCATTTCCAACAGTCAGGCTTAAGTAATCTTCACTTTGAAGTTATTTTTACTTAGTTGTGCCAGTAGCTAACAATGACTTTCATTGGAACTGCATTGGCTCTAAACATTTGCACTCTAACTTTGAGACAATAATGCAATGAGGACATTGTTTGTGTCTCCTTGGACTCTAGGAATATTCTCCTTCAAGGCTAAACAAATCTTTATTGCATTACTGTAAGTGACTGAGGCATTTGAGACTTGAGGTCGCCATATTTTTTAAAGGCGTTGTGGAGCTCTAGCAAACAGAAACAATCCCTCGCTGTGTGTGACTGTGTGGTTTCATAGCAAGAGCATGTCGCGCCTTCAGTTTCATGCAAGGTTACGGTGACAAAATGAATATCGATGCCCGAATAAATAAATACGTGCGTTTGCGTGAATGAGCGCCGTGGACTTGCGTCAGAAGCATTCGGTCAGTAAACAATGAAGTCTGAGGCCACTGCCAACAAAATAAACATCTGGTCAGAGCGGCCGGCCAGCTTTGTACTGTACACAGATTTACAGGTCGGTATCTCGCTCTACCCTTCTCTCTCTCTCACTCTCTCACTGCTGCCAATAACAAAGAGGGAGTTCCACAGATCATTTTTATCACTAGTTATCATTCCAAATTCTGATTCCTTCTGTCTAAAGAAGTCTATTAGCAATAATTTGAATATACACCTCAAACACAATTGATAAGTCAAGACATGTTTGGCGTCATAGTACAAGTAATAGAAGCCTATACCTCTCACTGTTAATTAACTTGTGCATGACCTGTCTGACACCGTAACCTACTGAATAAAAGTGGCACAAAAATAATTTGCACCCCAGAGACTCAGGCTTGCCTTGAATGACTCGACTCAGAACGGATTCACACCTCAATGACTCAAGACCAGACACAGACTTGCACCCCAGAGATTTAGATTCAAACCCCAGAGACACAATTCAGACTCACACCCCAGAGACACAACTCATACCCATCCCTCAGAGCCCCTGATAGCTCCTACTCAAACTCACATCCCAAAGAATCTATTCAGACTCACACTCCAGAGCCTCTGATAGCTCCTACTCAAACTCACATCCCAAAGAATCTATTCAGACTCACACTCCAGAGCCTCTGATAGCTCCTACTCAAACTCACATCCCAAAGAATCTATTCAGACTCACACTCCAGAGCCTCTGATAGCTCCTACTCAAACTCACATCCCAAAGAATCTATTCAGACTCACACTCCAGAGCCTGTGATAGCTCCTACTCAAACTCACATCCCAAAGAATCTATTCAGACTCACACTCCAGAGCCTGTGATAGCTCCTACTCAAACTCACATCCCAAAGAATCTATTCAAACTCACACTCCAGAGCCTCTGATAGCTCCTACTCAAACTCACATCCCAAAGAATCTATTCAGACTCACACTCCAGAGCCTCTGATAGCTCCTACTCAAACTCAAATTCCCAAAGAATCTATTCAGACTCACACTCCAGAGCCTCTGATAGCTCCTACTCAAACTCACATCCCAAAGAATCTATTCAGACTCACACTCCAGAGCCTCTGATAGCTCCTACTCAAACTCACATCCCAAAGAATCTATTCAGACTCACACTCCAGAGCCTCTGATAGCTCCTACTCAAACTTACATCCCAAAGAATCTATTCAGACTCACACTCCAGAGCCTCTGATAGCTCCTACTCAAACTCACATCCCAAAGAATCTATTCAGACTCACACTCCAGAGCCTCTGATAGCTCCTACTCAAACTCACATCCCAAAGAATCTATTCAGACTCACACTCCAGAGCCTCTGATAGCTCCTACTCAAACTCACATCCCAAAGAATCTATTCAAACTCACACTCCAGAGCCTCTGATAGCTCCTACTCAAACTCACACGCCAGAGACTCAACTCAGACCTACACCCCCAAGACTCATCTCAGACTTACAATGCAGAGTCCCTAATAGCTTCTACTCAGACTTACACCCCAGAGACTCAACTCAGGCCCACACCCCAGAGACTCAACTCAGGCCCACACCGCAGAGCCCCTAATAGCTTAAACTCCGAGCCACACCCCACAGATTCGACCCAAACTCACATTCCAGATAATCTACTTACACTTGAGCCCCAGATACCCCAAAGAATCTATAACTCACATCGTACATCAGCGGCGTCCAATCTTATCAGCAAAGGACCGAGTCGCTGCTGTTTTCATTCCAACAAAGCAGGAGATCACATGTTCAGCTGTTTGAAGGTTGAGTAGTTGATTAATCAAGTAGAATTCAGGTTAGCTCCTGCACTTTCGGAATGAAAACCTGCAGCCACACCAGCCGCTTGTGGCTGCAGGTTTAAGATTGAACAACCCAACCCTAGATACCCCAAAGAATCTATTAAGACTCACACCCCAGATACCCCAAAATATATATGCAGACTTACACCCCAGATATTCCAAATAATCTATAATTACTCACATCCTAGAGACTCAACTCTGGTTCACGCCTCAAATATTTAAAAACTCAGATTTATACTTTTGATACTAGCAACTTAATTCACACCTCAGCAACTCAAGATCATTTTCAGACTTAGCACCCCATGGACTCACACTAAAACTTACTGGACAAAGGTGTCACAGGTAAAAGTAATAGTAACAGTCACCTTAAAGCCTGATTCTTGTTTGTACCTCCCCTCATTTTTTTTCTGTCATACAGCAGAGATGTATAGATGTACATAGATGGTTCAGTGACTTGGACTGGATCTAAAAATCAATATATTACAGTTAACAAATAAAACTGTCCTTACAGCAGTGCTGTTCTCCTGCAACTGACAGTGGTGTTAGGTTTGATATGGCTTCAAACAACAACCCTTTTATATTTACAGGAAACTAGACTGACTCAACTCAGGTTCACACCTCAGAGACTCAACTCAGACTTGCACCTCAGAAACCCCAAAGTCTTTACTCAGATTTGCACCCCTGAGATTCTACTCAAACTCACATCCCAGAAACCTAAGTCAGACTCACACCTCAGAGTCTCAACTCAGACAGGCTCCCCAGAGACACAAGTCAGTCTCGTGACTAAGTGGCAGCTCTACCCACTGCACTACCAACTTTCCCCTAGATTTACATGTTATGTACTGCTTACCTACTTTATGATACTCTAAGTAAACTTCTAGTTCAGAAGAGTTTCAACTGAAAGGATACTTGCAAGACATACTCAGGATAAGGAACATTGGTATTCCTTATCTTAAATCTTTATGTATCCAAACAGGGCAAAAAATACTCACTTATACTTTTATAAAGTATATCTCAATTAAAAGATTAAATACAAGTAATGGCCAAATATACCCAGACTTTGCTGTGATGCTGTGCTACACAATGCTGCGTGGCATGTTGTGGCACTTATGGTTTGCAGTACTCCTAAGACCATGATCTGCATTCCATTACTTATTAGACTCAATATCCTTGTAGTTCCATTACAGATCAAAAAAACAGATATCAAACACTACCAATGGGTACCATTTGGGCTAATAGGAAAATTTTGTAAATTAGATTTTTACTATTCCTGTACATTTAGAATTGTCACATGCACTTACACATGTTTGCATGAGTACGTGTGTGCAGGTCGTCCCTGGCCACAGAGTGATGGCGTATTTCACCTGGAGCTGCCCAGCTGTTGAGTGTACGTACTGCAGCAGCAGGAACGGAGCTCCGAAACACTGCAGCTTTGTCCTGACCTGGCACCAGAAAACAACAGCAGGAGAGAGGAAGCCAGCTGTGTTAGTCTAGCCAAGGGCAAGCTCTGGTCTCTTTAACATGCACACACACACACACACACACACTCGTACACACATACACACCCCATTACCACTCTCTGGGGCCACACCCTCCCTCGCGCTTGGCATAATCTAATCCGAAAAATATGTGATGACAAGCACAAAACGCTACACGGGCATTAAAAAGTGCGTGATTCACAGGCAGTACTTTTTAGGAGAGCTATTTTGTTGACGTGTTGTCCATTGTTCATCATGTATGACCGTTACGGCCACTCATTTAGGAACGATTTGAATATTCTTGTAAGAAGATCATTAGCACAGTGAGTAATGGAGACTGTGTTGAATTATGTAAAGTGGAAAAAAAGTTAGATCATCATATGCGTGCATGTGTGTGTGAGTGATGCGGGTGATGTGAGCAAAGGGCGTGTGGGAGTGTGTCTTCAAGGCAACCCCAGGAGAAGAGTCAGTGACATATGTTGCCATAGCAAGTCCCTATTGTGGAATCCATATGGCAGGAGATTTAAAGAGTCCTCGAACTCCAGCAGCCTGCCTAACATCTGTGTATACCAGTATTTCCAGGAATTAAAACAATACAATTCTATAATTTTTTTATACATTTTTATATAATATAATCACCTTGTTTATTGGATTTATATGTAGTGCACATGTAGTACATTAGCGTAGTAGTGCTTCACCTTCAAGCTTCAACTAAAAACAAATAGGGTTAAATAGCCCAATCAGGATTTCTTAATTGTGGTATGTAGGTATAAGCAGCCAAGCAAGCTTTTTCACTTCAGGAGTGAAAAGGAGTAGATCTTCAGGAGTTGAACCAAAGTCCTATCAGATTAACTACCAGCATAACATTGCTGTCCAATAAAAACATGTGTCTTTATTTTTGTTGATTTCTATTTTTCTATATCCATTTAATGCAGCAGCTGCTGTTTACATTGGGGGGAAATTTCATGATGAACGAACCAACGGAAATGCTGGAAAAAAAAATTGTTCCATTGACTTACATTTAAAGTAAAAACAAAAACGTAAAAAAAAGAAAGAACGTATAGAAGTTTTTGTTCTCTACTGTAAAGTTGTTATTTTGTAGATACTTGTTTCTTTGGACTGCAACGATAATTAGGAAGGTTTGGTGGAATCGACTAATCAAGTTCTGGTTTACAAGCAGTGGTGAGATAACAAGCCATAGTCTACAGTGATAGACATTTTGGCTCTTTTCAGTCAATCAGATTAGTTGACACAGCTCACAAATAAATAATCTTTTGTCTCCCGAACAGCTCTTCATATGTGTAACGCACTGAAAGAAGATCAGAAACTCTGTGTCAGGCAAGCAGGTCAAAAGGGAGCGAGCAAAACATGAGCATAAGGAGTAGCCAAAAGGGGAATATAAAAAACAAGCCAAGGTCAATAGCTAAAAGAGACATCTATATAATATTAGAGAATATTAAAATCAAAAAAGACAAAAAGGGTCAAACCAGAGATGCAAGGAGTACAAACTTAACAATGGCTGAGTGGAAACAGACAGGTCATACAGGGACAAACACAGGCGATAACAATTAGAACTCAGGCAAGGCTGATCTGGGGTAGTCAGCTGACAGAGAGCCTCTAGTCATGTGGTCAGCTGGCGCAGGCTGGGAGTTGGAGTTCGGAGAGGCGGAAGACACGTTAGGCCTAGAGGAGTCGAAGGGAGTCATAACAATATGCCATTGTTCCAGTTTTAACTTTTCAACATTAGCCACATTAGAAATATTATCTAGCATTTAATTTTCATTCAATTTTTAGAGTATTGTCCAATTAATTCATTCACAAAAATGCAAATTTTCATTGACTGAGCTGTTCAGTAGATTCATAGGATGAATTTCTAAATACACAAATACAAGATAGCCGGATGAGCCAAATGCAGGGAAATCCATTAGCTGGTCATCAAACAAAGGCAAAAAAACTAGAACTAGCTCACTGGAATTATATGAACACCACCAAGAAGAATTTCAGATAAGCAGAAAAAGCAGCAGGTGTTTTATATAATAAGGGGGCGGAGTCAAAGTGTTGTATGGAAATCTAGGAGGCCTGTGATTTTCAGCAAGTGTCTTAAGATCAACTTATTTGATTTGTCTTATTTTACAAAAGTCAGCTCACGACGCATCGCTAGTAGTGTAGCGTTTCATTCAGTTAGTAGAAATGGAAAGCAGTGTCTACTTACAAGCATAATCTGTTCAAATGCTTGTGTTTAATCTGGAATGGTCAAAGAAATGCTGAAATGGGACAGCATTGGCTTAATGCTAACATGTTATTAGAACATTAGCTAGCAGAAACTCACTTTTTAAATAAAAAAAACCAAAAATGTCCTTTTAAAAGATTGCTTCAGCTTCTATTAATCTGACTATCAGCCATAAAAAAATGCTTAACTTAATGACCTGATAGACTGGAGCAGGCCTTTTTTGTTAGGCAGTCAAGCAGACTTTAGCATGGTAGAACAATTGTGGCTTTCAAGCTGACTAGTTTAATTAACAACAACACCTTTCAGCTTGTAGCATTTTATAGGGGAGAGCATAAATATGTGATTTATGTGATCAGATCAAATACATATGCAGTAAACTAAATATTACAGAAAATAGAGATACTTCTCGGGCCACTAGTGAGCTGCCTTTCCATCTTAGTATGCGCTCTCCCAACATGTAGGCTGTGCCAATTCTTAGATACCTTAAACAAGCTGTCTACTAATTTTGTCTACTCTTTATTTTGGCCTGATTATAAGGAAGCATCGAGTGCTTCCTCAGCCGCTAAGGCAGTCCCATGATACAACGCAGGCTAATCTACGAGCAGTGAAGTGGTTTTAAAATGTGAGTTATTTTGATTCTCTCTGGTGTTTTAATGTGTTTCTGGTCATATAATCACACAAAACAGTTTTTTATTATCAACTCTGTAACGAGTCGTTCACCATTTATCAGTTTTATACTCGAGCCATTAGCATTCATGCTAGCAGATTTTTAAGCCTCGGGCTATTGTTTTGGATGCCGGCCGGTAGCTTAGCAACCAGCTAAACCACCGGTCGTGTGCTGCAGTAGGCGGAACAAGCCGTGACGCAGTCTCTCTCTAACTAGAGCGTCTCGGTAATCTGTTTTATGAGGAGAGATGAGGAGAGAACGCTGCTACTGAAACAGCTGCTACCTAGACAGCCTACTTACACACTCACTAGGTTTTGAGACAGACCCTCAGTGTTGAGCTGCTAGAGAGAAATGATGGAGAACCTGTGGTATATGCTTCTTTAATGAACTCTGAAAGGCTAAAATACCTCTAGTACTTTCTGAAGTCATAGAGACATTGCTGGAAAGTTATATGTGACACAATTTACCAAGAATGGACCAAACCAGAAGCTGAGGCTCCGTAGAGCTTTCCTGTTGAACAGACTTTCTAGGCCAGTGTGATTTGGTGGGAAGTCGGGGGGGAGGCAATATTTACAAGAGAATACTTTCCTCATCACGTCTGTCAGAGATGTAGTATGAGCTCATAGTTGTGGAGGACAGTTCAGTTTACCTTACATTTTACTGCGGTGTAGTTACTAGACTGTACTTTAGGAAAGTCACCGGTTCTGTATAGGACAAGATTAGTAGTGCATTAGTGAAGTGAGCTAGTGTACTATTTGAAGAGTGTGGCACAAGCAAATGAACACTACACAGGCAACCAGGTGAAAGTGTAACTGAACTAAAGTATGTTTTGACTTACTCTTTGACCATGATGTCAAAAATTGGGGACAGATTTCATGTGTTGTTTGGTTTTTAATTTCAGCCCATTTCTAATAATCTTCATTTTACAAAATTATACAGTGTACGTGTAGACTCGCTCGCTGTTTTACTAGCATGTCAGCCGTTACTTTTGTTTATTATGCCTTACAGATTGTTCTGTGCTGGCCAAAATCCCAGATCTGGAAATATGAGATTAATTATCTTGTTTTAAAAGTTATATACTGGCTTCTATCTTTGAATTTATTATGTATTCTTTAACTGAACATGAATATATATTTTATGGAGATTAAACATTTAGTAACAGTTTGTGTTATTCTCCTTCAGTAAGATAAAACTTCATTTCAACAACACAACTCAAGTTCAACTGTTTGGTTTTGAGAATCACACATAAGCCATTTATTTTTTTCAAGTAAATTTTTTGATTTAGTGCAAATGTCCTAAGATGCTTCTCCTACCAGGAAAAGAAAGGACACTTTCTTTTTCATTGCTCGATCTTAGGTCAGTCCAGCTTCGTAGGAATCTAATGTCACTTTATCTTTCTGTCTGCAGTGTCTTTCAGGCATTCTTTTCACGTTCTAGCACAAGGACATCCAGTTTTTCTTCAGTTTCCTGTGCTGAGTTTTTCTTTTATACCGTTTTCTTTCATTCAGAAATATTTTCTCTCTGATGATCAAACTGCAAACCTTTGGTTTTTTTTCTTTTTCAGCGGTCCAGTGTCTTTCACTTTCTGTCATTCTGTTCAGTTATTAGTAGGTGTTGAGGGAAATTTCAAAGTCTTAATGTGATTTCAGCTAAATCAGTTGTAAGATGTTTTAAGATATATTAAGGAGAGTTAAGGAGAGACACTAGTTTCATATTAAGTATGTGTTTAGGTCTGCCTGTTTCAAGATGAGCCAGTTTGTTTCAAGTAAACTCTTTATCATTTTCATAAACAATTTGTAATCAAATTAGTGATTTATTTTCTTCTTCTTTGACATTTTTTAGTGTCCTAAAATTACTATATACAGTATCTCCCAAAAGTGAGTACACCCCTCACATATTTGCAAATATTTTATTACATCATTTCATGGGTAAAAATGTAGTCATGTGTAAAGTAGTCAGTGTACAACTTGTAGAACAGTGTAAAGTAGTCAGTGTACAACTTGTAGAACAGTGTAAAGTAGTCAGTGTACAGCTTGTAGAACAGTGTACAGTAGTCAGTGTACAGCTTGTAGAACAGTGTAAAGTAGTCAGTGTACAGCTTGTAGAACAGTGTAAAGTAGTCAGTGTACAACTTGTAGAACAGTGTAAAGTAGTCAGTGTACAGCTTGTAGAACAGTGTAAAGTAGTAAGTGTACAGCTTGTAGAACAGTGTAAAGTAGTCAGTGTACAGCTTGTAGAACAGTGTAAAGTAGTCAGTGTACAGCTTGTATAACAGTGTACAGTAGTCAGTGTACAGCTTATAGAACAGTGTAAAGTAGTCAGTGTACAGCTTGTAGAACAGTGTACAGTAGTCAGTGTACAGCTTGTATAACAGTGTACAGTAGTCAGTGTACAGCTTATAGAACAGTGTAAATTAGTCAGTGTACAGCTTATAGAACAGTGTAAATTAGTCAGTGTACAGCTTATAGAACAGTGTAAAGTAGTCAGTGTACAGCTTGTAAAACAGTGTAAAGTAGTCAGTGTACAGCTTGGATAACAATGTAAAGTAGTAAGTGTACAGCTTGCAGAACAGTGTAAAGTAGTCAGTGTACAGCTTATAGAACAGTGTAAAGTAGTCAGTGTACAGCTTGTAGAACAGTGTACAGTAGTCAGTGTACAGCTTGTATAACAGTGTAAAGTAGTCAGTGTACAGCTTGTAGAACATTTTAAAGTAGTCAGTGTACAGCTTGTAGAACAGTCTACAATAGTCAATCTACAGCTTGTATAACAGTGTAAAGTAGTCAGTGTACAGCTTGTAGACCAGTATACAGTAGTCAGTGTACAGCTTATAGAACAGTGTAAAGTAGTCAGTGTACAGCTTGTAAAACAGTGTAAAGTAGTCAGTGTACAGCTTGGATAACAGTGTAAAGTAGTAAGTGTACAGCTTGCAGAACAGTGTAAAGTAGTCAGTGTACAGCTTATAGAACAGTGTAAAGTAGTCAGTGTACAGCTTGTAGAACAGTGTACAGTAGTCAGTGTACAGCTTGGAGAACAGTGTAAATTAGTCAGTGTACAACTTGTAGAACAGTGTAAAGTAGTCAGTGTACAACTTGTAGAACAGTGTAAAGTAGTCAGTGTACAGCTTGTAGAACAGTGTACAGTAGTCAGTGTACAGCTTGTAGAACAGTGTAAAGTAGTCAGTGTACAGCTTGTAGAACAGTGTAAAGTAGTAAGTGTACAGCTTGTAGAACAGTGTAAAGTAGTCAGTGTACAGCTTGTAGAACAGTGTACAGTAGTCAGTGTACAGCTTGGAGAACAGTGTAAATTAGTCAGTGTACAGCTTGTAGAACAGTGTAAAGTAGTCAGTGTACAGCTTGTATAACAGTGTACAGTAGTCAGTGTACAGCTTGTAGAACAGTGTAAAGTAGTCAGTGTACAGCTTGTAGAACAGTGTAAAGTAGTCAGTGTACAGCTTGTAGAACAGTGTAAAGTAGTCAGTGTACAGCTTGTAGAACAGTGTAAAGTAGTAAGTGTACAGCTTGTAGAACAGTGTAAAGTAGTCAGTGTACAGCTTGTAGAACAGTGTACAGTAGTCAGTGTACAGCTTGGAGAACAGTGTAAATTAGTCAGTGTACAGCTTGTAGAACAGTGTAAAGTAGTCAGTGTACAGCTTGTATAACAGTGTACAGTAGTCAGTGTACAGCTTATAGAACAGTGTAAAGTAGTCAGTGTACAGCTTGTAGAACAGTGTACAGTAGTCAGTGTACAGCTTGTATAACAGTGTACAGTAGTCAGTGTACAGCTTATAGAACAGTGTAAATTAGTCAGTGTACAGCTTATAGAACAGTGTAAAGTAGTCAGTGTACAGCTTGTAAAACAGTGTAAAGTAGTCAGTGTACAGCTTGGATAACAGTGTAAAGTAGTAAGTGTACAGCTTGCAGAACAGTGTAAAGTAGTCAGTGTACAGCTTATAGAACAGTGTAAAGTAGTCAGTGTACAGCTTGTAGAACAGTGTAGAGTAGTCAGTGTACAGCTTGTAGAACAGTGTAAAGTAGTCAGTGTACAGCTTGTATAACAGTGTAAAGTAGTCAGTGTACAGCTTGTAGAACAGTGTAAAGTAGTCTGTGTAAAGCTTGTAGAACAGTGTACAGTAGTCAGTGTACAGCTTGTATAACAGTGTACAGTAGTCAGTGTACAGCTTATAGAACAGTGTAAATTAGTCAGTGTACAGCTTATAGAACAGTGTAAAGTAGTCAGTGTACAGCTTGTAAAACAGTGTAAAGTAGTCAGTGTACAGCTTGGATAACAGTGTAAAGTAGTAAGTGTACAGCTTGCAGAACAGTGTAAAGTAGTCAGTGTACAGCTTATAGAACAGTGTAAAGTAGTCAGTGTACAGCTTGTAGAACAGTGTAGAGTAGTCAGTGTACAGCTTGTAGAACAGTGTAAAGTAGTCAGTGTACAGCTTGTAGAACAGTGTACAGTAGTCAGTGTACAGCTTGTAGAACAGTGTAAAGTAGTCAGTGTACAGCTTATAGAACAGTGTAAAGTAGTCAGTGTACAGCTTATAGAACAGTGTAAAGTAGTCAGTGTACAGCTTGTAGAACAGTGTAAAGTAGTCAGACTACAGCTTGTAGAACAGTGTAAAGTAGTCAGTGTACAGCTTGTAGAACAGTGTACAGTAGTCAGTGTACAGCTTGTAGAACAGTGTAAAGTAGTCAGTGTACAGCTTGTAGAACAGTGTACAGTAGTCAGTGTACAGCTTGGAGAACAGTGTAAATTAGTCAGTGTACAGCTTGTAGAACAGTGTAAAGTAGTCAGTGTACAGCTTGTAGAACAGTGTAAAGTAGTCAGTGTACAGCTTGTAGAACAGTGTAAAGTAGTCAGTGTACAGCTTGTAGAACAGTGTAAAGTAGTCAGTGTACAGCTTGTAGAACAGTGTAAAGTAGTCAGTGTACAGCTTGTAGAACAGTGTACAGTTTCTGTGCCCTCAAAATAACTCAACCCACATCCATTAATGTCTAAACTGCTGGCAACAAAAGTAATTACACTTGGCCAGAAAATGGCCAGATTGTGCCCCAAGTGTTTTGTGTGGCCACCATTATTTTCCACAACTGCTTTTACTCTCTTTGGCTTGAAGTTTACTAGAGCTTTACAGGTTGCCACTGGAATCCTCTTCCACTCCTCCATGACGACATCACAGAGCTGGTGGATGTTAGAGACCTTGCGCTCTTCCACCTTCCGTTTGAGGATGCCCCACATATGTTCAATAGGGTTTAGGTCTGGAGACATGCTTGGCCAGTCCAGCACCTTTACCCTCAGTTATTATGTTGGAATACTGCCCTGCGGCCCAGTTTCCAAAGGGAGGGGATCATGCTCTGCTTCAGTATGTCACAGTACATGTTGGCATTCATGGTCCCCTCAATGCACATGGACCATGGTGAGGCCTGTTCTGAGTGGAACCTGTCCCGTTAAACTGCTGTATGGTCTTGACTACCATACTGCAGCTCAGTTTCAGGGTGTTGGCAATCTTCTTATAGCCTAGGCTTCATGTAGAGCAACAATCCCTTTTCAGATCCTCAGAGAGTTCTTTGCCATGATGTGCCATGTTGAGCTTCCAGTGACCAGTATAAGAAAGTGTGAGAGCGATAACACCAAATTTAACACACCTGCTCCTCCTTCACACCTGAGACCTAGTAACACTACTGAGTCACATGACACCGGGGGAGGTAAAATGGCTAATTGGGCACAATCTGGTCATTTTCACTTAGAGGCGTACTCACTTTTATTGCCAGTGGTTTTTTGAGGGCACAGCAACTTTACACTGTTCTACAAGCTGAACACTTTACTTTACACTGTATCAAAGTGTCATATCTTCAGTGTTGTCCTATGAAAAGATATAATCAAATATTTACAAAAATGTGAGGGGTGTACGCATTTTTGGGAGATACTGTATATGATCACTGGGGATGTTAACTAACAATGTTGGCATGCTTTAATAACTCTTGTTTAAGTTTTGATAACTCCTGTTCAAGTGATCAAAATTTTATTTTGTCAGTCCAAATGGCCAGTTGTTTCCGGCTAGCAGTGAAACTTATATTTATTAGATAAAAAAACAGAAATGCTTTCTTTTTCATAATCACATGCTCATTTTCACAGATTTTTGGTGATTTTTCATCCATGGCTAGAATGGTAGTGGGGCAAAATATGAGGAAGAGAGGTATTGTGCTCCTGTAGTAATGTTGTTTTGAGGGATTGTGGCAGTAATGCATTAGTGCAGTTATACAATATTTCTGTACTGCAGTAATACAGTAGTGCAGTAATACAACATTGCAGCAGTGCAGTAATACAGCATTTCAGTAGTGCAGTAATACAACATTTCAGTAGTGCAGTAATACAGCATTTCAGTAGTGCAGTAATACAGCATTTCAGTAGTACAATAAAACAACATATCATCAGTGCAGTAATACACCAGTTCGTCAGTGCAGTAATACAGCATTTCAGTAGTTTAGTAATACAGCATTTCAGTAGTTTAGTAATACAGCATTTCAGTAGTGCAATAATACAGCATTTCAGTAGTGCAGTAATACAGCGTTTCAGTAGTGCAGTAATACAGCATTTCAGTAGTGCAGTAATACAGCATTTCAGTAGTGCAGTAATACAGCATTTCAGTAGTGCAGTAATACAGCGTTTTAGTAGTGCAGTAATTGCAGCATTTCAGTAGTGCAGTAATACAGCATTTCAGTAGTGCAGTAATACAGCATTTCAGTAGTGCAGTAATACAGCATTTCAGTAGAGCAGCAATTGCAGCATTTCAGTAGTGCAGTAATACAGCATTTCAGTAGTGCAGTAATACAGCATTTCAGTAGTGCAGTAATACAGCATTTCAGTAGAGCAGCAATTGCAGCATTTCAGTAGTGCAGTAATACAGCGTTTCAGTAGTGCAGTAATACAGCGTTTCAGTAGTGCAGCAATACAGCATTTCAGTAGTGCAGTAATACAGCATTTCAGTAGTGCAGTAACACAGCATTTTAGTAGTGCAGTAATACAGCGTTTCAGTAGTGCAGTAATACAGCGTTTCAGTAGTGCAGTAATACAGCATTTCAGTAGTGCAGTAATACAGCATTTCAGTAGAGCAGCAATTGCAGCATTTCAGTAGTGCAGTAATACAGCGTTTCAGTAGTGCAGTAATACAGCGTTTCAGTAGTGCAGTAATACAGCGTTTCAGTAGTGCGGTAATACAGCATTTCAGTAGTGCAGTAATACAGCGTTTCAGTAGTGCAGTAATACAGCATTTCAGTAGTGCAGTAATACAGCGTTTCAGTAGTGCAGTAATACAGCATTTCAGTAGTGCAGTAATACAGCATTTCAGTAGTGCAGTAATACAGCGTTTTAGTAGTGCAGTAATTGCAGCGTTTCAGTAGTGCAGTAATACAGCATTTCAGTAGTGCAGTAATACAGCATTTCAGTAGTGCAGTAATACAGCATTTCAGTAGAGCAGCAATTGCAGCATTTCAGTAGTGCAGTAATACAGCATTTCAGTAGTGCAGTAATACAGCATTTCAGTAGTGCAGTAATACAGCGTTTCAGTAGTGCAGTAATACAGCGTTTCAGTAGTGTAGTAATACAGCGTTTCAGTAGTGCAGTAATACAGCGTTTCAGTATTGCAGTAATACAGCGTTTCAGTAGTGCAGTAATACAGCATTTCAGTAGTGCAGTAATACAGCGTTTCAGTAGTGCAGTAATACAGCGTTTCAGTAGTGCAGTAATACAGCATTTCAGTAGAGCAGCAATTGCAGCATTTCAGTAGTGCAGTAATACAGCATTTCAGTAGTGCAGTAATACACCAATTAATCAGTGCAGTAATACAGCATTTCAGTAGTGCAGTAATACAGCATTTCAGTAGTTTAGTAATACAGCATTTCAGTAGTGCAGTAATACAGCATTTCAGTAGTGCAGTAATACAGCGTTTCAGTAGTGCAGTAATACAGCGTTTCAGTAGTGCAGTAATACAGCGTTTCAGTAGTGCAGTAATACAGCATTTCAGTAGTGCAGTAATACAGCATTTCAGTAGTGCAGTAATACAGCGTTTCAGTAGTGCAGTAATACAGCATTTCAGTAGTGCAGTAATACAGCGTTTCAGTAGTGCAGTAATACAGCGTTTCAGTAGTGCAGTAATACAGCGTTTCAGTAGTGTAGTAATACAGCGTTTCAGTAGTGCGGTAATACAGCATTTCAGTAGTGCAGTAATACAGCGTTTCAGTAGTGCAGTAATACAGCATTTCAGTAGTGCAGTAATACAGCATGGCAGGCTGCGGGCTCAGCTGTGGCAAGTGTGTGTCGGAATGTTGAGGTTGGAGAGCGAGTGAGCTCATATTCCTCTCTCGCCATGAAAAACAGTGCACTCTCTCCATCCGAACAGAGACACTCTGAGACGGGCCCGAGACCCAAGCCAGGAACACCAGTCCTCGCCAAGCTCTCTCTCGCTCTGTCTCTCTGTCTCTGTCTCTCTCCCCCTCACTCCTCTCCCCCACATCACACTCACACTCCCAGCCAACCTTTTATTTATCACTCGTCCCCCTCCTTTTAACACTCCCGCTCCTCCATCCGTCCTGTCGCACAGACGGCTTCTCCAGTCTGGCCTTCTCTTGTCTTCCTCTCTCTTCTCTTCTCTTCTCTTCTCTTCTCTTCTCTTCTCTTTTGGTCTCTTCACTTCTCTTATTTCTCTCCTTTTCTTATCATCTATTCTCTTCTTGTCCATTTTTTCTTCTATTCTTATCCTTTTCTTTCTTTTCCTCTCCACATCTCTCATCATCTGTTTACTTTTGTCTCTTAGCACATTTCTTCTTCTCTTCTCCTGTATTCTCTTCTGTTCTCCGCATTTCTTGTGTATTCTGTCTATTCTGTTCTCAACTGTTCTTTTCTGTTCTCCTCCTTTCTCTTTCCTTTCTTTTTCTCTCTCCTTCTCTCTTTTTCATCTCTTCTCTTGTTGTCTTCATTTTATCTCTCCTTTTCATGACTTCTCTCATCTTTTCAATTTTCCTCTCATCTGTTTTTTGTATTATCTCATTATATTTACTCTTCTTGTCCCTTTTCATCTCTTAGTTTCTCATATTGTCTCTTTTCATTTCTATTTCTCTTTTGTGTTCTTCTCATTTTCCCTTTTCTTTTTGTCTCCTGCCATTTCATTTTGTTTTCTTGTCTCTTCTCGTTCATCTCATGTCTTTATTCTTGTCTTCTATTCACATCTCTCATTTATTTCCTGTTTTCTTCTCGTCTTTGTTTCTTCTTTCTTCTCTTCTCTTGGCTTCTTCTTTTCTTTCTTTATCTACTCCCTTCTTGTTCCTTTTCCTCTGTTCTTTTCTCATCTTATCTCCTACTCACTTCTCATCTGTCTTTTTCTTTTCATATCATCTCATTTCTTCTCTTCTTGTTTCTTGTTATCATCTAATTTGTTCACTTCTTGTCTGTCCTCTACAACACTGTTTTTTTTCTCAACTCACCACTTATCACCTCTCTTATTCTTTTTCTTCTCCTTTTTCTTGTTATGCTTGTGTATGCATTTACTTTTATCTTTTCATTTCACCTCTCTTCTTATCGCTTTGCTTTGTTCTCTGATCATTTGTCTCTTCTCTTCTCTTCTCTTCTCTTCTCTTCTCTTCTCTTGTTGTCTTTTCTTTTTATGTTTCTCTTTTTTTATTATTTACAGGTCTTCTCTTATCATTGCTGCTATCCTATCTGCTTTTCTCTTATATTTAATCTTCTCTTCTCTCCTCTTCTTATTGTGTCTTCTTTTTTCTGTGTTTCTTTTATTTCTTATTCACAGGTCTTCTCTTATCACTTCTGATGTCCTATCTGCTTTTCTCTTATATTCAATCTTCTACTCTTCTCTTCTCTTCTCTTCTCTTCTCTTCTCTTCTCTTCTCTTAGTGTGTCTTCTTTTTTCTGTTTTTCTTTTATTTATTATTTACAGGTTTTCTCTTATCACTTCTGCTGTCCTATCTGCTTTTCTCTTATATTTAATCTTTTTCTCCTCTCTTCTCTTCTCCTCTTGTCTTCTCTTCTCTTCTCTTCTCTTGTCTTCTCTTCTCTTCTCTTCTCTTAGTGTGTCTTCTTTTTTCTGTTTTTCTTTTATTTATTATTTACAGGTTTTCTCTTATCACTTCTGCTGTCCTATCTGCTTTTCTCTTATATTTAATCTTTTTCTCCTCTCTTCTCTTCTCCTCTCTTCTCTTGTCTTCTCTTCTCTTCTCTTCTCTTGTCTTCTCTTCTCTTGTCTTCTCTTCTCTTCTCTTCTCTTCTCTTCTCTTGTCTTCTCTTCTCTTCTCTTAGTGTGTCTTCTTTTTTCTGTTTTTCTTTTATTTATTATTCACAGGTCTTCTCTTATCATTTCTGCTGTCCTATCTGCTTTTCTCTTATATTTAATCTTTTTCTCCTCTCTTCTCCTCTCTTCTCTTGTCTTCTCTTCTCTTCTCATCTCTTCTCTTCTCTTCTCTTAGTGTGTCTTCTTTTTTCTGTTTTTCTTTTATTTATTATTCACAGGTCTTCTCTTATCATTTCTGCTGTCCTATCTGCTTTATCCTTATAATTAGTCTTCTTCTCTTCTCTTCTCTTCTCTTCTCTTCTCTTCTCTTCTCTTCTCCCATCTGCCCTCTCTTTGCCCTCTCAATTCTCTCTTTTTTCTTAAATTCATGCTTCCCATTGATCTCTCACCAGACTGCCTCATTCAAAGCTAAAAGACACCGCAGCGCTAAATATCTTATCAGTGCATGTGTTACGTTTGTCACAAGATGCTTCCTGTATGCTTACTTCCTGTGATGTGGGCAGACAGGCATCGCAGCCTACAACCATCTGGCTCCAGTGATGTGTATTTGTGTGTATCTCTGTGTATTATTGATCATTCAGACAAACAGTATGTTGATTTTATATGTACATGTATTGTCACCTGTCATCAATTTGCTTACTTATGTACGCTGATACACGTAACCGCACGAAGGCCCTCCAGATTTGATGTCTAGCCTCCCTTTACATGCCTCCTCTCTGAACTAAGGCACTTTAAATGTGAACAAGGTTGTAAAACGGACTATTTTTCCTCTGAATCATGACATGTTTCTCTCTCTCTCTCTCTCTCTTTCTCTCTCCCCTTCTCTCTATTACTCTCTCTTTTTCCACAGGCCACTCAGCACCCTCCCTCCCTCCCTCCCTCCCTCATTTCTCTCCACCACATGTTCTCATCGTCCGAGTATTCGCTCCGCCACAGAGAAAGGGCTGTCTCCCATTTTCCCGCTGTGTGCTGGGGGCTGCAAGGGGGCCGGGGAGCGGACCCCAAACGACGTGGCAGTGTGTGTGTGCATGTGTATACGCATGTTAGTTTTTGTGTATTTCTGGGACAAAAACTGTTGTACCTTATAAAGTCAAGGCCAATGCAATGGTGCTGACTTTGTGAAGTTGTTTTGCACCAAAGCTGCTAGTGTCATGTGTGTTAAACTGAAAGGATGTTGAGGTGGGAAGTCTAAACTTGCATTTAGTTACTGTTATTGCATATACTGTAGGTAGATACACATATAAGTGAATACAGGTACTATTCAGACGTATCATTTAGATGTATAACTTATATTAATAAATTATATTATATTGACATTCCTTTTTTAACTATGTTAACTAACTGTGTATTGTAAACTTTATAAATAGACATACTGCTTGGGGGAACAAATCTTGTTCCATTGATTTTCATTCAAAGTGTCCAGTAAATTGGTAGATGCCTACATGTGTACATCATATATCATTTCATTTTTTTTGTTTGTTTTTTTTGGTGTTTTTTCAACATAATTTTAAGAATGGACCAATGGAAATGTTCCAAAATAGACAGCAGAAAATCAGTTTCCATTAAATCACATTAAAATGAAAGTAGGAGATACTTGCTTGTCTTTGGACAGCAACGATATTGGAGCATGTTATTATTACAAAGAGATATTTCAGTATAACAATGTGGTAAATGTTATTATTACAAAGAGATACTTCTATATAGTAATTTGGTCTATGTTATTATTACAAAGATATACTTCAATATAACAATGTGGACTATGTTATTACAAAAAGATACTTCAATATAACAGTGTAGTATATGTTGTTATTCCAAAGAGATACTTCAGTATAGTAATGTGGTCTATGTTATTATTAAAAAGAGATACTTCAATATAGTAATGTGGTCTATGTTATTATTACAAAGAGATACTTCAATATAGTAATGTGGTCTATGTTATTATTACAAAGAGATACTTCAATATAGTAATGTGGTCTATGTTATTATTACAAAGAGATACTTCTATATAGTAATTTGGTCTATGTTATTATTACAAAGAGATACTTCAATATAGTAATGTGGTCTATGTTATTATTACAAAGAGATACTTCAATATAGTAATGTGGTCTATGTTATTATTAAAAAGAGATACTTCAATATAGTAATGTGGTCTATGTTATTATTACAAAGAGATACTTCAATATAGTAATGTGGTCTATGTTATTATTACAAAGAGATACTTCAGTATAGTAATGTGGTCTATGTTATTATTACAAAGAGATACTTCAATATAGTAATGTGGTCTATGTTATTATTACAAAGAGATACTTCAGTATAGCAATGTGGTCTGTGTTATTACAAAGAGATACTTTAATATAGTAATGTGGTCTATGTTATAATTACAAAGAGATACTTCAATATAGTAATGTGGTCTATGTTATTATTATTACAAAGAGATACTTCAATATAGTAATGTGGTCTATGTTATTATTATTACAAAGAGATACTTCAGTATAGTGATGTGGTCTATGTTATTATTACAAAGAGATACTTCAATATAGTAATGTGGTCTATGTTATTATTACAAAGAGATACTTCTATATAGTAATTTGGTCTATGTTATTATTACAAAGAGATACTTCAGTATGGTAATGTGGTCTATGTTATTATTACAAAGAGATACTTCTATATAGTAATGTGGTCTATGTTATTATTACAAAGAGATACTTCAGTATAGTAATGTGGTCTATGTTATTATTACAAATAGATACTTCAGTATAACAATGTGGTCTATGTTATTATTACAAAGAGATACTTCAATATAGTAATGTGGTTGATGTTATTATTACAAAGAGATAATTCTATATAGTATTGTGATATATGTTATTATGACAAAGAGATACTTTGGAATAGTAATGTGATATATATACTTATCAAAATACAGACAAGAAAAGACAAAACCTTTCTTTACTTTCTTTACTTTCCAATCATCATGAAATTTTCACACAATGTAACAAACTGCTCAACTCAAACTATGTTGAAGAGTGAAAATCTAAAATAATTAAGATACATTGCAATAATATGGTAAATACTGTGCAGATGTACATGTCCTCAGAGGGTATAGCAACAAATATGTGTGTGTGTGTGTGTGTGTATGTGTGTGTGGTGGTGTCCGGTCAAGAGCGGCATAAACCACACGCCCTACGGCTAAAGTCAAATAAATCTGAAGGGGTTTCGGTAAATATGTTTCCAATAAATGATGTCTGTCCACTCGGGTTTCTGGAGCGAATTACCAGAGGACGCTGGCAGTCCTTCATCAATGGCTTGCTGGGTTGTGGGAGGAATTTTTCTCAACTACCAACCATTCAATTTTCACAAACCATAATCAGGATACACACAGACACATTCACACAGACTCTTTTTCTCTCTCTCGCTCAAACACACACACACACACACACACTCACACAAACACACATATGTACACATTCTTGCACAATGTGTGTCAGCGAAACTGAACTGTTATTGATTGTGAAGCACAACAGGAAAATGGAGGCTGTGGGAAACGCTGTACACAAGGAAGTACTCCCCTCATACACACACACACTCATACACACACATACACACACTCCCTCACCCCCTGCAGACTGTGTATGTGTGGGTATGTGAGGGAGTATGTGCAGGGGGTGATCTCAAAGAGCAGTTTGGCAGGAAGACGCCCCGTTCCTAGCCAGAGGAGTAATGCAACAGAGAAAAATGCGTTATCTGAGAACTCGCAAGACGCCGGGCCGAAGAAGCGAGCGAAAGATTAAAATCCAAAGTTTGGAATACTAAACAGGAGTCAGCAGTTCTAATGGTTGAATAGTTGAGTTTCACCCCTTTTTTTACTGGGATTCTTTGCAGTTTGCAGCTCACAGACTGAACAGAACATGTATTGATTAGTTCAGGTTGAGTTCACATGCCTATTGATTCAGTCTTGTAGTGAAGGTGCTTCACTTATAATGAGAAGCGATGGCTGGCGGGAAGAATTGGTGCTGCAAATGAATCAGAATCGCTTGATTGATTGGGAAATGGTCTTGAATCATTTCATGATAGGCCAACCTCCTGAGTAAATCAATCCCATCACGGTACCACTCAACGCTGTGTGTGTGAGTTTGTGTTGTGTTTTTCTATATTATCAGGACAAAGGTCAAAAGTGTTCTGATTACAGGACCACAGGTATATATAAATATATAAATATATATATATATATATATATATAGACAGACAAACCCTGTGATTCTTTATTTTCTATGTACATATAGGTACCTATATGTAAGAACAATATATATATATATGACATGTCTTTGCATCTGGGGGTTATCAGGCTTCAGAATCATCCCTCTTAGATCACCGTGGCAACCCATGCTGTGCTCCATATTATTCGCTGAAATTTCAGCAATCTCAACCCCCTCCCCCCAGGACTGACCCCACCACCTTTGTACGGTAAACAACAAGCGGCAGCTGCGATGTTTGTCCAGTTAAAGCTTTATCGATCTCTCACACCAAACCCACGCATGTGGGTCTTCCTCCACTCTTTGAGTCGAGCTGCCGGTTACGGACTGAGATTCCTGCAGTTCTTTCAGCGGTCTGAGTTCTAAAAGTCCAGCCCAAACCAGCAGCGAATCCCTGTGATGTTTTATGAATATCAGGCCGGGGGCAGGCACTGTGTAGACTGGACTGTTTCTCCCACAGAGCACCGTCTTCTTTTTGTCTCTCGCTTTCTCTCTTTCAAGTGTCCAATGAGTCCTTAGAATGTGTGTTACTAGTGAATGATCTTTCAGTGAAGAGCTCATTAGTGAAATAGGCAGAGAGAGAGAGAAAGACCTGGCATGGGGGAGGTTAGAAGGTGCTCAGTAGTAGAGGTGGGCAAGACAACAAAGATATAGCATCATGATTCTCGAGAACTGTTGAGCCTGGTGTCTTATAACATGAATTTTTAATGCTCGCTGATATTTAATAATGTGGTCATGAGACTATATATGTGTTAAAATGTAGTATGCCAGATTCTTTAAGTGTGTGTGTTTCAGAGATGCCCATATAAATTAGGCTTCTTATAAATAACACACTAAAAGAGCTAAATATGAAACACCATCAGATCCTGAAACTATCCGTGTGGTGTCATTAGGTATTTGGGGTTTAACAAAGAAAATACATACGTATGTTTATTTCCCTTATAGTATTTGTATATTACATACACAAATACATATTTTTAAACTGCTGTAATGTTAAAAACTAACCCACAAGGACGCCTGATTTGGCCCACTGGAAGATTGTCGCAACCCCACCCCCTTAAGAGAATAAACACTTTGGTAATACTTTGTTTTAAGGTCTGCTTCATAACAATTTATTAACTATTAGTAAGCAATGTATTATACCCTAATAAACAGAAGAGTAACATTTGTAAGCAAGGTTTAAAATGTGTTATTAAATGTGTACTTATGTGTTAAAATGGCTTAAAAAAACACCCAAAGACAGAAAATGTGGGCACTCCTGTTCTACCCTCTTCGTTATGAACCTGCAATAGACTGGAAAGTATTTCTCCAGGTATTCTAGCTCTAGTTGTTTATTTGGTCCCCTGGTTGCTCATTTATTAAATTCGTTTTTATCTTTTCATGCACAAAAACAAACATGGCAGCTGACAACATAGACGCTCACTGCATGGAAGACCAAATGAAACACAGAATGGGTTCACTTGCATTTAATGATCAGATAGCTGCAGAAGATCTGATTTTGTCAGTAGTGTGTTCAGCATGTTAAGGTGCACTTCAGTTATCAGATAATGTTAAAGCTCCAGATCTTAGTCAGGCAGTGAATGAACTTCTGCTGTGCAACCAGACAATAAACACACAGAGTAAATGTGGATGTAATGTGAAGCTCAAACTTTATAGCATGGCTATTTTATTAAACATTGTGCCATTTTACCTGAAAATATGACATATATCATTAAAAAGATGAGGAATATTTAAAACCCTCATTTCTTCAAGCTCACAAAAAGTGTTCCGTTATCTTGCAGTTGCTGTGTTAAACGCTGATTGGTTGTTATTGATATACTTATGTGTATAAAAATAAAGGTTTTCTGCAAATTAGTCTTTGTTGAGCTAATTCATTAAATCTATCTTTTAATTAAGAGTGTACAAAAACTGTATTTAAGTGACATTATAATCAAAGAATATGAACAGATTTAAGTTATTTGAATTTACACCATGCTAGTAAACAATCATGTTTCATAACTTGTGAAAGATTTCCACTGTAACTATACAGTAACCTAAAACACAATCTACAATAACCACGCTTAGTTAAATTACAGTATTTTAATGTATTTCTCTGAAGAAAAAAAAAATCTGGGGGCTGATTTTCTTGTTAACAGTTTATAACCTGGACATATTATTTCTAAACTAACTAAGACCCCTGACATGAATTATATCTTTTTTCAGGGAATGTGAACATGAAACCGTCTGCTTCATATGTAAATAATCTGTTTCATTTGTTATTTTATTTATTTGTTGTTTATTTATTTATTCCATATTTTATTTTGTATTATTGTGTACATAGTAAAGTGCAAAATTTAAATTTAAACATTTGCTCTAAAGTTGCTCCATACTTATAAGCTAGCTCACTGTTTTGTCTTTTTGGCCTTCTTGTGACAAGAAACACAGAGTGGGTTTACTTGCATTTAATGATCAGATAACTCAAAATCTGATTTTGTCAGTAGTCTGTTCAGCATGTTTACATGCACCTGAGTTATCAGATAATCTTAAAATGTACAGAATGATCTATTAGAGCCAGGCAGTAAATGAATTTTTGCTTTACAACCAGCCAATAAACTCATAGAGACATGATGTAAGTGTAACTGTGTTACAGCATTGTGTCACTTTACCTGGAAATATGACATACATCATTTAAAAGATGAAGAATATTTAAATCCTTCATTCTTTAAGCATGTAGTTGATTTCAGTGCTGCTCCAAAAGTGTTTTGCTATCTTGCAGTTGCTGTGTTAAATGCTGATTGGTTGCTGTGTTAAATGCTGATTGGTTGCTGTGTTAAATGCTGATTAGTTGCTGTGTTAAATGCTGATTGGTTGCTGTGTTAAACACTGATTGGTTTCTGTGCTAAATGCTGATTGGTTGCTGTGTTAAATGCTGATTGGTTGCTGTGTTAAATGTTGATTGGTTGCTGTGTTAAATGCTGATTGGTTGCTGTGTTAAATGCTGATTGGTTGCTGTGTTAAATGCTGATTAGTTGCTGTGTTAAACGCTGATTGGTTGCTGTGTTAAATGCTGATTAGTTGCTGTCAAACACTGATTGGTTGCTGTGTTAAAGGTTGATTGGTTGCTGTGTTAAATGCTGATTGGTTGCTGTGCTAAACGTTGATTGGTTGCTGTGTTAAATGCTGATTGGTTGCTGTGCTAAACGTTGATTGGTTGCTGTGTTAAATGCTGATTGGTTGCTGTGTTAAACACTGATTAGTTGTTGTGCTAAACGTTGATTGGTTGCTTTGCTGATTGTTAATTGGTTGCTGTGTTAAAAGCTGATATGTTGCTGTGTCAAACACTGATTGGTTGTTGTGCTAAACGCTGATTGGTTGCTGTGTTAAATGCTGATTGGTTGCTGTGTCAAACACTGATTGGTTGCTGTGCTAAACGCTGATTGGTTGCTTTGCTGATTGTTAATTGGTTTCTGTGTTAAAAGCTGATATGTTGCTGTGTCAAACACTGATTGGTTGCTGTGCTAAACGCTGATTGGTTGCTGTGCTAAACGTTAATTGGTTGCTGTGTTAAAAGCTGATATTTTGCTGTGTCAAACACTGATTGGTTGCTGTGCTAAACGCTGATTGGTTGCTGTGTTAAAAGCTGATATGTTGCTGTGTCAAACACTGATTGGTTGCTGTGCTAAACGCTGATTGGTTGCTGTGCTAAACATTAATTGGTTTCTGTGTTAAAAGCTAATATGTTGCTGTGTCAAACACTGATTGGTTGCTGTGCTAAACGCTGATTGGTTGCTGTGCTAAATGTGGGTTGGTTGCTGTATTACAGGCTACTTGCTTATTGCCAGTACTGCTGTCTGCATGCTCACACTGAGAAAACCGAAAGAAATCAGAGTAAGTGCACACATTGATAAAAACCTGATAACTGAGCTAAAGTCCATCTCACATTTCTTCAGAATTTTAGGCCTTACTTCAATCAAGGAAATCAGGGAATGCTGCTTTCAGGACAATTTAAATTGCAGATATTGGATAAGGATCAGATAATAAAGTGCATGTAAACTCACTAAATGTTTCTACTTTATCCTGTTTTCACTTCAGAAATACTTGCAGGTATGTCCTTCTAGAAGTAATCTGGGCATTTGGAATGTGATAAATTAGGCTTTGGTTGATAAATGACTGTAGACTTGCTTAAGCACATTAAATTGGCTTTTGGGGATTTTGATAAATGAACATATTTATTTGTATCAATGTAAGAGACAAAATCCAAACAATGACAATTTCCTGTCTCCACTGTATACACATAACCAGAAAGTGTTTCTTTCAATTTAGTTAATGTAGCCATGCTTTAGAACCCTTCTTGAACACCCTTCTTGGAGACTCAGGAACATGTGATGTTTACAGCTCTTTAGCTAGGATCTTAGTCACTGTTGAGAGCAGATCAGATCTGTCAGAAGCTGTGAGGTCACTCAGCTCTAATTGCCCTCTTTTCAATCTGCCATTATCCTAGAGGCTCACATACTTTGTACACTAATGACCTTGGTTGCTTCAACCATTTCCTCATTTCTTCATATATGGTAATGTTAAACTTTATAAACACTTTGTGTTTAAATGCTCTTTGTTTATTATGAATGATTATTATTCTTCACAAGGCATTCATGAAGAAGTCCAGGTCGTTGCAAGAGTTTAGAGACTTTTTATGCTACTGTACATCCACTAGACACAGGAAAGGTTCAGTGCGTACTTCGTGTCTTGTTATATCAGTAATAATAAATGTGTTTCCTAACAAAACACGGCTTGTTTTTAAAGTGTCTCGGGACTGAGGAGGCTGCACCAATAAAAGGTTTTTTCTAAGAAAAAGTTGTTCAAGCCAAGAACCAGTTAGGAAGCTTTATTTTAAGAGTGCAGTGCTCCAAGTTGTAGTGAAAGAACGAGAAAGCAGGTGGCTTATTCGCTGATATCAGTTTAAATGGGTCAGCATTGTGTGTATGTGTGCATATATCTGTCAGTGTGTGTGTGTGTGTGTGTGTGTGTGTGTGTAAATTAGCGAGTCTTGCCAGCTACACAAACTCAGCTTCCACAGTTCTAGCCATCTGGAGGCCTAATACACACACATTATACACATGCATGGAGAGTACACACTGGACTGACGAAGAACAAGTAGACTTTCTTTGAGATCTAATCAATGAGCGTCTACTCTCATGTGTAGTGCTACTGCGCTGCTATACATTCAGATTAGCCGCAGGTATTCACACGTACACACACACTGTGGCTGCGGGGCTGTAGCATTTTCCCCTTCATTAGTGCTGTGTCTGAGGTCTGGGGGCAGGTGTTAGAGCAGTGAGGCGTGAGCTAGCCTCAGGCTTTACATTAGCATCGCGCCTCACTAGCTCTTCTAGCTACCTGGCTACTGCTGCACTCCCCGAGCAGAGCTAGCCTTTCTTTAACTGCCTTTTAATGTGTTTCTACATTATCTCCTTCCTGACTGCCTCTGTCGAGCAACCAGAGTAGTTCTGAAATACATCTACAAGATCAGTACAAGCAAAGGAGAATGCAAAGCTAACCACCCATGACCAAAGTCCACTTTGCTAGTAAAGCACAGATGTCTAGAGATAAGTGTTTTGTTGATGTAGTTAGCACCAGTCTTGGGTTTAAGTTATTTTTCTCCATGGGAAAGATGAATGCTGCTATTGGACATTGTTGCTATTGTTGTTTTTAGGCTCTGTTGTCCAGTGTTGGTTGCGTTGGTGTTAAAATGAAGCTAGAACTGTTTTAGGCATGCTTTGTCGTAAGGCAGCATGTAAATTGTGACACAATCTGTGTGTAAGTGCAAAGGCAGAGTTCAGCTATGGTAGGGCTAAGGCGATGGTTATGCTGAAGCCGTTGTTTTACAATTGCGGCCACTTCCAAATAGCAGTAACTCCTTTCCCTTTACATTTTGTGTAAATTCCATGATGAATGGAGCAAAAAATACGACCCAGGATTATCTAGAAAGACGTCTGGTTTCATTAACTTACATTAAAAGTAAAGTATGGGTTTCCTTTCTCCTGTAAAGTCATCATTTTGCTATGATATACATGATATACATCTTCATTCCTTTAATGCATCAATTATCTACAGAAGATCAGGTCATTCTTTGGATTGCATTTGTGTTGCAGAGCATTTAGTAGACTAGAACATTTACTTGCACAGCAAATTCCATGTAGAAAATAGAAAGATCATGTAAAATAAAATGCACCAAAAGACAAAATGCACCAAAAACCAAAATCAGAATGCGGGGGTAGACATATGTAAAGACATATTGAGTGCTAGCTGAATCTACACCTCCCCCACCTCCCATGTCTGGCTGAAATCTGGCAACCCTAATGGTACCCTGGGTTATACAGAAATTTTGTAGCCAATATGTTTTGTCCTATGTGCTTTTTCATCCCAGAATACCACTAAGTGCTCTGAATTGTGATCTTTGTTAAGTGTGGTAGCTCTTGGTTATGTCTTTTAGACTAGCCAGTGTGGGTAATAATAATGGTATGTACAATAGTAGCCTTAAACATGCAATACATGTGCAGTGTTAGCTTGTATGTATCATTATCATTTCAAGTATTTAAATGACTTGTAATTCAGAGAATTCTGAGACATTTGACAAGAAAATGCACATAGAACAAAAAAATCCTAGATGAAAAAACAGCTGGTCAGCTCAAGTCAACTAGCCGCAGCATATGATATGTCTATATTTGACTTTTCTGGTTTAGCTGATCTACCACCATAATCAGCTTGATCAAGCTGGTCAACCAGCAAAACCATCCTGGCTAAGCTGGCAAACCAGCATGACCAGCTTGACAAATGTGATTTTTTTTCTTAAAAGGAATTTAGGACTAATAGAGAAGTTGACATGAAAATCACATGTAGCATTTAGCTTTTATGCATTTCAGACTTACTTTTTGGGAACATGATTTAAGAAAATTGAATTTATTATATAATATAAACTACGCTTAAGTTTACAGGAGAAAGCAAAAACTTGTAAAGAGAGTTTACTAAAAAAAGACTTGGGAGCTTTTCTGTTGGTCCAGTCATCATGAAATTTTACAACAGTGTAATGGACAATTGCTGTGTTCAATTCATGTACACTAATACAAATCAGCAATAATGGAAATATAGGTTGTTCTCTGGACAGCGACGATATGCATAATCATTCTGCCAGCTGAAAACTTTGGAGATGAATTTAGCAGTAAAGGAAAAAATACCTTTAAATTGTTTTTTTTATTTGAATGTTAGCTGACTTTTACATTGTGTCACTTAATGATAAAAAGACTAATACACAAGTTCCAAAATAATACAATTAAAATATACAAATATTATATGAATGTACATTCAATTTAAGAGTTTCTTTCCTTGAGACTCAAGGCCAAAGATGGCACAAACAAGTGTTGAACCCAAAAACCCTGAGGAAAGGCAAAACTTTGGCCAGGTGCAGTAGTCTTGGTATGGTATTCCGATTATGTTGCAAACTCAAGTTATCACATTTCCAATAATTTTGCTCATAGCAACTTGACTGACACGTGTATCGAGTTGCCCGCCCAATTAACATTAATACGAGTAGCTGGAAATGATTTTCAGAGGTCTCTGACCAAGCTACCGGAGAAACTCAGTAATCCAAGACACTAAATATACATTCCTGCCTTTTCCACGCTTGTCTTACTCATTTCACGAATGTTTTCCCAGAGCATAGTGTACACAAGCTGTTGGAAATCCAATCAGAGAACTCGACGAGCCTGGGCCAACATCAACAGTCCAATCAGCTCTCGCCATTCGGTTTGATTGATAGAAAATAAACCCTGTCACTATTCAATATCCTCACCGAGTGCATACTGTTCTCTCACATTAACTCTCATACAGACTGTCTGACGAAAGAGTTTACAGGTGGTTTTAGAACAGAAAGTGTGTTATTTCCATCTACAATGTCTGAGCAATGAATCTTCTGTATTAGTGTGGCTTCTGTTCAATTCTTCAACAAAAAAAGAGTCTGTGTTTTTGTGCTTTTGACAAGTTGGAACACACAAAATACAACCTGTAGTTTCTTCAGTATCTTACAAACTGTATTGAACTAAATTCAATAAAACAGGCTTAATTATACATAGTTAAACAGTGCACTGGCAATGTCCACTAGTGTATTGTGGTATTATTTATCACAATAACAATAGAATATCATCATATCACCCACCCCTAGAAGGTTATTCCTTTCTCAGGATTTCCTCACTAAAGAAATTAGATATAAGATAATCGACTTGCATAAGAAAGGAAAAGGACAACTGAAAATAAGTGAAAAATGTTGAGCTTTCAAAACTGGAGATCAAAAATTGATTAGAAGATACAGAGAAAATGGAACTTCTAACAACAATGCACAACCTAGTAGACCACCAACTTTCCAGCATCCAGCATAGGATATGTTTTTGCCTGCTGTAGCTGGATATCCATCTAGAAAATTACATTAGATCGCCACAAGTTTCAATAGTTACTATCAAAAACCAGCCTTGATCTAAAATCTGAAATCAGATTATCTAAAGTAAAATTTTCTGCAGGTCTTTCTTAGTTCTGGAACATGTTCTATTAACCACAACAAAAAAAGTACAATAAAACATAGCCGCATTTTTAGTTCTGGTATTTAGTTAGTCATGTATTGTTGCTGTCCAAGGAAAAACATGTAGCTCCATTTTTGTCGATTTTAGGTTTTCTACATCATTTGAACTCGCCAATGGCTGTTTACATTGTGATAAAATTTTATGACGAATGGACCGATAGAAGTGCTCCAAAATAGCTTGGAGAGAATTCTGGTTCCATTGACTTACATTGAAAATAAAGTATGTTTTTGGTCTCTCCTGTAAAGTTGCAATTTTGAAAATAATTGTTTTTCATTGGACAGCGATGATATAGTAAGGCATATATTCTTATAGAGAGGTAACCTGACAAATTGAAAATACATATGCAGCTTGTTATTGCATATAGGTACTTCATCACGGTCCAAAGATCCCCAGGAGATTAACAGTGCTTAAAGCTTTCATCTTTGAGAGAAACTCAAGCTCCACTCTTGCTTTAGATTTGACAACATGCACAAGTGTTTCTGTCCATCTTTCCACTGGGAGACAACCATGTAATGCTATGAGTCTGAAAGAATGTGTGTCTGTTAAGAAGCTGAAACTGAAAGCAAGTCTCCTGAAACATATAGTTTAA
>CM038722.1:26132440-26269940 GCA_021613375.1 Megaleporinus macrocephalus
TCTGGGGCATCCAGGAGAAATCTGGAACTACACTTTTCTTCAAACTGGAGCTCAAGATATGATCTACCTCTTTCATAATAAGATATTTATGCTACTTGGTATTGTATTTATGATTATTGACATCTGTTCTTATCATATCTGGTGTTCTTACTGGTGAAAATACACTGATTGCTAAAATACAGGCTTTTAAACAAATATAACAAATGTAGTCATGCCCTCAATCCCTTGTAACCAAACAGACATGGATTTTGCAATTACCAGATTGAACAATAAACATGTGTTTTAAACTAATCAATCGTAATCATTAGTGTGAAAGTGCTTTACAAAGTTAAAACCGTTTCGGGGATCAACTCATCAGAGGTCCGTTATATTTGCCTCTAATTTTCCTCCACAGTCAGAACATTGCTGTACCTGGAAATGTATGAAAACAAACAAACACACACACACAGTCCTCCACCAGGGTGGGTGTACATTGTCCTCGCCCCTGGCAGCCTAAGGGTCCACCCCCCTTCTCTTCATTCAGAATGGTCATGTGATGCGCGTTTTCAGACTACAACAGCTTAGTGAGAGAGCTCCCCATTCATTTCCTCCTGAGTAGCCCACGGAAGAGGAGGGGAACGAGAGAGAGTGAAAGAGAGAGAGAGAGTGAGAGAGAGAGAGAGAGAGAAACAGAGACACAGAAAGAAAGAGAGAGAGGGGTAGTACAGCAAACAAGAAGCTGACCACACAGGAAAACAAGCAGAGAAAAAGAAAGAGAGAGAGAGAGAGAGAGAGAGAGAAAGAGAGAGAGAGAAAGAGCCAAAGGGACGCTAAAAAGGATAACAGTTCTTGCCCTCACGGTCCGAGACTTCAGACAAGGTTAGTTCCTCAAATCTGCATTGCATTGCCTGTGTCTTCTCCCTCTTTATGCCCTTTTGCTCTCTGTGGCTCAGCTGTCATTTCACTGAGTTGACTGTCAGCGCAGAGCTCACTGTGTGTCACTCTGGAGAGTGCTGGAGCTGCTTACACAAATCAAGTGCAGTTAGAGTGAATCTCTGAAAGAATTCAAATGTGAGGTTTGAATGTGAAAGCCTTCTGTGACTATGATTTTTCCTTTATGTTAACAATATGTGAAAAATCTCTCATCTGTTTACTGGCGAATGCATCCTGTACAGCATGCGTCATTGATGATGATGGATCATATCTAACAGATCATAATCAATGACACCAGACATCACTTGGATTAAACTTGCACTGTTTTATATATATATATATATATATATATATATATATATATATATATATATATATATATATATATATATATATATATATATATAGTTACTAACATTGTTGGTTCAATAATGTTAAACACTACAAAAAGTCTTATTTTATCAGCTTAGGTTAAGTATAAAATATGTTTATTGTTTATTTATTGTTAATTTATATGTAGATTGCTACTGTCACTGCCCGTATATGTACAAATTTATATTGGACCAGCAGAACGGCAGTACATATGCAACACATCTATGTATGCATTATACGCACACTGCCGTGAACCTCCCAGAGTGCTGCTCTCGCTCTCGGTGTGATACTTGTGTTGGATCTCTTCCAAATACCAAGCACAGCTTTTTTGGAACAACAATATCTGCAGCCTAGTGAAGACTGGCCTCCTCCAGTCAATAGCAGTTACGAGGATGAGCCTTGGGTTCAGTAATCTGGAGTTGATCTTCAACTCTGGATCCATTCGTTTAACCTCAGATGAGGTTTCCTTATAGGGGCATGGCAAGGTGGTATGAAGAAACAAAGCTTTGAGAACAGGCTCACCTAGATCTGTGGTTTCTAGCTCCGGTCCGGGAGATGTTTGTGTTTTTCCTGCTTCAGTACACCCATTTCAACTCATTACGGAGTCGTTAATTAGATGATCCCATGCGTAAGAGCAAGGTTAACATCAAAATGGGGAAAAATGCTTCAGGACCAAGACTGAGAGGCACTGATTTAACTAAATGTTCTCGTCCCCGCTTAAAAATAAACAGCTTCTTTTGAAGCGATGTCGTTGAAGAAACCACCTCAGGAACCTTTCAAAGGATTGTTATTGGAAGTAAATGAGATGTGTGAGTGAAGGTTTCAAGATCCTCCACATAGGGTAAACTCTCTATGCCGATTAAAGGTTTCCTGGAACTGCATGTCCAAACCAAGAACCACTGGACAACCTTTTTTTTTTTCAGAGTGTTGTTAGGAGCTGCACAGCATCTGAAACCATCCGTTCCACTGGAGCAAAGTGCTCCAGTGCTCATGCCCCCCACCCTACACACTTACACACACACACCTGAACATTCATCCTGTATGCCTGTTAGTCTGGCAGTGGTTTCTCCTCTGGAGCTTTGAGTTACGGTCTCCGGTCACAGGGGCCCAGAGGCTCAGGGTCATTGGGCCTGCCCCTTCTCCAAGAACCTTCCACAGCTGAAACATCTGGAACGTAAGCAAACGTCCACCATGTTTTGGCCCTCCACTGACCCCGCCGTCCCAGGCAGGTTCACCCTTGGCCAATTTGTTGTCGTAGCTGGGTTGCACGTCTACAGCTAAGGGAGAGGTCAAGGGTCAAAGAAGTGTGTGGGCGAAGTGCAAACATGGCCAGAGTCAACAGGCATGATGAAGGGAGCTAGTTAGGCATGTCAACTAGAGTATACAGAAGCCTATATAGTGCAATGGAAACGATTCTAAATTCTGGAGTACCGCCGCTCTGCATAGCAATAACATGTATATATTTTGTAATCCCACAAATTTTGAAAATGTCCGCTGCTGCTTACATGGTGTCCAATTGTCTTGACAAGCTGATCAACAGAGATGCTCCAGAACGACTCAAATCCTGTTACATTAACTTGCATTGAGTTAAGATAGGCTTTTCTTGCTCTTCATGTTCCTGGCAGCGACAATGTTGTAACAAGTTGATTAGCTGATTAGTTTTGCAAAGCAAGGTTCCTCAGTCAAGCCTGACCAATAGGAGAAGAAGTAAACATTCCTGTTGGCCAACCCTCAACCTCTGGCTGAAGTTATCTGGCTTTCAGAGAAGTCCTGATTACGTAAAACAGTCCCCAGGGGTGTTGCAGCAGGGAAGACGCCAAACTATCCAGGACGAGGATGCTCCAGGGTCAGAATTGCTCTTATCTATCACTAATTCATCCCCTAATTATCAGGATTCATTCAAGAGCAGGCACAACAGGAAGACGCAATTAAAAGGGTTCCAGTGAAGAAATGCTATGTTTTATATTCTTGATAGATTTAGTCTACAAAACTTTCTCTGCAGCTCTTATTGTTTTCTGATATTTGGTGAACATAGATTTTTAGTCAGAGAGCACCACTCATTTATAAGTTACCAGTCATAATAGCTAATATTGATAATTTATTGGTATTAATAGTTCTCCTTCAGCAAAAAAGCTTTAAAGGTTATTCAACGTTGTTTCAGTTTTAGTGCCCCTTCATTACAGCCTGCATTCTTTTTTGAGACTTACTTTCTGTTTTCCAAAGCAGTCTGCAGGGCCTCTTATCTTAGAGGTTGGCTGCTTCTCCCTATCCAACTAATCCCAAACACATGTAATGATGTTGAGGTCTGGACTCTGGGGTGACCAGTTCATTGTGTTCGGTAACAGAAACTGTGCATGTTTCCAGATATGAAGCAAGAGTTGAGCTCTTAGGGTAAATGTACTATTTTGGTGGTCTGCCCGGCTTTGCACAGCTGTTTGAAGTCCCATATTCTCTGTGCCTCGCAATCAATAAGTGAAAACTCTCCTATTTTTTCAAGCATTTTCCTTTGACTTTGCGCTTTCTTCCCTAATCCCATCTGAAACGGCACCTGAAACATGAATACCTTGTACTGAACACCCATTTGCAATTGAAATGATATAAATGAGGGGTAGTTATTTGATTCCGCACAGCACGCCGCAGAGCTGTACGAGTGTGAACCTTGGTCTAGCCTTGGTTTAATGATGGACGATTTGTGAAGGCTTTTGTCTCGAGAGTGATACTGCATCAGACTCTGTTTGGCACAAAAACCCGAGTGAATCACACGCACGTCTATGACTCACCGACCTACAGAAAGCAGGGTGGTTTGAGTAGTGTACGGGAAATAGGGGCTCTCCCCGGTGACTGCCAGGCCCATTAAGCATCGCTCTGGAAAGAGCCGGAACGCCGGAACGCGGATGCACTTCCTGTGGCCGAACTTTGACCCCATGACTCCCATGGACCCCCTGGTGGGGCCTGACCCTGCTGTAGGGGAGCAGGGGAGGTGGCGGCAGGGGGGTGGGAGGGCGGAGCGGTTCCATGTGGACGGGGTTATTGGTCAAGAGTCTGTCACTGATCAACAGCTGTGCTCCGCAGCGTTAGCATGTGGCATGAGTATGCTAGTGTGAGTCTGAGGTTTCTCTCCTTGATCTCGCTCGCTCGCTTGCTCTCACAGACTTACATCAAAAACAATCTTAAAAGACGCCCTCCCTCTCTCTTTTCTTTCTCTTTCTGCCATTCTCTCGCTCTTTGTATCTCTTTCGTGACCTGTAATTAATGGCTGTTGCCACAGCAATGAAAGGATAGTGATAATTATATAGAAAAGGGAATCTGTAGCCCTTTTTCTTCTATTGCTCCTTCTCTCATTCTCTCTGCATCTCTTTCACTCTTAATATAGATGGTTATACTGGCATGGATTACAAGTTATAGCTAAAGCAATGATAGCTTAAAGCTTAAAGGGCCCATACCCTACATTTAGCTTGCACTTAATACATACACTAAGATGAATGTATGTGTAAATAAGCTCTACTCTGATTGGTTGCCCTGGATTGTGGCTTATTCGGAAAAAAAAATCCAGTATGAATGGCCGGCTGGGTCTAAACTGCTGTAGGCAGGATACAAGGCTATATGTAAATATGCCTGCTTGGGCTATGTGTGCTATGGACTGGGGTTGAACACTACATTATGGAACCCAATACATCAAAAGTCCTATTCCAAGTGAAGAAAATTCAGTATTTTTATTATATGGGCCCTTTAATACATAGAGTATTACTTGTAGCAACAGTATAACAGAAAAACAGACCAACTTCCCCCTTTTTTCCTTCCTTCTGTTCTACTGTCTGTTTTCTGCAGTTGCAGCTGCAGCTTTTCCAGCAAAGCAGAGGGCAGGAGGGAGAATAACAGTCCTTGCCCAGTCCCGTAAGAGTGTGCGTGTGGTGTCGGGAGGCAAACACAGCTGCCTGAGTCGTTATGAGCAGCGGCTCTGCAATGCTCAGCTAAGAAGGACAAGACAAAAGGCAGTACAGTAACTTCTGCTGAAGAGCGAGGTGTCACCCAAGGCGAGACTGGGTGAGGAAGAATGTGTTGCATACTCGTTTGTGGTCTTCTCTCTTTCGCTTCGCTCTCCTGTATGTTAAAACCTAATGCACTGAACTGACTTGGTCAAGTAGTCTCCTTATAAGGAATGGTACTATGAAAGAGTCAGAGATCACTGTTCATGTATTTAATGTCTAGTCAAAGCAAGGCAATAAGAAATTCATCTTTCAAGTGTTGACGTAAGGCGTAAGGAGAAGGAAGGCAAAGAAAATAAAGGGAAAAGGAGTTTCTGAGAACACCAGCAGTTCAGTAATGACTTGATAGCTCCACAACCCTTCAGACCCATAGTGTTGGGCTGGGCAGAGGGATGGACAGAAACATCTGTGGATGTTTTCAGATCTGACGCAATAGCAGAGCTCGATTTCCTCCTTTCTCTCAAAGAGGAAAGCTTAAGTTACTGTTTGTGTGATGCAGACAGTTTTGGTGGTCCACCAGGTCTTGCTGGGTTGTCACATTTTCTCTGTAGCTTTTAATCACTCCAGTTTGGAAACTCCTGTTTTTCTCATTTGCTTTCCTTACACACGTTCTTATATCTAATTATTTCAGAACCATTTCCTGAAAAACAACCATGTGATTGAACGCTGCTTCGTCTGGAAATGAAATAAATGAAGGGTGGTCTCTTGTTTTTGCACAGAACTATAAAAGGCATGAGCCCGATCGTGTCCTTCTCTTTACTTTATTCGTATTTAAATGATGTACGAATTGAAGCAAAGTCTATTCAACCCATTGCATTCATCAGTGCTTGGCCCCCTAAATTTCTCTCCTTCGTGTCCGTCTCCTTGTGTTTTCACCTCTCCAGCGTGTTCCTCTGGTGGAGCTTTGCTTTCGGGCCGACCGTGATGTACGGCTTCCTAGTGATTTCGCCAGTGGTCACGCTAGTTAGCATGCTTGGTCACTGGCACTCGCGATGCTACACGAGTGTTTTCTGGCACTGCTTTAGAGGAAGCCCAGGCTTTCCCACAATGCCGAGGACAGCTGGGGAGGGCCAGCCACTGCCCCCCGAGCCTCCAGGGCCTGGTGGGAATGCGCACAGATCTCTTCCAGCTGTGCTAGCACACCAGGCACCAGCACCTTTTGGTCGTTTACGGTCATGCACAAAGAAAATATCTGTAATCTCTGTAACCAGGGTGGTTAACGCAGAGTACAGCCACCAAAACACTCTCGCTGGTGCAAGTGTCGAGTCTAAGCATCACAATCTTAGCAGTTCACCAACTACGCTGTGAGCGCTTACGCTAAGGAGGCTCCAAACAGATGAAGTCCAGTGCTAGGCCTTAATGGAAAATTGCTATTAACAGCAATTAATTAGAGACCTCGCGCTGGCTGCCCAATTACACAAGGGAGCCATTCCCCATGCAGCCACAGTAGTTAACGGCCTTGTTTGTTTAGTCGCCACTTCATTGGCTGAGGTCATGGTTTGGCAGGAGGTCACTCGCTTGGCTTACGGCGTAATACCGAAGCTAATAATCCTCAGGTGGTCGATAAATCCCCGCGCCACATCTCAGCAAATCTTAGTGCTTTACGAGTACCTTCGCTCCGTCGCGCTTTTTCACAGGCCTCCTCGCGGTCTTCTCCGCGACGTTGCACAATATCGCCAAACAGCGATGGCCTTCACTTATTGCGCAATCCCGGGGCCTCTGATAATAAACAGTTTGAGAGCATGCGGTTCAATAGTTCAAGTCAAATTGCATACATCTGTCTGAGCCCGTCCAAGGGAACACTAAAGAGGCGGCTTCAGATCTTTCTGGCACGCGTTCTTCGTGCAAGAGCGCACAGCAGCCCCGGCAGATCCAGCTCAGGACCGAGAGGCCAAGAGGGAGAATGGGCTTGTCAACCTGGGTTTTTTTTTTTCCTCTGTCATTAGTTTCCGACAGCCCAGGTCTCTGACCTGGCCGCTCTCAGAACACGGCATGACCTCTTACCATGCACGGAGAGATGTTAGGCAAGGAGCTGGCGCCAAAATTACCAACAGAGATGGACTGCGAAGCAAAGTAACAGAGAGAGAATGTGTTGTAGCTCATCGTTCAGGGTTTCGTTTGGCCAACGTTGTGACAGGAAAGACTTGTGACATTTATTTTTTTCGCTCCTCCGAGTGCGCTTGCATGTGTCAGTCTGGAACACATCCTGTCACCTCTGATTACTCTATTGTTAAAGAGAGAAGACATTTGTCTTGTTGGATCGACTCCGGTTTCCACCGCGCGCCAGCATCTTTCTAAAAGCCTCTTCGATACCTCCGCACTCCGCCAAGCTTGACCTGTCGTCAGTCGGGTTGTAGGGGGTCGGGGTGTCTCGGGCAGACAGATAGAAGCCGAGGTGTTCAGGCCATGCCCCAAATCAATAACAGATGTGTGAAGGAGTATGTTTTGGCTAGCTCTGAGGGAGAGAAGGGAGAGCGACGGAGAAAGTGCAGGAAACTTCAGCAGCTAGCTTAGGAACGCTACAGGAGAAAGCACATAGAATTCATGGATTTAGTTATAAAGTAAGAGAATGTTGAGTTTAGTTCTGTGCATGCTGCAAGCTATTGCATGATTTTATGTGTATTGTTTGCTGATCTATTTGTAACGAATAACAGTTTTAACCAAACATGTGATTTTCACATAATTCTTACACTGCAAGTCTAAATAGGTAAGGAGAAGAAATTAAGAAGGGTTCATTCCACTGCACACAGATCAGCTCTGCCAAGGCCTTACGCTAATTCACCTTTGCTTCACATTCTCTGCGAAAAGTTCCACTTGAACACACTGCAAAGGCTACAGCTGAAACCAACATACTGAAAAGGAAAGCTAGAAGACCTGCAAACGCCTAGGCTGATCAGAGAGCTAACCACTTCTTCTGTGATTTTGGGTGGTAGTTGAAACAAAATGAAACTCTAAAAAAATTGGTGTATCAGGGCTCTGTTTCCATGTTTCCATGCAGAACTAATGCAGTTGAAGGGCATGAAATGTGATGCCAACCTCTACCTGTGTTTAAACCCTATATATATATATATATATATATATTGTCGCTGTCCAATGAAAACATCTCCAAAATTGTAACTTTACAGGAAAGACCAAAAACATAATTTACTCAATGGAACCAGGATGTTTTCCAAGCAATTTTGGGGCACCTCTATTGGCTCATTCGTCATGAAATTTTCACACAATATAAATAAACATTTGTGTGTTCAAATGATGTAGAAAACTCAAAATCGACAAAATGGAGATTTTTTCATTGGATATATATATCAGTTGAATGCTCTATGGTGTATTGCTAGCTTAGAAAATTGGTCAGCAACAGTAGCCTAACAAAACAGCCTCTCACTTACATTAGCTAGCCTCTGTAAGCTGACATTGGCTGGATATTCAGCTACGTTGATGACAAAGACTGTCTGCTTCTGTCATTACAGAGGGGCTGTATTTCCTTGGCTGCCGAGTTTCATAAGTGTTAGCTTCAGCAACAAAGCGAGCCCAACTTTAAGTGTAAGTGATGCTGTTTGTGTCGTTTCCTATTGGCTGAACCCTGGCCTGACAATGGTCAGATACTCCTCTAAACCAGAGATTGATTTAAAAAAAAAAAAAACTGAAAAAAACTAGGACATTCAGCTTCGGCCCTTCGGTTGTTTTTGTTCTTGGTCTACTCCAAGTGCCTTTCCAGTTATATCTTGGACACGACACATTCTCTCTCGTAGAAAACAGACAGTGGAACAGTTCACCTCTCCCCAGTGCACACACAAACACACGCACACACGCACACTCTCTGAGGTTCAGCAATGTCCTGGCTCTGCCCAGCAGCAGCCCCCATCTGACTCGAGTCATCCTGCCAAGGAAAACTAGCGCCGCTGAAATGGAAAGTCTGAAGTCACTCCTGGGTTTTTTTGGCGAGGACTGATTACGCAAAGCAGGAGAATCCAGCAGGACGGGCCTGTGTTCCTGCAAGCGGATCCCGAGCGGGAAGACCAAGACATCTTTGTTATCTATCACTGACAGGAGCCTCAGACGGCAGGGGGTCCGTCCAGAGATCAGTCTGGTCTCGTAGTAGCTCTTTAACGTTTAGGCAGCAGGGTGAGTGCAGATTAGGATGGTCGGGATCTTAGATTAGCACTCTGTGAATATAAATTCCAGATGACTCTGTGCTTAGGATAGAAGATTTATGACCTTCAGAAAGAGCTGCTATTACCTAAACCTTAAAGCTGCATTTTGGCCAAAAGAATTAAGTTATACAATTTTCCTTAGACCTTAAATCAGCCAAGATGCGTTCAGTGTCCAACACTGGCTTCTTTGCTTTTGCGCTAGAGCTGCAAGGCTAATGAAGCTAACAAGTAACAGAAGCTCAACTAAGGGAGCTAATGTTGAGCACAAACCAAGTTATAAAACTCATTAAGCGTCATCACTTTAAAGGGATATAGACAAATATAGGAAAGTGTATTAGGAAAACTTTTAATATCCAGTGGAAGCTAGAAGCTAGCTTCTGTTCAATGTCAGCATTGTTAGCATTTATGGGTGAAGTTGCTTCAAACTTCAAGCCTGGGTGAAAGAGTCAAGAAGACAGGAAACGGTGTCCATTAACACTGTTATCTGTCAGGGTGAGGAGGGAAAGCATTTAGGCGAGGTGGAGTTGGCAACGTCTGCGCAGGAGGCACTAGGGGTAAAGCTTGTATCTGGTTATTGGCAGCGCAGCAGGGTGGAAGGAAGTCGTGCTGACCTGACTGAGGTCGTGCACTCTGATGAAACCGACTGCCTCCTTTACAAAACATGATCCAAAATGTTGAGTCACCGCTTTCTTGACTCTGTCCAGTTTTCAGCACCTCACCTTTCTGGGCCAAACGATGTCCTGTTAAGCGCAGTTCATTCTTTTCTGCTGACTTTCTCAGACAAGGATTAGGTGTAGTCCTAAAATTAAGACCAAGAGATCAATCCATTTCCAGACTTCTGCTCCAACTGGAGGTTCTCCCGTCAAACCTGTCACTTTGGCTTTAGTGTGGATGTCCCTATGAGTGTCAGGGGAATTCCACCAAAAACTATATAATCAAGTTGCTGAGGCGTTAAGAAAGTCACTACAAGATCCTTGGCGATAACTTACTGACACTTTACAGTAGCCGAACTAGTGCAATGCCTGCATCACAAATACAGCTGTTTTATTGACTAATAATTAGGGATAATAGTTTGTCTGCATGTACCTCCCTGTCCTATAGTTTCAAAATATATTGTAGCCCAAGACGATAAGAATCAAGCAACGTGGAAATAAAAACAGCATTTAAAGGAGCAGTTTGTGAGATGCAATCTGTCAAATTTATACTGCAAACAAACACTAAAAATAATACTAAATATCTATATATCTATATCTATATATGTATAGATAGATAGATAATGAAAGTGTTAATAACCATATATATATATATATATATATATATATATATATATATATATATATATATATATATATATATATATATATATATAATCTAAATATAAAGCAATTTAATTCCGATATTTGGAGAAACTGATGGAACTCCTTTCTAATCAACCCTGGATCAGCACTTGTACTGTTAAATATGACATCATGGCTAAAAAAATCCACAACTCTGAGGTCTCATGTAAATCTGTTTTGATGCCCAGCTTTTATTCATAGTTAGCATATCCAGTAAAAATATTCCTTTACATGAACCTGGCCACGTCTTGGTTTTCGTCTGGTGCTGTGAAACAGCCACTTGTCCCCTGCCAGGGGTAGATTGAAGTGAGTCTACCTTGATCTCTCCTCACTGACATGTCATGCCTCACTCAGTATAAGGTTGATGTTGGCCGGCTCTTCTATCACCGAAACCTCTCCCTTACCAAAACAAGAGCCAAAGAAAATCTCCCCTGCCCACAGAGGCTATTCAACTCTGGTACGGGCCCCAACCACAACCTTTCATTGATCCCGACCATAGTCATTTACTTCTCATTTCGCCAGACCTAGTTAGTCATAAGTAACCATTACAGTCTCATTGTTAGCATGCTGATCCTATAACTAACTCTGAGCACAAAGGTTTTCAACCCTTGCAGTGTCTGTATATGGTAATAAACTTCTAGTGTAGTGATTTATTGATGTTCTGGGGTAAGTTCAAGCTTCATAGAGGTTGTATGAGGTGTTACAGGGACACAGCTGTCTAACATAAGGCTCTCGCTCTTGTTCAGTAAGATGTAAGATGTGTTAAAAAGGATTCTTCTGGGCTGTAGCAGGAAGTACAGTGTTTACAAATCATTGTGTTAATAGTTTAAATGGAAAGGACACAATGCAAGTACCCTATATATATATATATATATATATATATATATATATATATATATATATATATATATATATATATATATATAAAGAGAGAGAGAGAGAGAGAGAGAGAGAGAGAGTTTAATTATCCTATTCACATATACAACACTTTACAAAAAGAAAGTGAAGAAAAACTGGATAAGTAGCCAAACTAGGTAGCCAAGGTACATGTGTGTGAAAGCAAATCACTGAAATGTAAAATGACATTACATTTTTAAGAAGCTGAGGTCAGTTGGAAATCATAGTGTCCTTTCATTTCTTGGTAGGTGAAGAATGTTGGGACACTGCCTTTGAATAAAAAATATATGCTTTATGTGTGATTCTTAAATCAACAACTGAACTTAAGTCTGTGTCCGTGTCGCTGAAGGTTTACTTTAGAGAAAGAGAATGGCACAAATTGATACTGTATCTAATGCAGCTTGTTTTACTGGTAAATTTCTTCTTTTGCAAATTTCCTGACCAACTGAGACATAAAAGACACATTCATGATCAATTTAAGAGTATACCATCAATTTAAAGACACAAGATAATTAAACTCACATTTCCAGATACCTTGGCAAGCATGGAACAATTTACCATGTAGCCCCTGCAATAGTTATTGCACCTTTTATATTTGATCTTTTATTCAGTTATATCCATGCAACATTTTGCTTGGTGTTCCTATATGACAACAATAACTTAATCTCAATTTTGCTATTTTATTTAAATAAAAACTTGAACTGTTTAATTGTGGCAATGGATCTTTAACTATGAAAGGGTGAATAATTGATAACATGACCAGAAATGTTTGCATGTTCATTCCTGTCATGACTATACTATGGGGAATGTGAGCTTATCATTAAACCCAGTTTAGATGTTATATATTTTTTGTTAAATTGGAAAGTAAATGTGTAAAATATATATATATATAGCACTAGGCTATTCTGAGACTACATTGGCAACTACTGATTACATTTAAAAGGGAAAATGTTATTTTTTACTGCAATATATTTTGTCATCCCAGACATTAAGTTACAAGTTCCAACAGCAGGAATTGTGATATCTCACTCAAATTATATGTTGGTCCAACATTGTGTGCAGTTCTACTCAATAAGCATATTCTCTTCCCAGAAAGGAATATATGGTAAATGCTTTACAAACAGCAGATACACTGGGATCTATAGTCCAGATGGTATGGTAAATGGAATTGTAGGCATCTTATTGGGATGTTATTATTACCATACATTCCTAACTATGTAAATATTCCTATATACATTTCAAGTTGGATTTTCTTTAGTATTGTTTTTAATGCAAGGATGTATTTTAGAAGTATTTATGGTTTTCTACAAGATTGCACATGTTTCAAAATTGTCGATTGTTTAAGTAGTTTTAAACGATACAAACACAATAAAAGAGTTTATTTGTTCATATAGAAGTAATAATCCATGCAGTAGAGGGTGGGTGGATATATTGAGTGACATTTTATAGAAATGCCCCCAGCTCTCTCTCTCTCTCCGTCAGCTGGAATGAACGTTCTCTAAACTCTGAAGTATCTGTTAGGGACCAATGAAGTCATGTAGGGTGGACAATTCTCTTTTTGGAATGAATTCAGCCTGAACATAGTCCTTACCCCAATCATCAGTAAAGTATGGAGTTGAGCCGGCGCCTGCAGTTTAAGAGGTTAAAGCAGGTTTAGGTGTTCAGGGACACATATTGTTTCAGGAGCTTGGCTTATGGACTTGGAATTGGTGTGCAGCCATTTGGGGCCCCACCCATTTCCTCTGACATCCTGTCTGTTTTACTGCTCACACACATACACGGCTCGGAAAGCAGGTCAGCGGAGGCCGGAGCAGTCAGCATGTTTCTGTTTTGTGTCGCTCCTGAATCAGCGGCCGCTGAATCGAGGTGATTTCCTCGCGCAATCGACCAGCTCCATTTATCAACACGCTACTGTACATGCTGAGCTATGAAAGCAGCGCTGGCCTGCTGAACCCCACCAACCTGGGACGCGTTTGCCGTGCGACGTGTTTTGCTTTTTCTTGCATATTTCTCTTGCCGCTGCACGGCAATGATGGCCGGCGAGTGGTATGCTGACCATTGTACAAGGGTCACTGCCTTGCCAGTAAATTCAAGTTGTGCAATGAATACACTGATAATCTTAGGTATGTGTCATGATTGCATTAGTGATTTCCTGGACTGGTATCCAGCAAAGAATGGTACAGCATGTCTGTTAGACCAGTGTTGGCTCATGGTTTACTGACTGTGAGGCTTTCCTGTTTTTCAGTGATTTAGAAGTCAAATAGTGTCCATACATAGTAAAATCACCCCAAAACACACACTCCACAACAGTGCAAGACACAGACAACTACACTACACCACATTCACATTCACAATCCATCACATAAAGTAGAAATATTTCACGTGTCTGCGTCTACACATCTTCATCCAGCTGTCCACTGGATGGATTTATTCATGGAGAGGTGTGTGAGGTGGAGGGGAGGGGGAGGGGGGTTCTCTTAAATAGCTCAACACTTCACTTAGGCACTACATCTGTGCAGCTTTTACGTGCTACGTGACTGTAAAAAGGATTCGTGGTAACATTAAAACGGTTCATTACACTTCATCCACCCTGGTGGGTCCAACATGTCACATGCGGTTAGAGTAAAACATCCTTTCTGTATTCTCTGTTTACCTCTCCGCCTAGATTTATTCATTCAGTCGTTCACATTTGTCATTCTTTTACTGTTAACAGTCATAAAAAGTAATGCCCAGAATTGATTTGATTCAAATAACAACACAGCTTTGTTGGTCGGTGTTCTTACTTTTTTAATGTGTGGACACGTTTGAATTCTGTATATCTACAGTATTATGTGTTTCAGTATGAGGAGGGCTAATGTGTGTTTTCCTCTGTGTGCGCCTGTGCAGGATGCTGATGCTGGACGGGATGCCTGTCCTGCGAGTCAAAACGGAGCCCCTGCAGGCACAGAGACGGGTAAGCTGCGGCAGCAAAACCAGAGACCTGGCTTAGACTTAAACATTCCTGTGCAGTAGCTGTATGTATGTAGCCCATAACTTATTTAATTGGTTTGTTATTAATATTTTTTTTATTCAATTTATTTTAATTTTAAGTTGTTTTGTTAGTTTTTACTGGTTAATTCTGTTTCTCATGACTTTATTTGTAGTTGTTCTTATTTTTTTATTTGAGCTGGTATATTTAAACATGTTATTTTCTTATTTCTGTATTATTTAGTTGTATTTATTTTATTTATTATTTAATTTTTTTACATTTTAAAATGTATTTTGGTATTTAATATGTTAGTTTTCAGCTCATTTCTACTTCTTTGTTTTGTATTTTGTTTTCTTGTTAGTTAGTGACCACAGAGAGCACTACAGAATTAGGTCAGGGTGCCTATTCTTGCTTTATTGTCTTTGTCTTTCACATTGACTATTGTGTGGCGACAGGACAGCGTGAGTGCAGCGCGTGGGCCGCTTTGAAGTACGTCATATAGCAAAGCGCACTCTGTTTGTGCAAAAAAGCTTTCTTGCTCCTGTTCTTCTTCGACTTCTGCTACTAATACTACATCTTGGAAACTTTTGTTCCCCCCATTAAAACTGTCTTGACCAGAAGCCACTAGGATTCGGAAAATTAGCCCATAATAAGCAGGAGCCCCCCTGCTTTCAAGGGCAAGGGCTGGACAGGGGGGCTCTGGCAATGAAGGCAAGAGAATGAGTGAGTGAGAGAGAGAGAGAAATGAAGTTTCAAAACAAGTTCCAATTCAGCTGAGTGGCCTCCAAGCCGACCCACCGCAGTAAACACAGCGGAAAATTAGGGCAGATGTAGCCTCAGATAATGGTGACAGGGAGGGTCCTAAGAAACATGTTGAGTTGTTATTCTGTGTGTAGATGTGTGAGATTCATGGTCATTAATTTTTGAGTTACATATGTTGGATCCCTTTTATTAGGCCTATTATTAGGCTGTTAATCACAGAGAATTTCCAGGCTAAACCTGGAGCTTCCTCAGAAATAGCAGGCCTGTTCAGGCTAAAATAATTCTAATAGAATAACAGGCTCGGAATGTTATTGTTACTTAGCCTGTTAGCACTGTGCATTATGTTCTTTCACTATTTTCCATATACCTTCACTCCACTTAAATCTAGGCCTAAGACACTCTCTAACTAAAACCTTAATTTATGTTTAGTAACAGTATCTCAGATTGAACAACTGTAGGTTTAAATTTGAATTCAATTTGGATTTGAATTCAAAGTGTCAAAATCTTTCAAATGATCTTAATGACATTGAAAATGGAAAGTAATGATTAAAAAACAGTTTGAAAAAAAACTGCTATGGTTGTGTATTAACAACCACCTGGAATACCTTAGCAAAGTGCTATTAAAACTTTTGCATCCACCTGGGATACCAGAGCAATGGCCTAGCTACACCTTACCAAATACCTGGGATACCAGAGCAATGACCTACTGACACCTTAACAACCACCCGGGAAATCATAGAAATTATGTAAAAACATATTAACAACCACCTGGAATACCGTAGAAAAGCACTATTGAAACCTTTGCAACCATCTGGGATACCAGAGCAATGGCCTAGCTACACCTTACCAACCACCTGGGATACTAGAGCAATGACCTAACGACACCTTAGCAACCACCAGGAAATCATAGCAATGATATAAAAACATATTAACAACCACCTGGAACACCTTAGCAAAGTGCTATTGAAACCTTACCAACCACCTGGGAAATAATAGCAATGATGAAAAAACGTATTAGAAAACACCTGGAATACCTTAGCAAAGCGCTATTAGGTCAATGACCTAAAGACACCCTAGCAACCACCTGGGAAATCATAGCAATGATGTGAATAAATATTAACAACCACCTGGAATATTAAAAACCTATGCAGCCGCCTGGGATATCAAAGTAATCGCTCTGCTAACTTAAATTGGTTCATTTCTCTTCTAGTTTTGAAGCTTTGTTAATTGAATTGCATGGAAATGGAAATTGCATGGCATAAGAATAAACCAATCAATTCCAAGCAAATCCAGTTACAGAACCTTTCCTAAAACGAATGCAGCTTGAATACAGTTGAACATGTTAGAAAGGGTTCTGGGAGTGAAGGAAGGTTTAATGGGCTAAACAACAGATGGAAATGATGCCTCTGTTATCTTTCGTCCACAGTCTCCAGAGATACGAGCTTATCCAGACATGGGTGTGCTGGTGATGGACAGAAGATTCCGGACTCACTCGCCTGACAGATGCTTCCCTTCCGACCTTTTCCAGACGCAGACAGAGCCCGTAGACCTCTCCACCAACAGATCTCGCTCGTCACCTTCATCATCATCATCATCATCATCCTCTTCCTCATCATCGTCGCCTTTGTCATCGTCATCCATACGTTTCTGCCCTCGCTCCCCTCCACTCTCATCCACCAAGTCACCTTCATCGCTGTCATCATCGTCCTCTCTGCCGTCCTCCTCGCCTCCCTCCGTCATAACCCCCGTCCCACGGCTAAAGCTGTCTCCGTCCAGGGTGTCGTCTCCACCTTCTATGACCTTGAGGGGGCAGCCATTCCTGCCCCTGCCCCATCAGCCCCTGCCCCACTGCCCCAGCCCTATTCACATCCACCCCCACAGGGTGCCAGTGGTGGTACAGCCCGTCCCGCTGGTGTACCCTGGAGGTCTGATGATGCCCATGCTGGAGGAGAGCAGGATACATGGAAAAGGTGAGTGTGAGAGAGAGTTATGCACAGGCCTCATTTCATATACTTACATAAATAAACAAGTATTCTTGAATTTTAATGTAAGTCAATGGAACCAGAATTTTTTTGAAGCTGTTTTGGTTGTTTTTGGATTTCCATTGGTCCATGCATCATGTAATTTGTATAAAACTGCCCCCGTGTTCAGAAATGTACAAAAATAGAGTTACATGTTTTCCTTTGGACAGCGGCGATATGTACTGGGATATATAGTCACTGACCAGTGAAAAACAAGTTTCTCCAAAATTACAACTTTACAGGAGAGAGCAAAAACCTACTTTACTTTCAATGTAAGTCAATGGAACCAGAATTCTTTCCAAGCTATTTTGGAGCACTTCTATCGGTCCACTCATCATGAAATTTTTACACATTGTAAACGAACATTGGTGTGTTCAGATGATATAGAAAATTCAAAATTGAAAAAAATGTTTTTCACTGGACAGCGACGATATATTTAGCCACCGATTCATGTTGTGGTGGTAAAGGTTCCAGATAAGAGTGGCTAAATTTTATATTTCCCAATAATTAATTTTTAGCCTGGACTTTTTTTAAGCTGCACAACACAGGACAGCAATGTAGAGCACTGAGATAATTTACACACACTGACCGACCAACTTAATTAAAACTTCCTCCTTTTTTCTATAGTCACTGGCCATTTAATAAGCTACACCTACCATCATTTTTATACAATCACACTGCATTGCATACTTTGTTAGGCTCATTTTACCCTATTCTTCAATAGTCAGGACCCCCACAGGACCCCCACAGAGTAGGTACTATTAGGGAGGTGGATCATTCTCAGCACTGCAGTGACACTGATGTGGTGGTGGCGTGTTAGTGTATGTTGGGTTGGCTGAGTGGATCAGACACCTCAGTGTCACTGCAGGACTGAGAATAGCCCACCAACCATCCACCCACCAATCTACCTACAAGTGTCCTGTGGGCACCGTCCTGTGACCACTGATGAAGGACTAGAAGAACACAAACTGTGCAGCAGCAGATGCGCTATCGTCTCTGACCTTATATCTACAAAGTAGACCAGCAAGGTAGGATTGGACAGTGAGTGGACACAGAGTGGACAGAGTGTTTAAAAACTCCAGCAGCTCTGCTCTCTTTGATCCAGCACAACACACACTAACACACCACCTTGGGTTGTTGGTTCACATTGTAGATGTAGAGTCAAAGCCCATCTGCACAGTTTGTGTTCACTAGCCCTTCATCAGCGGTCACAGGATGCTGCCCACAGGACACTGGCAGCGAGATATGTCCTGACCACTGAAGAGCAGGGTAACAAAGTATACAGAGAAACAGATGGACTACAGTCTGTATTTGTAGAACTACAATGTACTACTAAGTATGATTTTCATCGCTGTCCAATGAAAAACGTATCGATTTTTCATGATGTATTCATGAAGAATGATGATGAAATTCATGATGAATGGACCAATAGAAATGCTCCAAAATATCTTGGAAAAAATTCTGGTTCCATTGATTTACATTAAAGGTAAAGTACGTTTTTGGTATCTGCTGTAAAGTTGCAATTATATATATATATATATATATATATATATATATATATATATATATATATATATATATATATATATATATATATATATATATATATATATATATATATATATATATATATATATATATATATATATATATATATATATATATATGGGCCCTTTAAGTTTTTTCTCCTTATCAGTGAAAACAGAAAGAGCAAAAGCTCATTTGGTTGGCAAATACCTACAAGCTGAACTGTTTCCTGAGGAACCGTAACTAAACAGAATCATTCACTCGTCAGAGATTTAGACTCGAGCTTCTTTAGGCTGGGCTGAGCTGAGAGAGAGAATGCGATGCTGTTATTAGACACTGCGGCAGGATAAATGATCGTTCTCTGTTCTGTTTACAGTTTCCCAACTGTTCCTCTTCCTGAACGTCTATACCTTTCCCTCTCTGGCACTGCCTTTAACATTTGTCCCCTTTTCACCCATCCCTCTCTCTCTCTCTCTCTCGCCCCCTCTCTCTCTCACTCTTTTTTTCTACTGTCTATGAAAGCCTCTCTGAGTCCTGCAGGGTCAGTGACAGAACCCAGAACCCAGCAGCATGTTGAACAGATGCGGTCTGATGACTGGAAGCCCATTGTACTTCACACTCTTTATTTAGTCCAACAGGCAGCAGCCTTTATCCGCACAGGAAGAAGGTGCTGTGGCAAAAAAAACTACACCCTTTTAAATCAGGCCACCTGAAATGTATGGGTGAAGCACAGTTGCTGTAGAAACATGACTGGAGAGCTACAAAAGACCCTCCTGTTATATTCAGCTGTAAGGAACAGCAATGATGCTCTTGGGTCAGATTGACCAGGTGCATGTTTAACCACCCGAAGGTAGTTACAGTATAATTTTTAATATGTAAATTTAATCAGTACTTTTTGGAACCAAGTTCACGCCCCACGCAGACTTATAAATTTTAAGGTAATTTTCAAAGAGAAACATATTTGATTTTTTTTTATTATTATTTAGATTTTTTCAACATTTTTGAATGTATTTTTTGGCAAGGGGGCACGTTATACTGACCCTCACTATTAACAATACACTAATTGAGCCATGAGTATTATTTAAAAGTTACATTTTATAATGTTCTGTTTTTAAAACAGGAACCTGAGCAAGACCGAAAGAAAATGTTTATTGTTAACATTCATTTCAATAAGTACATTTTATTATTGATTCATGAAAAGGGGCCAGGGTGGCAAGAGCCCCCATGAAACCTGACTCCCCACCCCAGAAGCCACCCAAAATTTCTGCCACATTCTTTTCATCAACTTCACTGTTGGGAAAGTGTTTACACCTTTAAAAGATCCTTTAATTCAATCTTAAGATGACATATTATGCTTTTCTGGATTTACCATTGTCTTTTATTAAGCTATGTAGTTTTTGTGCTTCTGTTATAAAGTTATAAAGGCTAGAGGGAGAAACTCTCTCCCACAGAAGCCCCTTTTCTCAGCGGCCTGAAATGCCTCAGTGGAGTTCCACCCCTTTTCTCTGTTACAAGATGACATCATCTCATAACAAAACCCTTATTGCCTGCCTACCTGCAAGCTTGGCCCTCATACAGAACAGTAAAAACTTGCTCCACCGAACTTTCAGGATTGGACTCTGGCTCAAAGTGATACAGCAGAACCGAAGCCATTGTAAGAACAGCCACAGTGTGGGGGTGGAGCTTGTAACAGGATGCTGTTCTGACCAATTAGAATAGAATAGGGCAAGGTGACCAATCAGTGCACACTAGGCTCATCTGGAGGCGTAGCTCTAAAGCTAAGTGAATCCAGATGTACAGTATATAAAGTATATAATATACTGTGTTTTGGGAAAACTGAAGCATGTAAATATACTTAAGTAGACCCCAAAATTAAAATTATGACAAAATGAGCAAAATAAATTCCCTTTAAAAGCACAGTAACAAAAAAATCCCCAATTAAGCAGGATAAATAAATCAACACAAATGTTATAGAAGAAAAAAAATTAAATAGAAGAAAAATGTGGCATATAGGGCTTTTTAATGAGTCCACTGAAAACCTAATCCTCCTCTGCATGTTGTCCCCGCAAAATAGTATTTTAGTGTTGCAGTTTGTTTGCTTTCAAGGCACTGTTCTTCAAGAATGCAGCCGAGGAGACTAATAGCCCCCCAACACACGGACACACATAGTCGGCTGCCCAGGAAAGCTTGTGTGCCTCTAGGCAGGAGTGCTGTTCTTAATGGGCTCTGTGGCAGTGAAGGCTTTTCCTTTTTCTCTCCTTTTCATCCCTCATTCCCTTGAGAGAGGGGGAGGAGGGAACCAGACTGAGGGACTGATTTCACATAATGTTGTATTTTGGCACACGGGTCATACGTACGTACACAGACAGTTCATATTTATATACGCACACGTGCCGCCTGGCCACTTCATTAGTCACTGTTTCTGTGCTCTTTGTCCAGCTCCACTTCATTGCATAGTTTGTTCTTTAGTGGTCAGTGAACCCCCCACAGGACCACCACAGAGCAGGTATTATTTGGATGGTGGATCATTCTCACTGACGTGGCGGTGGTGCGGTAGTGTGTGTCATGCTGGTGTGAGTAGATCAGACACAGCAATGCTGCTGCTGGATTGTTTAAACACCTCAGTGTCACTGCTGGACTGAGAACAGTCCACCAACCAGCAACATCCAGCCAGCAGTGTCCTGTGACCACTGATTGGTGATTTTTCTGCTGGTTGGTTGGTGTGCTAGAGCAGAGCATTTGACAAATTGTGTTGGACTCTGGTCCTCTGTTCCTTCCCAAACCTGATCAACTGCACAAACAACAATAGATGAGCTATTATAGTCTCTGACTTTACATCTCCAAGAGAGTGGACAGTGAGTGGACAAAGTATATAATAACTGAACCATTGAAGAACAGAGTGAAAGGTAGCTGAGAAAGGTATACAGAAAAAGAGATTAAGTTAAATTCAACTTTATTCAACTTTACTGCCATTATATCAACACAAGGCTCCACAGTGTGTATATATATATATATATATTTATGACAGCAGTATTTGAAGTTTTTCTATCATTTAAAAATTAAACTCATAACAAAAGTGCATCTTATGATATATATTCTTACACACACACACACACACACACACACGGACACACTCTTAATTTGAGCCAGCTCCGATCTATCCGGAGGGTCCGTGCCCTCTGCTGTGTCTAGGGAGGTTTCCATGGCAACAAGGTTGGTGGGTTGAACAACAAGGCAACACGAGCCTTGACACACACTTATAGTCATAAAAAAGCACACAACCTCAGACCGTGTATCCATTCAACATCACACAAGCCTCTCTCGGCCGCCGCAGAGTGATTTATGTGCTTCTCTTCTTTGTGGGGAAATCCTGCGCTTTTGATCAGGCCGGCTTATCAGCCCAGTAGCCAAGGTTGCCTTTAGTTTAGCATTAATCCACCGCGTCACAGAGAGTTATCAGAGAGGGCTAGCAGGAAAACCAACAAGCCGCAATCACCGACATCCGACAAAGTCCCTGGCGCTGATCGCATGCTTTTTGTGGTTAATGTGTCTCTATGGGTATTTTTCAGTCCACACAATAAGAGCATGTGTAAGCCTACATGACTCCTCATAAGCCTTTCATAAGAACTAACAAAAACCTATATGAACATTTATAAAGACTTTTTCCCACCAGTGTCAGGCATCACTAAGGCTGATTTAGTTGTTGGTTTCGATGGTATGGAACAAACATTTCTAAAGATCTACATAGATTCATTTCATAAAAGGTTTGTATAAAAGTCATGTAGTCTTATTAATGCTTAAAGAATGAAAACTCAGGTTTGTAGATGCTTGTAGAAGACTATTAGTGAGAAGTACCTTTTAAAAGTTGAACCCATTAATGGCTACTACACAAACCCAACCAGTTTACGTTGCAGTCCTGGTAGTTACTGAATATAACCTCTTAGTATATATAATAGTTCTGGGATTGTAAGGGGTGGAAGAAGTTTTACATTATGTAAAGCCTATGTAAAGCCTTTATTTCATTGAGTACCTTCTATTTTAAGAGTGTAAATTAAGAACAGATCCGAATGGAATCATTTCATATATTTAATGTCTGTTGTGGAAGACAGCACTAAATTATATGCACTGTTTGACATGTTGTACTACAAATAATGACCTCTGAGTGGCCTTTAAATCTCCATTGGCTGATAAATAGGACTACAACCACCAGACCGGAAAAGGCAGTCAGAGGCTTCTTCAAACACTGATTTGTAAAGTGTTTGTTAAACTGGAATTCCTAAAATAACACAGAAATGGACTAAAGGGTGGAAACAGTTCAGGCTTCAGGATGGCTGCTATTACTATTATCAGCAATGTAATTCATTTTTTCATTGATTGTTTCCAGGGTTTGGTGATTTAGGCATTTACTTTGGTGCTATTTGGTGGTCTAGAAGCTTCCAACACTTGTTAAGAACATCAGCCTTGTAGCTTCAGTGAATTTTTTTTTTGATGAAGCCAGCTTTAGAAGATGCTGATAAAGAGCTGACGAGTTCAAATGGACAGGAGGTTTGATAGGTAAACGTGCTGGTCTGCTGTCTTTGTATGTGGTATTTGTGTAATGTCTTTATAACTCCGCCCCTCTGTGCTCTCTCTTAGTCACACATCGGGTTCCAGATAGACCCTCACCACGGCGATCACTGAGTGACAGCGAGGACGATGACCTGCCCAACGTCACACTGGACAGTGTGAATGAGACCGGCTCCACTGCCCTGACCATTGCGCGTGCCGTGCAGGAGTGAGTTGCGCGCGCACACACCCACACACACATAGATACATACACACACACACACACACACACATAAATATATATATTTTGGAGTCCAGTTGCATATATATATATATATATATATATATATATATATATATATATATATATATATATATATATATATATATATATATATATATATATATACCAAACTGATTATACATTAAATTATGCTTTGTAAGGAAATTTGGTTCTCATAAATATGTCAAATCAATGACAAAGAAAAGTAACAAAGAGTAAATAAACACACACACACACACACACACACACACACACACACACACACACACACACAACTACTGTCTCTTATTCACAATATGTAATACAATCAGTGATCACAGAATAATCCACCGCAGCAATATTACCTGTACCTGTAGACCTCAAACTAAACATCAATCAGGTGATACATGACTGCTTCCAAGTAGAACCCCCACCGTGAGTGTGTGTGTATGTGTGTATAGAGTGTGTCGTTGCCGTTATGTTGGCTTTCCGGGGTTCCTTTGCCGCGCTTTTGTCTCTGAATTTGATCGAATTTCATGGAGACCCTCTCCCTGTCAGCACGAATTCATCTTCATTATAAATGGGCTTCCTGCAGTGTGTGAAGGAATGGCGGATGAGCAGGTGTGTGTGTATATGTGTGTGTGTGTGGAAAGGGAAGCTCATTAATAAAGGAATTCTCCCTGGAGCTGGGGTGGGTGACAGGGCCTCCTCCATATTCAGCATGCCCAGGGGGGGCGAAGCTGGTGGCTGGGCTTGGATGAGACAGGAGTTGTGGTGTGAGTGTGTGCAAGTGTGCCTGTGTGTAGAGCCTGGAGTCCTGTGGGCAGCACCAGCTGATGGGTTGACCGCAGGGAGAAAGAGGTGGCCAGCTAGAAGCAGCGGTGTGGCAAAGCCTGAAGGCAAAAATGTGTTATTACATGCCGTGGTGTGGTTGAGGAAAAGTCAAGCTTGTGTACCGCACTGTTCAAAAGTTTGGGGGCACCTTGCTTGAAATTTGAAATTTCTCACAGTTGCTCTTTATTCAAGTAAGATCTAAATACCTGCAACCCGTTTGTTGGTTAGCTGTCTAGCTTATTTATTAGCGAAATCTAAACCAGTGGCTAGTTCGACACAAATATGAGGGAGATGACGTCACAAGAGATAGAATGCATGGGGTCTGACATTATATTCAAGTAAGCATTATCATAAATACTGTTTAAGCTATATTGCTATAGTGTCTAGTATGTTAAATTGACTTAGCAGAGGCTAGCTTTTGAAAAACTCAACAGCTAAGCAAACAAAGCCTGTCCCTACAATGTCTCAACCAAAGTCTTGAAGCCTGAGACACATGCATGTACGCTAGCCAGAAAAGCGTTGATGCTAATCCCTAAAACAGCACAAGCTGATATTGAATTAGATAATAAGCTAGCTAACTTTAACTACCTGAGATGCTAGATAGCTACTAAACATTAGTCTACTAAACTAAGCCTTACTCCTTAGCTTATACACTGTATCATAAGCTAGCTAGCCAGCCAATACAGTTAAATTAACTGTACAACACCATTGTATTGTGGTGTTGGCATGGCAATAAGACAAGGAAATAGTAGCACTTTTTAGGTGAATGCTCTTTTATTGAACACAGCTCCTTCCCAAGGAGAGTCAACCTCACAAAGTCCAAGTAAAGTCCCATGGGGACACTGGATTCTGCTTCTTCATCCGCAGTACTCGGCCGGGCTCTGTCCTCTGCACTGTCCATCTTTGAGTTAGTTGTAGCACCCTTCCTCTAGATCTCTGAGGGGAGTTATCCCACTTCTGACACCAGTGTGGTGTTGGCATAGAATAAGACATAGGCATGCTCTACTATTGAACTTAGCAGCAGGGAAGAACCGACATTTCACCCTAGCTGAAACAGGGCAGGGAGGGAGAGGTCACTAACGACTATGCATTTCCACAACATAGTCGGCACAGAAACCTCTCTATCTAACCTCAGAACCCAACACAGCATAACACAATTAATTATGTGTGCACATCTCTGTGCTATCATCAACATTAAAGCCACTCCTTACCTCAGTCACCCTGGCCCCCGTGAACCTGTGCACATAAAAGCACACATAACTTTTATTTTTTATTCTTTAACTATAAAAATACTTTTATTTACTTCAAATTATATTATAATACTTTGTACATTTTGTATATATTTTTTATAATTTCTTTTTTTTTTGTTATCTTTATCTATTGATGAATGGAGGAACAGCAAAGTAAGAATTTCATTGTACAGTGTAACTGTCTGTTTTGCTGTACATATGACAATAAAACTCTTGAATCTTGAATCTTGAATTATGGCTGCTGTACATGGCCACGTCTCCCATGCATCTACAGCTGCACAAGCCAGTAGCGGGACAACATAGTAACGACAGAAAAACAGCTGCTGTGTCTTGTCAAGATATACTAAAACAGTGTATTAAATCCAATTTAGGGTTAAAGGGATAAAGAGAAAATAGGCAAATGTGTACTAAAGACATTTTGACAGTGAATATATATCCTTGAGGGAACAGAGTCAGAGAGGTTTCTGACCGTGTCTGCAGACTGGACAGACAGGGCAATGTGCCTTGCTGTTCTTTAACATCATTGTTCACTCAGGTCTCGAAGGGAGTGCATTCGGGGTCGATTATGTTCTGGGACACAGGTGCACAAGTCAATGCAGTTCATTTCATGGACTAAAAACCACTTCTCCCTGAGCCCAGATCAGCTGAATGGACTAGGCCTCATTGTAGTCTTCTCCAGGGTCTCTCTGTAGCCTGATGCACAGTCAGTGGCGCTGCTTTGCACGTCCTCACCATCGGAAAGCCCCTCTGAGCGGCTCCAGCGGGAAAAATACAAACAAAAGACGGAACAAAATGACCAGCGCCGCCGCTTTTAGCCCTCTGTCAGCTGCAGCTTCCCTCTCTCCCCTTCTGTGGGTACAGCTAGCATGAAAGAGCTGTGATTTTCACAACCAATCTATTAGCAGCACATAGACTTTCAGAGTGTGGTCAGCATTTGTTGGTGTAATCCAATATAATATATCACAAACTATAATATATAATATGTAAATATGTTATATATTACCGTTTAATTCTCTTTACCAGTATAGTATATATTCCACATATAGTATGGAAGTCCAGAGAGTCCATCAGGTAGTTGTAATATTCTGGACCTTTATAGTCTTATAGTTAAAAACTTGTGTTATCTTGAGATCGCAAGACAAATAGGTTGTGATATTAAATAATAAGACAAATAATCTCAGGATAACACTCTATGGTCTCTGGACTTCTGTGATATAGAGTTCTCCACAATTCTCTGAGTTGGTGGAGAGTGATTAGTGATATTACTCCAAAGGTGCATATTTAGTTCCAAGTAAAAGGTTTAACCTGCAGTCTAGGCTTAGGGTTAGGGTTAGCAGGTAGCCAAAGTTCTTGGTCACAATATCTTTTAAATGTGACTCATACAGTATATAAAGCTCCTCTGGATAGTTCACATTCCCAAACAGACCTTACATAACAAAACAATGCTTCATGTGTCACACTCATCCAGGGGTGAACAATCACGTCTGCCAGAGGATGCAGGTCCGCTCCCGGAGGTTTCAGTTTCGTCTTTGTCTGCATCACAGTAGCGAGTAGTTCCAATGGGAGACCGCTGGGCTCTTTACCCAGAGAGCAAAGATGTCATAAGTGTTCACATTCATTATTCAGGTAGAAGTATAGATACTAGGATATAAAAGTACTTCAGTAGAAATTGAAGTGTCATCTCAAGCTTTTAACTCCAGTAAAAGTATAAAAGTACTGATTTTAAAACTATTTCAAGTATGAAAGTAAAAGTAATGTAAAAAAATGCCAAATGCCAAGGACTAAAGCATACACTGTACCACAGGTGCCTATAGTGCACTAACTAATTTCCCCAGAAACATTCTTCTAAAAGCCATAATGACTATAATGTTAAATTAAAATGTTAATGTTGAAAAAATTTGGGATACTTTTTTTTTTGGGTTACTTTCGTTTTGTCGGCTCCTGTATCTCCACTTGTAGCCTGTTTAAAGAGCTTAAAACTAGCGCTATGATTGGTCAAAGTCTTCTTTTCCCAACAGGTTGCTGCCCAATGCGGTTACACCCATAGACGAGTTGCCTAGAGCGCGAATTCACAGACAGTTTAACTCAAAGCCATTAATAACTTTTCTCATATTTTGAAGTGACAAATCATAGCAGCGTAGTTTGATGTCTTAATGCGTATCTGTTACACAAATTGAGTAAAAGTTCACAGGTCTCAAATAAGAGTAACGAGGCTATTTTTAAAATGTAAGGAGTAGAAAGTACAGATAATGGTGTGGAAAAAGTAGTAGAAGTAAAAAGTCAGGTGAAAAATAATTACTCCAGTAAAGTATAAATAACCAACATTTCTACTTAAGTAAGGTACTTACTGCTTTGGACAGCAACAATATGAAAGCGTTCCAAGCCAGAACTGAAAAGATCAGTGTTTTTGATATTCACACTACCACCCAACACATCTGTCTCACATATAAAGAACAGCCACTTTGACCTGCTGTGTAAATGCAGCCTTTGATGCAACAGTATGACCATCGGCAGACCTGCCAATGCTCTGCCCACAAGTGTTTTGTTTTATTGCTACTGGTTGCAAGACTGGATATGCGTTATATGAAGTTAATATAATATAATCGTACAAATAAATAGTATAAAAATAAGTAAATTATTCATGTATCTGTTCACAGTTACTGCATAACATAGAGTTTAAAATGCCAGTACTATGTTGTTGCAGCTCATTAAATCCAGTTAAATTCTAGCTAGTGCCACCGTATAAGTAAAGTATACTAATGCTCAGATTTTCCAGTTACATAAAGCTAGTGATAATATTGTTTCTGCCCAGACAGTATCTCCAAACTAGTAACTTTACAGGAGAGAATAAACAACATTCTTAAATTTCAATGTAAGTTAGTGTAAAGATATTTTATTCAATGCAGTTTTGCAGCATTTCTATTGGCCCATTTATCAGGAAAGATTCATGCAGTGTGATAGACAGCTGCTGTGTTTAAATTCAAGTAGAAAACTAACTGTGCCCAGCTGTCCAATATAAATAGAAACACTAGGAAGAATGTGAACCACTCTGTGAAGAATGATGTTAGATGTGTCTGAAATGATGAGCAGAGACAGAGATGATTCCCAAACGACTGAGTTAAAGTTAAAATAAAAAATTCATGATATTCCAGATGTGGGGATCTGTTATTAAAACACATAACTCTGAGCATTTATTTGTTGAAAGACTCCTGAAGTGTTGAATGAATCATGAATATAGCTTTTGGTCAATAGTTTTTAGAGTTTCACTCCAGCATACTGCATAACAAGTTGGGAAACAGTAAGTTTGTAGCTTATAAAGGATCTTTATCATCTGGTAAAGGTGGTATTAATCAAAATACAGTACTGATATTTCCTATATATGTAAAAAGACCAATTCTCAACGATATATATTAAATAAAATGTAATATATATAAAACTTATAGGTGGTCAGTAATGGAAAACCCTTGTTTTAATCCACACATTATATGGAATTATTATATATTACTATATGCATCAATAACATTTGATCAGTAGTGTAAACACAAGTTGCTATGAAAGAATGGGTGTTTGTGGGCCGAGCCTGAGTAAGCCAGTAGAGGCCACTCACATATGGAGCTTCTTTAACACTGTGGCAGTCAGCGGGCGTGTGATTATGCAGTTCGCTCATGCTACGTCTCTGGATCTGTGTTTTGAGAGAGGAGAAAAGTTGTGGGAGTTCAGCGGTTCTTTTTTCCTCCCCATCTCCTCTGGGCCCCCAAAAGAGCTGCAGCTGCCAAGAGCCGCAGGTGACCCCCCCTTCCCCTCTCTCTGTCTCTCTCTCTCTCCCTCACTCTCTCTCACACACACACACATATAAATGATGCACCCCTGCGGCCCAAGAGAAACAGGAAGTGGCTCAGCGGGGGGTGGGAACCCACTCCCAATCCTCTCCAGCTAAAGCCTCTCACTCAGACCAATGTTCTGAAGATCCATGAGTTTGCAGTGCATGCGTGTGTACGTGGTTTGCTGGCAAAGCCAGGCCGCTGTGCCTTTCCTGGGCGGAATTGCGCGTACACGGCATTTCAATTTCTAATGTTTAAAAGATGTTTGACTCTGTTTTGAGGGTTTTGAAGTCCTGCTTACATAGACACTGTTTACACTCCACAAATATGTTTACTGACAAAACTCATTCCTTCTCATAAGGGGCTTTCATCTAAAAGTGGAACAATATTGAGAATATGGAGGCTGCTAGTGCCCTACAGTGCAACTGCCCAGCACATTTTAGAGTACCCTCTGCTCTCTGCACATCTGATACAGCTAATGAAGAGATTAACAAGCACTTCCTCAGGTCAGCTGGGTCTTAGAGCAGTGAACGCACTGCGAACGTTTGAGAGGACTGAGAAGCACTTAACAGTGGTCCTAAAGTAAATTCACTGTTTCCACAGCACACTGCTGCCCTCTGGTGGCCATCATTGGTATTGATATTGGTATTGTTCATAATATTCATTTTGCACCGCTACTACTACAGCTAATTCTGCTACTATAAGTACTACTACAACTACTACTGTTACTACCACTGCTACTGCTACTGCTGTTGTTATTACTACTACTACTATTACTGCTGCTGCTGCAGCTACTATTATTATTACTACAACTACTACTGTTACTACTACTGCTACTGCTGTTGTTATTACTACTACTACTACTATTACTGCTGCTGCTACAGCTACTACTATTATTACTACAACTACTACTGTTACTACCACTGCTACTGCTACTGCTGTTGTTATTACTACTACTACTATTACTGCTGCTGCTGCAGCTACTATTATTATTACTACAACTACTACTGTTACTACTACTGCTACTGCTGTTGTTATTACTACTACTACTACTATTACTGCTGCTGCTACAGCTACTACTATTATTACTACAACTACTACTGTTACTACCACTGCTACTGCTACTGCTGTTGTTATTACTACTACTACTATTACTGCTGCTGCTGCAGCTACTACTATTATTACTACAACTACTACTGTTACTACCACTGCTACTGCTACTGCTATTATTACTACTACTACTATTACTGCTGCTGCTACAGCTACTATTATTATTACTACAACTACTACTGTTACTACCACTGCTACTGCTACTGCTGTTGTTATTAACTACTACTACTATTACTGCTGCTGCTACAGCTACTACTATTATTACTACAACTACTACTGTTACTACTACTGCTACTGCTACTACTGCTATTATTACTGCTACTACTACTACTGCTACAGCTACTATTATTATTACTACAACTACTACTGTTACTACTACTGTTACTACTACTGCTACTGCTACTACTGCTATTATTACTGCTACTACTACTGCTGCTACAGCTACTACTATTATTACTACAACTACTACTGTTACTACTACTGCTACTGCTACTACTGCTATTATTACTGCTACTACTACTACTGCTACAGCTACTATTATTATTACTACAACTACTACTGTTACTACTACTGTTACTACTACTGCTACTGCTACTACTGCTATTATTACTGCTACTACTACTACTGCTACAGCTACTATTATTATTACTACAACTACTACTGTTACTACTACTGTTACTACTACTGCTACTGCTACTACTGCTATTATTACTGCTACTACTACTGCTGCTGCAGCTACTACTATTATTACTACAACTACTACTGTTACTACCACTGCTACTGCTACTGCTGTTGTTATTACTACTACTACTATTACTGCTGCAGCTACTGCTATTATTACTACAACTACTACTGTTACTACTACTGCTACTACTGCTATTATTACTGCTACTACTACTGCTGCTACAGCTACTACTATTATTACTACAACTACTACTGTTACTACTACTGCTACTGCTACTACTGCTATTATTACTGCTACTACTACTGCTGCTACAGCTACTACTATTATTACTACAACTACTACTGTTACTACTACTGCTACTACTGCTATTATTACTGCTACTACTACTACTACTACTGCTACTGCTGCTACAGCTTCTACTATTATTACTAAAACCACTACTGTGATTACCACTGCTGCTGCTATTACTGTTATCATAACTTCTACTACTACTGCTGCTACAGCTACTACTATTATTACTACAACTACTACTGTTACTGCTACTGCTACTGCAACTACTGTTATTATTACTACTACTATTACTGCTACATCTACTACTATTATTACTACTACTACCACTTCTACTACTACTACTACTACTACTACTTCTATTACTTCTATTACTACTACTACTACAACTACTACTTTTATTACTACTACTATTATTACCTTTACTGTTGTTACTTCTATTACTACGGCTACTGCTAATCTTAATTCTATTACTACTACTACTTCCACTATAGCTACAACTACTACTGCTACTACTACCACTACTACTGCTTCTACTTCTATTGCAACTGTTATTGCTACTACTAATACTACTACTACTACTACTAATAATAATAATAATAATAATAATAATAATAATTCTAAGAATACATTTGATTTTAAAGCACAATTCATTGTCCAGTGATATAATTCAATAACAGTCATAAAAAGAATATAAAGTACATTAAAGCATTAATTAAGATCTATTAAAAATTATAATCAAATAAAAGAGATAAATGAATTCAACTTTAATTAAATACTTAATTAAAAAGGTTTCTAATACTGATCTTAATTGCTTAAAAAGGTGGAATTTATTTCCATAGTTTAGAACACAGCTCCTCAAATCTAGGTGTTGACTGTTTCCAGTCATGGTTTTGTAATCGTTGTTATGTGTGGCACTGAATGGCCAAACCATTAAATCAGTAGTTCAGTTAACTAGAAGCCTGGAAGCTGGATTGAAAGTCTATGTAGGGAAAATTCATAGATTTGTTTCTAAAGATATTATACATCAGAGGTCACACGACATTGTTGTGTGGATATTTTTGGTTGGTGAATTATTCTCAGTCCAGGAGTGACACAGAGAAATAACACACACACTAGCACACCGCCACCATGTCAGTAACACTGCAGTGCTGGGAATGATGCACCACCTAAACAATACCTGCTCTGTGGTGGTCCTGTGGGGGTCCTGATCATTGAAGAACAGGGTAAAAAGGGGCTTACTAAGTATACACAGAAACAGATGACCTACAGTATGTCATTACAGAACTACACCAACATGCTGAGTGGCGTTGATAAAATGGAGCGTGAGCACCAAACATATGATTTTATTGATTAAATACACGAATAAATCTTGATCAGTTTTGTCAGCATTTGAACTAATTGAACTAATGTTATGATTTTGTTTGTTTTTTATTTCAGCTCCATATTGCCGTTCAGTATCGACAGCTTGCGAAGGCAGAGGCGGCCCGAGTCCCCTGATTCCAAGAGGAGACGCATCCACCGCTGTGAGTTTGAGGGCTGCAGTAAAGTTTACACCAAAAGCTCCCACCTGAAGGCCCACCGGAGGACGCACACCGGTGAGTTAGACTAAATTTGAGCCAATTTCAGCACCAGAGAACTGACTCATGCATATTTCTTCATGTAGCTTTAAAAACAAACACATAGATACATACAAAAACAATAGCCGGACCCTCCATTCACATATTTTCAGTAGCATGTGTCTCTCATATGTAGTAGTTATACGTCTGCAGTAGTTATGATTTTAAGTAGAAGCATTTCTAGTGGATAGTTCTATGAAAATCTCTTTCAAATTGTATTTTTTTTCTTAGTTTTAATTAAAGTAAATGCATAAATGTTTAATTTAATTTTAAAGGAGTATAAATTGCATTTAAAAGCCAGGAAATCATATGCTATGTATATTAAATGCATTAGTAAATGTGCTATTTTATTTTGGAAACAGAAATTCAACATTGTCCAATTTATCCATTTATCCATTTATCCATTGTCCACTGTCCAATTTATATATATATATAGCCTTTAGCCTAAAGCCCGATGCAAACACTAACATTCATTTAAACTGTTTAATTTTTTGTTAATGAGTAACAGGGTTGAACACACAGGTTATATTGCCCTTTAAGTTATATGGAAAAAAAATATTTGTATTAAAATTTTAAGGCAGTTTAAAGTCATTTTTATATATTTAACTTAAAATAATTATTTACTAACAAAGTGTTAGTTTACAACTTAAAAAGACTAAAATAAGCTAGTGTTCAGGAATAGTTAGCTTGAAAGCTTGTGTGTGTGTGTGTGTGTGTGTGATTTGAGACAATACAATATGAAAAATTCCTTGGCTCAGAAACAAATATGATTATGCAACTTCCTGTGTGTATCATAATAAATAAAATGTTGGGTTGTGTATAAAACGCGGGGTGTTGAATTTAGTTTAAAACCTTTTTTGTTGAATTAAATAAACGATTGGGGGGAAATCACTCATTTATCATGAGATAGTTTGGAACCTTTCCAAATAATATTGTAAATGTGATCTTACTGTAAGATTTGAATGAATATACTTCAGAGAGAACTTCAGTGTCAGTGAGTTTAGACAGTCCCAAAATTACCATATCAAAGAAATATACGGACACTTTGTAACAGTGGGGCTGAAGCAGGGTACACATGCTGAGTGAATCCAGTACTCAGAATCTATATAACCAGCAGGGGTCCAAACACAGGCAGACAACATCAAAGACAGATACATATCAGCAAAACCAAGAAACAAAGCAAGGGTCAAAACAGGCAAGACAAAACAAAACAAAACAAAAAAACAGACTCAGAACTCAACTGATCAAACACAGAGATGTTGCAAAAAAATTACAGGGAAAACAAAGGAGCTTATAAGTCCTGGATCAGCTGCAGGTGTGCAGAATAAGAAGAGAAAAACAAAAGTACATGGCAATGCCTCATGCAGTACTGCCGAGGACCAGGAGGGGGTAGCATTTGACAACTTTATGAGACATCAATTTATAACATAAATATAATATACACAGGATTATTAAAAGTGATCAGTCAAAACCGGTTGGTGTTGTTTTCTAACATGTTAGTTGTTTCCTGATACTGATACTGAAACCTTGAATTTCAGTCACTACTGATACACATCTGATATCTCTCTCTTTAAAACCACTGAGCTTCAGTATTTGAGTATATATATAAATAGTTGAGTGTTTGCTTTTGTTGTTAATAGTTTATAATTGACAGTTCTGGATATATTCACAGAAAGGACACGGGTGATTATTGACTTTTAATATTTGTAATATTTGCCAGCAACATTAGCCTAATAATTGCAGAATTTGGACACCAAACATCTTATGGCTGGTCAGTGAGTGTGTGTGTATATATATATATCGGAATATATTGAATCGTGACCGCTGTATCACAATATGTACTGTATCGCCAGCATCTTACCAATATACAGCCCTATATATATATATATATATATATATATATATATATATTTTTTTTTTTTTTTTTTTTTTTTTTTTTTTAACATGGTCTGCCTCTCTTTCTGTCTCCCTCTCTTTTCCAGGCGAGAAGCCGTATAAATGCACATGGGACGGCTGCACGTGGAAGTTTGCACGCTCGGACGAGCTCACGCGCCACTACCGCAAGCATACGGGTGTCAAGCCCTTCAAGTGCGGAGACTGTGAGCGCAGCTTCTCGCGCTCCGACCACCTGGCGCTGCACCGCCGGCGTCACGCACTAGTGTAAAGGTGGCAGACAGGTGGGACAGACCAGTAAGGAGACGGGGCTGGGCTCTGTCAGCTAGAGGGAGCCAGGGAAGGGCTGGACCCCTCCCAGCTCGAGCGGGAGAAAATATATTCTCTATTAATAAAGTGTCTCAGAGTGAGAGTGCTGATCTGGGATCAGTTGTTTTACATTTTTATATCCTAAAGAATACATTTATATAGGTGTGAGAAGCGGATGCTGATCCGCTCTCATTCTGAGACACTCCATTCAGTGAATTAGGGCCCTAGTCAATAATTATGAATTACTGTCCACTTTATTAGAAACACTTACCCTGTACTTCTATTCACTGGCCACTTTATGAGCTCAACCTTCCTTATCTATTATTTAGGTGAACAGTTGCGGACTGTGGCTCATCGGTGGTCAGCCAGTCTCTGCGCCATTCATCATTGGTCAGTTATTGACCACAGCCATACTGTTGAGCATATTTTATTTTGGTAGTGTGGTAGAGCCATAGCTATAGTATAAGGGCTTATACATGTAAGCGTCACCGCTAGGTTAAGTGCGGTCCACCCGCCAAAAATGAAATAAAAGCTGATCTTGGGTCAGACACTACCCCCTTGATAAAGATCTAGAGGAACTGCAGGAATTGGTGGTGTTAAAGGAGAGCCAGCAATGGGCATGTGACAAGTTGGCTGTCCAAATTTCTACATAAGTTAATCACTTAAAAATTAGGAGATGTATTTAGAGTGGACTGACGTAAGGTGGTCTCAAGTATAGAAACTCATATGTCATCGCCGTCCAAAGAAAAACAAGTATCTTCAACATGGCAGAACAGGAGAACAGCACTGAAGCATTTCCATTGGTCCATAATTTTTCTTCATTATATTTTTTGTGCACAGTGTAAACGTCAGCTGCTGAGTTCAGGTGATGAAAAACAAAAATGAAAAAAATTGTGTTAATATGTTTTTCCTTGGACAGCAATGATAATTAATTGTTCACAGTGTTGGTGATAGGAACCAGACAGTGCTGTGTAAAGTAAGCTTCAGCTGTAATTATAGCAGCTAATTTTTAATAGTTAACTAATCTAACCATCAAGTAGCTCATAACAGCAAGATACTAGACACTAACTATTAAACACAGTGTCCCAAGACTCTTATAACAGATGAGTAACTACCTGATGTCAGCTTTTATCATAAAACGCAAGTGATGCTGTATTAATAATTGCTGACTGATGATGGTTGGCTCACTTTCCATAACTTGGGTGGCCATATGCTTCATGTTAGGATGGCACTGGCCACCACTGACCACCTCTTGGCTACTTCTCTGGGCAAAAGAGTACAAACAGGGTGCTCTAAGGTGAAATATAGCCCAAGGGAAGCTTATTATTTATATCCACCACTAATTTACCATCCTAAACATTACACAGGCTAATAAAACAGTTATATTTGACATCTGGTTCCAATCACCATCACTGTAAAGCAATCAGAGTTGGTACATTTTTAAATAATTGAGCATTTCACATGGAACCAACCTGTATGGCCTTGTTTACATCTCCACCCTCTGAAAAGTCTGTTGAATTCTCATTTAAACCCCTCCACAGTCCTAGACAGATCTCAAACTAGGCATATGGCAGCGAAATAAAGTTAAACTTAACTGTACAAGGTAGGTTTTTTTCCAATAAAGTGGCCATTGACTCTGGGGAAGTGGGAGTTTAAAGGTGTGAGTTTAAAATCTATTTGAAAGCCAGCACAGAACATATACATATCAGCATTTACATGCAAGTTTATTGAAGTACCTTCGCCCAGTTCAGTAGAGTATTATGGCGCTTTATCTAAGGGTTTTGTTTTGTTTTTTTTGTTTTTGTTAATATGAAGAAAAGTAAAGTCTGTGAAAAGGATACGAATCCATAACCAGGTGTTTCAACACTTTCTCAACACTTAAAATCACTCGGAGGACTATTTGCTGTTTTCTCTATTTTCTATTGGCATTCGAGGGCCGCTCAGCGTCAGCCGTGGCTTGCTTGCACATTCCATTCAAAGCAAAAAAGGACTGACTGGATCATCAACAGGGTAACAGTACATGTGAAAGAGGCTTTATTCTAAACATGTTCAGGTTTGGATTATCACAAGGGCATGTTTCGGTTTATGTTTATGTAAAAACCCATTCTCTTTCTGCATGGCTGCAATACGGCAACACAAAACCACTTTAGAATGGACCTTCAAAGGGATACTTCACTAGATTACACGTGAGGGCATAAGAGTCCTTTTTAAGGCCATACAAATATCTGTGTACTGTGTTCTCCAATGTCAGGTTGTGTGTGAGAGAGAGAGAGAGAGAGAGAGAGAAAGAGACAGAGAGGCTGAGAGATCCTTTACTTTCAAACTCAATCGCATCATTTGTGCACAAACATAGTGTAGCAGATGTCTGTACATTTTTATAAAAAGAATTTATCATGTCGTGTATCTTTTTCGTGCATTTATGTCTTGTACTTGTTCAGTATTTTGCACCCTTTTTTTCTGAAGTATGTGTCGTCACCATTTATAGTATTGTATAGGAGGCCCCGATGACCGATAATCAAAAGCGTTAACCGTCGAAAGGGACCTCCCTCTAACCTTTAATCTGTTTTACAATTATGTATTTGTAAATGCTGTTATTGTACACATTTAATTTTTTTATATGGATTGACTGTGAATTTATACATAAATATATGTTTAATGGATTGAATGAAGGCATGAATAAAAAGTTTGTATATGGAACGCAAGGCTAGGTTATTGCGTACGCACATACACGTCACTTATTCATTACCAGACTTTTAAAAGAAGGAAAAAGAAGAAGGATCTTGACCCTGCGAGTGTTTACCAGCACTAACGGTTGGTTTTGTTCCATTGTCTCATCCCAAAATTACATGGACAGGAGCCACACAGAATGTTCACAGAAACATTAATCAGACAGAAAGCACATTTCCAGAAAGGAAACTTGGGGGAAATGTACCGTTCTTTAAAAACAATATAGAGCACCCAGTCAATAACAGGGCCTGCAAGAGAAACGTGTGGGAAAACAAATTCATAGAAAATATGTACGATAAAAGAAACAGCACTGTTTTATATACAGGACTGTGCAAAGGTTTTAGGCACTTGGGGACATTATTATATTTAAAAAGCTATTCTTTCCAGTTAGGAAGCTTTTATTTGCTCAGTAAACCACTCTATTATTAAAATATTCGAATAGTATTAATGCAGTATGTAGTGCTTTTACATGTTAGTGTTTATTTAACCCTTCCAAGCTTCTCCTTGTGAAAACAACCCAGTATTAGTTACAGTTCTCATCTAATACCTGCTTTGACTGCTCAGTACTTCATTAAGCTGAATCAAGATTACTGCTGAAGGAACTGAATACATTCATACAATGTCTGGCATGTCCAGGAGAAATCTGGAACTACACTTTGTTCTTCAAACTGGAGCTCAAGATCTGATCTACTTCTTTCACTATAAGATATTCATGATTATTTACATCTGTTCTAATGATATCTGGTGTTCTTACTAAAAAATACACTTATTATATAGAGTTTTAAATGATCAGCTTAAGTGCCTATACAATATATATATAATGTTATTTATAAAATTAATTTAACTAAACGTCAATAAAAGCAATATCACAATGGGTCAATACCATGGGTGCTTACTTCTGGTTCTGGGGACCATCACATTAAACAGTTTAACTCAGGTCTAATCAGGTTAACGGTTTACGCTAACACCCGGACCATGTAAAGAAGGCCATCAGAGGACAGGGTTAGATCTAAACCCTAACTCTTCAAAAAAAAAAAAGATGAAAGTTCTTTGTACAGTGATGATATTCAAAAACTGTTCACAGACAGTGCTGTGTAAAGTAACCTTTAACTGTAAAAAGCAATTAGTGATAACCATGATAAACAATTATAGCAGGCAATTTTCAATAGTTGTTAGATCTAAACTCTTCAGCATGGTAGCTTTCTGGGATCAGGACTGGACATCTATTAAAAAGATGACAAATCACCCAGCACCACTTCAAAATCACTCAAATAGCCTACAACAGCAATGTTTCTCAGTTCTCAATATTCGTAATAAGCAATATCTCAGATGTGCCATAGCAGGAAAAGCAGAAGTCCATGCCAGAGTTAGGTTTGGGGATCTATATCATAAGGCTTGGAATGTTTGACAATATATAGTTTCCTCCAAAAATGTTGGCACCACTGGTAAACATGAGAAAACAGGCTGTAAAAAACATTTTTTTTACATATTGCTCCTCCTTTTGATAAAAAATCTAATCTATATTTGAAGTATAATGATTGGAAAAACACAAAATCCTATCATGAAACAAATATTTCTTGCAAGTCTATGTGCCACAATTGTTGGCGCCCCTAAAACGATAAGGAGTAAAATCTACCTGATGTATTTTCCCATATAAGTTCACCTGAGCTATTAAGAACACTTACGTGGTCAGCCATGACTGTTTCACTGCGGAGTATAAAATGAGCAACTGGAGATGTGAAGATTGTCCCAGGATAAGTATGTGTGTCTATACTGACACCACGCACAGAAAGAAAGATGGTTTGATTGGCCAAACATCAGAGTATCTCTGAATCTCTGATTAACTACAATAAGACACATAACCACACATTGTTTGGATGGGTTGCCAGAAGAAGACCTCTTCTGTAAAGAATCAACAAACTAAAGTATCTACTGTGTACCAGATGCTTCTGAAACTTTCAATAGTGCTATGTTCTATGATCAGATGACAAAATAAAGTTTTTTTTTGTAATAAAACCCAGAAGTGGTTTGGGTGTACATCCTCAAACCCACTGTGATGTAAGGTGGTGGATCTGTGATTTGTGTTCGACAGTCTCCACCAAGTAACACAAGCAAAACATTCAAAACATACCTGACTGCCTAAGCCAGGAAGCTAAAACTGGGCCATGGTTGTATCTACTTGCAGGCTACACCTGAAAATCAACATCAAGGATTGTCCATCCCAGTCATCATACCTAAACCCTTTAGAAATAACTGTGGGATGAGCTGAAGCACAAGGTCAATAAATGTGGATCTCTGAATGTGAAGGACCTGCAGAGGTTCTGTATGTGAAAATAGCCCCCCAAAAAATTAATGCAAAATAGAAGCTAATGCACGTGTGGGTTCAAACATTTGGAGACCACTGTATTTGTCTAGCTATGTATATCATCCACACCAGTTTGGAACTAAACTCTTCTGGTAAATTAGCTCTCCAGAAGTAGGGTTTGTAGAACACTGGCCTAGCTAGTGATAAAGAAAAAACTCGATTGCTCCTTCCAGTCCACTAGGTGGCAGTAAACACTTAGGTTTACTTCCATCACCATTTATAACCAAACTGGACAACTGGCAGAACTTGCTCTGTGTTTTCTGCTCACAAGACGCCTGTATATCAGAACTGCTGATCAGAAAAGTTGTTTATAGGCCAGAATGAATAAACTCCCTCGATCCTTCATAGCTTGGTGATTTTTATCACTTGCTTGGTGTAAATCACTTTAGCACACGACAAACGCAATGTGGCCTAAGGCACTGGACCTTTGACCTGACCCTGAGCCTGACTATGAAGAGTATGCCTGCCAAGATGCTTAGCACTCTCTGCTTAGCAGCCTTTTAAGTGTTTCAGCCGCCGCCGGCCTTTTCAGATCAATAACTGGAACCAATGGCCTGGGATTGCGCAAGAGCATACCAGAGCAAAACAGTAAAAGGTCAGCCACATTATATCTTTCTTTATATCTAGAAGCTAGAACTAATTGAATTGGCTAGAAGTAGCCAGCTTACTGTCCTACTTTCTTCTGCAGCACAAAAATGCTACTCCAGTTAGAACCAGAAAACTTGTCCAGCGGCACTGCTGGGTCTGATCCACTTATCTAAATGATTGTATAGATAGTTGTCTTAAATGGTGGAGCTGAAAAAGGAAGACCATGTAACCTGGCCCAGTGCATTATTCAAAATAAGAACTGTTAATAATGCATCTGTAGTTTAACAATGACAAAACATTTAGTAGTGCTATAAATTGTTTGCACATCTAATTCAATTATTTTGTGAAATGTTAAAATATTGTAATTCCCAGTGGCAGGACACAACTGGTTAATAGGTAACACAATGAAACTGCCAGATGATTACAAATGTGTATATACATATTGTTGCTGTCCATTTTTTCTCCATTCTTTGAATGCAACAGCTTCCGGTTACATTCTATTAAAACTTTTATAATGTATTGACCAATAGAAATGCTCCAAAATAGCATTCTGGTTCCACTGACTTACATTAAAGGAAAGTGGTTTGTCGACCTCTCCTGTAAAGTTGTAAATACTTGTTTTTTTATTGGACAGTGATTATATATATGGTGTTATCTAATTAGAAGTGCATATATTTACATGTTACAAAAGGTCATTGAATGAAATCTAGCATTAATCCAGCTACAAACAATACAAATATACAAATGACAGATTCTGCTGCAATATCCTTGAGATTTGAGTTACAAAAGAAAGAAAGAAAGAAAGAAAGAAAGAAAGAAAGAAAGAAAGGAGGAAAGAAAGATGGAAGGAAGAGAAAAGAAAGAAAGAAAGAAAAAAGAAAGACATTTCATCAATACTGGTACTGTAGGAAGAGAAATTTAAGAATATCTCAGTGTGATATCAGAAAACATGCATGATATGTGTGAAATTGACTGATTTGGATAAGATTTCTATGTAAATTCCACCAGCTCTTTTTTACTTTGGTCCATCGCTCTTCCACACATTTAATGAGACTTTACGCATCGACGTGGTCTTCCGTTTGAGGACTAAGTGAAAGTTCACTCTCTCCACTAATATCTTGGGAAAATAAGCAAAGTTTTAAGATTTACAAAAGGCTACATACTTTTTTAGACATATCCCAGTCAGAGTTACAGCTGTTTGGCTATGACGGCCCAACTGGGTAAACCAATCTGGCGCCACCCTGAGGCAGAACAGTGCTGCATCTTTAGTTCATTAAGAAGCTGATTGTGGGTGAAGCAGCTAAACCATGATCTTTTCCTGAATTTTGTAGTAGTAATTTTAAGATATTGAGGGGATCCAGGTGGTTGATTAGGAGGTCCTAAACCCCCAGGATGTCCTATATTTCACACCTTGGATCCTACAGAAAGCAAGGTTTTTCAGGGATATGACACACTGTTGTGGCAAGTGTGGCGACGGGGCCACTTGTTAGTGTTAGAGTGGGCACAAACTGACAAAACATACTGGAAAATCATATAAAAGCTATTTATTCAAAAGTCTGATTAAGACCGACCAATGAAACTCATAGATACCCAATGATTTGTATTGTACTGTTTTTTTTTTATAATTCTATGTGTCTAAATGATCCCCTTCTATATCTCTCAATGACTTTGAAGGCGCAAAGTTTGTGAACAGTCTGCTGAGAGTTTACTGACAGACTGTTTGACTCTGCCATTAAGTTGATGGACCCAGATTGGGATTAGTTGTTGCTCATCGAGGGTAATTTCACAGGGTATTACCCAAAGCTTTTACTTTATCTGGCCTCGGACACAGAGCGCACACTCGGAGAAAAGCAGGACGCGGCGAGAGAGTGAGTGAATGTGTTTGTGTGGGTTGGAAATAGATCCTGCATGTCTCAATCGGTCGCCTCTCTCTGATCCGGCGAACAGAAGGAGATGAGGAACACCTTATGAAAATATTGTTCCTCTGTCAGTACAAACAGCGCGGAGCACTGTTGTTCCTCTCGCCGCTCTCTCATAATCCAAACAAAAGAATCTCTGTCATAACACAACCCCTGAGCCCTGCACCGCACAGAGAGAAAACAGACTGCTGACAGAGAGAGAGAGAAAGAGAGAGAGAGAGAGAGAGAGAGAGAGATAGGGGGTTGGAAAGAAAAGAGAGCATAAGATATAGAGAAGATAGAAGAAGAGAGGAGTAGAGGGGGAAAGAAAGTGACAAACAAAGAAAGAGAGAAGGAGAAAGGGATACACAGAGTAAGGAGATAGGGTGGGAGAGAAAACAAGAAAAGAGGAGAGGGAGCAACGGCAAGAAAGACAGAAGGAGTGAGAAAACAGAGAGAGAGAGAGAGAGAGAGAGAGCAAATCGGAGAAACCTAATTAGTCAGAGAGAGAGAAAGCTTGATGTTTTAGTTGGCATGGTGCTGCTCTCCTGCTTTCTCTTCCTCTCTCGCACTCTTAATCTCTTTTAGAAAAGCTCATAGTTTAGGTGTTGACGGACGAGCGAGAAGCTACTGAGAGTCTAAGGTTTGTTTAAAAGAGTTTGTACGTCTGCTGAAAGATCATGCGGCCGTTTAGAGTTGAAAGGCAGTCTGATACATATTTAGACCTACATAAGGGCAAAGAATAGTAAAGGAATGCTTCAGAATTGGGCACAGGGTTGCAGTACATAGACTACACAGCCTACACGCCCTCTGGTGGCCAATCGGAATGACCACTATTATTAGTTAACATAATAAAATCTTTATTCCATAACTGTGTTGTCGGATTAACTGGGACATTGTTGTCTCTCTGTGTGTGAGATATAGTGACCCTGTGTTGAGCTGCTAGTGAGCAATGAGGAGTGAAAGTGGAGAAAACACTGTGTGCTGTGCTATAAAAACAAAGCATGTTTCTTAAGGGCATTGGTGGGGACCTAAGAATCTACCCCAAGCCCCCTTTGCATGGTGAGTCTCGCATATGACTGGAAAGCTTTCCTTCCAGTTTTGGCGCTGCTAACAACCAAATGTAGCTACAGGGTCTCAAGTGACAACAAGGACCTGCACAGCCAATCACACTGGCCATATGTGTTACTGCGAGGCAGGACTCCAGTAGAGAACGTGATTTAACCCTTTATGCACTTCTAGGTTAATGAGACATTGACAAATGGGTTTTTTTTTGGAGGGGATCAAATTATTGGTGGGTACAATTCAATACTCGATGGATATTGGTGGGGACGCGTCTGGGGATAGAATGCTAATTCTACGCCCTTGACGTTTCTCTACAAATGCCGATCTTACACCAAATGACCTTCCAAGTTATTTCCCTTCTTAATCAGCTCCTATTGTTTGTTAGGTGTAAGGTGGTCAAGATGCAGGTCTTCAGTCAGTCTTTATTTCACCTTGTTTTTCTATTAAAATCCACCCTGTCATCCATGTTTAATATTATCATAAGTTTTTGTCTTAACTGGTGCAAAAAGTGAGTCTTGGAACACTGGTAACACTAGTAACCATAACTTTCACTCCAATCCAGAAAGCACAGGGTTTTAATGGTAAAGAAATAAGAGGATGAAGCACAAACCACATGGAGTTGATCTTATAAAGATGCATAGCTGCTTTACATACAATAACACATATATAAAAGACTGAGCAAGGTCCAGTAGTCCAGTTACAGCATTAACTCTATTTTAGCACCTCTATATAGCAACAGTGCATCTTTACTGAACTTTACAGCCTGCAAGATCCCCAGTCGTTGCAAAGTTATGGTATGTCACTAAATACTCATGATAATGTTAAGACTGACATACGTTGACCATGCAGAGAAAAAGATGAACAGCAGTGAAGATAGCACTTAAATATAATAATACCATAAATACATTTTATAAATGCTTGCAAGTCTACATAGTCAAAAACCCAAAACTCCCAAGCAATAAAATCTGAAAAAATAGGCATAATTGGACTGAGGCACCTTCTCCACAAGAAATATCATGGCTTCTATGAAAAGTGTGCAGTTTTTTTTATTTAAAACATTCCAACATTATCAGTAGAATCTGAAGAAGCATCAAAGGTGTCTATGCATTGTGCTGGATTAGCCCAAGCCTGCTTAGTGTTGAGCAGAATTAGTCCAACATGAGAGGATGAGGAAGTTAGCACTGCTGCCCCAACAACGCATTCTAAGCTCATTCTAACTTCAAGGAGGTTCTGCTGCTGGCCTGCCAGGGAGCCAATGAAAGGAAGAGTAAACACATCAATGACTGAAGCTCCTGGAAGCTCCTGAAGTGACTTCTGCCATCCCACTCCCAGCAAGAAACCACATACAGCAGCAAACAAAAGCAGTGATATAAATAGAAACAAAACAAGAGTTAACATTGGTGCTGCTTTCCACCACTGGAGATGCTCTTGGTAAGTAACGGGATACGGTTTGATTCAAGATTGGTAAGAAGGGAACAGGAAGGAGGTGGGACTTTCTTAGGATAGCGGTGGACACCACAACTTTCTACTGATAAGTTGCCCCCTGTCACTCTAAATTGCGCATAGGTGTGAGTGTGTGTTGGCCATGCGATGGACTGGCGACCTGTTCATGGTGTACCCCGGCTTTGCCCGATGACGCTGGGATAGGTGATTAACGGGACAAAGCGGAAGATGATAGATGGATGGATGTTGCCCCCTATTGTTTGGAGTATGCACGTGCACCCTCTTACAAATTTCTTGTCTTGTGTCATTGAGGAACCACCTTTTTTTAAAGCTAGACGAGTTTTCACAATAACATAAAATACCAGTGTCAGGTATTTACTTAGATTAGTTTGTTCAAATCAACCAATAATCGCTCTTTATTGGTAAGCCAATAGATATGCAATCTATGGCATGAACCAAAACCAGAGGCATCTGTCGCAACAGTGCCAGAATCTGCAGTGCCCTCTGGGCATTAGGAGATGCGTTGGTTGTGTAAAAAGACGTGCTTACACCACAGGCAGACTCCACAAAGTCTCTGTTGTGCTTTAGTCACAATTATACTAGGGCCATTACTGCCACATTACGCCCAGTGGTTCAAAGGCTGTGTTGATAATTGCAGAGGTGTGCTTTTTATAACTCTGTAGTGAATCATCCTGACTGGCTGGGTTAGCCAGTAGTGTTACTGCAAGAATGGACATGAAGAGAGAGAGAGTGAGAAAGCGAGAGAGTGTGAGCGAGCGAGCGAGAGAAAGGGGTAAATGTTTGGCTAGGTAGGTTTTTGTTTGAAAGAACATGGTGCCTCAAAAGAATGTTTTTGAAGTCTTCGTTATGTCATACATAATGTTCTGCGCTGCTGCATCAAAGGCTTGTAAAAAGGCAATAGCACACATACATGGCTCGCAGGGCGAACTGTAAGGGCCGGCTTAAGTGTGAGCGAGTCCATTCAAAGCTAGACAATCGCTGCCAGGTCCCCCGAGACGAATCGCCTTTAAACATTACACAAGCTGATGATAACATTACTCCACTGCTCAGTCCATCTCAGCCATAACTGTACTCCTGACTTAGCGTAAGACTTGTCATCACCTCGCCCGAGTGCTGAGGCAGAGATTGCGTTAGTTGGTAAGTCAGGTGAATGAAGGGAGGAGGCCCAGTTGGGGTAAATATTTGGCATTCCTGTTTGCGTGGGGATCCGGAAAGGGCACAATATGGATGTCCATGTTTGGAAAACGTCCAGTGTGAATCAAAAGTCAGCTGAACACTGAGTCAGGCTGAATCACGGCCTGGAGATGCAGCAGCGGTTCCTGATTCTGGGGACTCAGTCCTTTAGAAGACTCCTGAAAGGGTGCAATCATGGAGAAGGTAAATACACCTGGAAATGCTATTAGACATGTCTAATGGCAGTGTATAAATTTAGCCCAGTGTTATGCTTTGCAGGTTGCAGCTCCGCTGCCGCATGCTGTTGCCGTATGGCAAGAATTATATTTAATCATTTTATATCAAACCTACAACGTCTTATCTGGTTTTCGTTTAAAGGAGCAATATGTAAAATGACACAATCTGTCAAACAAAGAGGGGGACAAAATATCACCAGAAAATGCACCGCCTGACGTTGGCTTTGATGTTCCCTGCCTGTGTTTTAACCCACTGCCTGTTATCTGGAGTCAGATTATTAAACTGCCTGTAATAAAGGTACTCTGCACAAGCCTGCTTCAGCCCCTCCGTTACATCAAAGGACCAGAACCTTTAGTATGATTGACAAGAGGTTAGACTGCACTGGCGAGGCAGCAGTGCTACTTTTTTATTCTCTCATGTTGGACTCGACTCAACGCTACAGTGACTCACTATTGCCCCCTGAGGTATCCAAAGTGGTATTTCAGACACAAGGGGCTGGGGCTAGCTAGTAACTTCAGTGGATATCTCTGCTACATAGTCATAACTGTTATTTCCTCACAATTAAATTTTTTAAATGTTTAAGGCTAAAAATTATAGAAATTGCTCTTTTTTGGAAAATAAACCTTTTCAAAGATTTAAATATTTTCTTAGTGTTATTTAATAAATATTGCTTCAGATTTATACATATATAGATGTTGGTACAGGAAAAACAGAACAGAAGACAAGAAAGCAAGCGATCAGGAAAATGTCTTTGATTTTATGTGTAAATGCTTTAAATCCAAATTTAATTTCAAATTTAATTTCAAATTTAATTTCAAATTTAATTTTAAATTTAATTTCAAATTTAATTTCAATTTTAATTCCAAAATGTTCATATTCTAGTCATTGAAACATTATGCAGTAATTTCGGTTTGTGCTGTTTTCATACATGGTGCTAAAATGCTCTAAGTTTGTTATGTAACAGTGTGACCTCTAGACGTTTCTTTGCCACCCATTTTATTGTTTACCTCTGTATGAACATGCTTACTGGCGCATTGTTTTGTTTGCAGATGCAAATCCGTTTGAGGGTGTTGACTTTATGTAATCTGATCACTTGCAATTACAGTAGCATGCTTTTAGAAATATGTCGGCTAACTACTCCAGCACATGACTGTCTGCTAGCTCACTCACCATAGCAGTGCTGATACCAGCTTCAGTAGCACCAAAATGTCTGGAGTAACAGTTCTTCTTCTGGACATGCTCTTTTCTGGATTAGTAAAGTCTTCCACACATTAAAACTGAGATCTTACACACCTCCTCGTTATCAGTCTTCAGCTCAGGAAATGAGCATTTATTCAAATTTCCGTCAGTATCTTGAGAAAATTCGGCAAGTTTTAAGAACTTCTTTCCCTGGAACTGTTGCTTCTTGGCCATCGGTATGGCCGTCCAAGATGTCGGACTGTCCGAGAGAGAATCAGACTATTAAATAAGATTGGACATAAGGATTTTTTGACTATAGATATTTTGCAATGCACAAATATATTGTTACTTGTTTTTTGCTTTTTCTGCCGGATATACGCCGCCTAACCCGTCCCACAGTTTTAAAAATAGTAACACTGTTCCAGCTCCAGAGTGTTTGGTCTGATTGTGTGATTTGGATTCCAGAAAAAAAATATTTTTCCAGAATTTTTTTTTCCATAGAGAATGAATAGGATAGAAAAGTGCACACCAATCTACTGACCCTCTGCTCGACTGACAGACACTGTTTCACAGACACTGATTCAGGGCAGACCCCCCGACCATGAATTGATTATTGGTTCGTCATGCACTCGTCTGGTTGTCGTTTTTTTTCCATCCTTCTTTTTTTCCCATAGAGTCCCATTATTTTCGGTCACACCCAAACCTCATGGTTTCATTTAACCTACAGCATCCAAACTACATGTACTCATTCAGGGCAGATCCCCAACCTCCAATCCACCAACAAACTGACCTGCACTCATCTATTTGTTGTTTATTCATCTCTCTGTCCTCCTATAGGGTCCCATTGACTTTCAGCTGAACCCAAACATTACGGTTTCGTTCAACCTACAGCCACCAAACTGCACTGTTACCTCCCAGCAAGATAATCCGGGTTCAATCCCTGGTTGGGCTACTCTGTGTAGAGTTTGCATGTTCTCCTTGGTTTCCTCCCACACGTCCAAAGACATGCAGTCAGGTTGATTGGTCACTCTAAATTGCCCATAGGTGTGAGTAAATGTTGGACATGCGATGGACTGGCAAACTTCAAACCCCCGTAGGATAAAACGGCAGATAATGGATGGATGGATATTGTAAAAACCATAGTGTGAAGCTTTTTTTAGAAGTATCCAGGACATAGTAACAGAGCAGAAACAGTCCAAACGCAATCTAAAAGTAGTCAGTCAGCTAACAGCTTCTATCTAGACTAAAAGATTATGTTATTGTTTACAGTTTAAGTCATATGTTTGTAATCAGTCATGGATCGCATCGCTTAAGTAATCTACTCAACACTGTGAGCTGCTGTTGCTAGTAAAGACTAAGCACGTCTACTTCACGCAGGCTTTTATTGCACTGTTTGTTGTTTATGGTGGTTGTAGCTCCTGGAACACCTGAGAAACAAGCTCTTTTAGAGTTCTGCGTCTCGTTCTGGAAGTATGCCTGTGGTTTTCATGTCATAAATACTGATTGTTTTTGTGACCTGCGCTGCAAGAAAACCTTGTCTATGTACTGACGTGGCACAGAGATCTTGACTCTTGATCATTTACTCTGGATTTGAATCAAATTAATTTGCTGAAAGCAAGAAAATGTTCTGAACAGTGGCCTCAGGTTTGAAACTGCTAGACCAGTTGTTCATCTTTAGAAAATGTTCTGTTGGGATCTAAATCTCTTTGATTATTAAACATTGTATGTCATCTGATTTGACAGATTTGACATACCTGATTTTCAGGTAAATTAACAGTACTTTTGGTTTACTAAGTTGACTGACCAACATTTGGATATATGGCCACAATTTCCTGACCGCCATGTTTATTGCAGGTGATTCAAAGATCTCTCTCTTTCTCTGTCTCCCGCACACAGACACACACTGACTATGATAGCTAAATGTAAGAATTGATTATGGTAACTAAATGTGATAACGTTATGTGATTTCAGCCTGTGATAACTGTCTGTGACACTGAATGTGTTAACTGGCTGTGATAACATGCTAATAGACTGTGATAACTAAATGCAATAACTGATAAATGTGCTAACTGACCGTGATGACTGAATGTGATAATTAAATGTGTTAACTGACTGTGATAACTGGATGTGATAATTGACTGTCATAAATGAAGGTGTTAATTGACTGATAACTGAAGGTGTTAATTGACTGATAACTAAAGGTGTTAATTGACTGTGGCAACTGATTGTGATAACTGACTGTGATAACTAAAGGTGTTAATTGACTGTGGCAACTGATTATGATAACTGAATGTGATAACTGAAGGTGTTAATTGACTGTGATAACTGAATATGTTAATTGACTGTGGCAACTGATTGTGATAACTGAAGGTGTTAATTGACTGTGGCGACTGAATGTGATAACTGACTGTCATAACTGAAGGTGTTAATTGACTGTGATAACTGAATATGTTAATTGACTGTGGCGACTGAATGTGATAACTGACTGTGATAACTAAAGGTGTTAAGTGACTGTGGCAACTGAATGTGATAATTTAAGGTGGCGACTGAATGTGATAACTGACTGTGATAACTAAAGGTGTTAAGTGACTGTGGCAACTGAATGTGATAATTGAAGGTGTTAATTGACTGTGATAACTGAATATGTTAATTGACTGTGGCAACTGAATGTGATAACTGACTGTGATAACTAAAGGTGTTAAGTGACTGTGGCAACTGAATGTGATAATTGAAGGTGTTAATTGACTGTGGCGACTGAATGTGATAACTGACTGTCATAACTGAAGGTGTTAATTGACTGTGGCGACTGAATGTGATAACTGACTGTCATAACTGAGGGTGTTAATTGACTGTGATAACTGAATATGTTAATTGACTGTGGCAACTGAATGTGATAATTGAAGGTATTAATTGACTGTGGTGACTGAATGTGATAATCGAAGGTGTTAATTGACTGTGGCAACTGAATGTGATAATTGAAGGTGTTAATTGACTGTGGTGACTGAATGTGATAACTGACTGTGATAACTAAAGGTGTTAATTGACTGTGGTGACTGAATGTGATAACTGAAGGTGTTAACTGTCTGTGGCGACTATATGTGATAACTGACTGTAATAAATGAATGTGTTGAATGTAGCCACTGAATGTGATAACTGACTGTGATAACTGAAGGTATTAATTGACTGTGAAAACTAAATGTGATAACTGACTGTGATAACTGAAGGTGTTAATTGACTGTGGCAACTGAATGTGATAACTGACTGTGATAACTGAATGTGTTAATTGACTGTAGTCACTGAATGTGATAACTGACTGTGATAACTGAATGTGTAAATTGACTGTAGTCACTGAATGTGATAACTGACTGTCATAACTGAAGGTGTTAATTGGCTTTGAAAACTGAAGGTGTTAACTGACTGTGATAACTGAATGTGATAACTGAATGTGATAACTGAATGTGATAATTGACTGTAATAACTGACTGTGATAACTGAAGATGTTAATTGTCTTTGATGAGTGAATTTGTTATAATAACAATTTGATATTTAAAGGGATTTTTTTTCTTTTCGCACAAAAAGATTGTACAACAATAGAATTTAAATAACAAATAAATTCAAAGCATAACAACAACTCCTGTACTGACCAACAGAGAAATATATTTGATCTGGACACTGTCATGTTTGTGTTTCAGTGTCTCCTTTAGGAAGAGTTGAATGAACAGATGACAGGAGAAGAACAGGATGACAGTTGAGGATGTTGAGGAGCCAACAGTGGTCACAGAGTGCAAAATAAAACAAATGGTCATATGGCCACAGTTTCCTGACCACTATGTTTATTCCAGGTGATTCAATGATTACTAGCTCTCTGACACACTCTTTAAATATGTCTGTCTTAATCCCTCTCTCTCTCTCTCTCTCTCTCTCTCTCTCAATCTATCTATCTCTCTTTTTGTTCTCTATTTCTTTCGCTCTACCAAATTCCACATTTCTTCATAAAGCTCACGTGCATAAACACACACACACACACACACACATACATATAGGGGTGTGGAGGGAGGTTCCATATAGGGGTATGTGACACTGATAGTATCTGCTGGGGAAACACCACGGGGATCTTACACACCCAATATGCCCTTGTGTGTGTAGGTATTGTCACAGCTGACTCATCCTTTACCACAGAGCACAGTAAATGTTCCATTCCATGTTAACTGAATGTGATATCTGACTGTGACAACTGACTGTGTTAACTATATGTGATAGCTGACTGTAATAACTATGATAACTATGATAACCAAAAGTGTTAAACAACTGTGTTATGTGTTTACTGTCTGTGACACTGAACGTGTTAACTGTGTTATGTGTTTGCTGTCTGTGACACTGAACGTGTTAACTGTGTTATGTTTTTACTGACTGTAACACTGAACGTGTTTACTGACTGTGTTATGTGTTTACTGACTGACACTGAATGTGTTAACTGACTGTGTTATGTGTTTACTGACTGTGACACTGAATGTGTTAACTGACTGTGTTATGTGTTTACTGACTGACACTGAATGTGTTAACTGACTGTGTTATGTGTTTACTGACTGACACTGAATGTGTTAACTGACTGTGTTATGTGTTTACTGACTGACACTGAATGTGTTAACTGACTGTGTTATGTGTTTACTGACTGTGACAATGAATGTGTTAACGGACTGTGTTATGTGTTTACTGACTGACACTGAATGTGTTAACTGACTGTGTTGTGTTTACTGACTGACACTGAACGTGTTAACTGTGTTATGTGTTTACTGACTGACACTGAATGTGTTAACTGACTGTGTTATGTGTTTACTGACTGACACTGAATGTGTTAACTGACTGTGTTATATGTTTACTGTCTGTGACACTGAATGTGTTAACTGACTGTGTTATGTGTTTACTGACTGACACTGAATAAGTTAACTGACTGTGTTATGTGTTTACTGACTGACACTGAATGTGTTAACTGACTGTGTTATGTGTTTACTGACTGTGACACTGAATGTGTTAACTGACTGTGTTATGTGTTTACTGACTGACACTGAATGTGTTAACTGACTGTGTTATGTGTTTACTGTATGTGACACTGAATGTGTTAACTGTGTTATATGTTTACTGTATGTGACACTGAATGTGTTAACTGACTGTGTTATGTGTTTACTGACTGACACTGAATGTGTTAACTGACTGTGTTATGTGTTTACTGACTGACACTGAATGTGTTAACTGACTGTTATGTGTTTACTGACTGTGACACTGAATGTGTTAACTGACTGTGTTATGTGTTTACTGACTGTGACACTGAATGTGTTAACTGACTGTGTTATATGTTTACTGTATGTGACACTGAATGTGTTAACTGACTGTGTTATGTGTTTACTGACTGTGACACTGAATGTGTTAACTGACTGTGTTATGTGTTTACTGACTGACACTGAATGTGATAACTGACTGTGTTATGTGTTTACTGACTGTGACATTGAATGTGTTAACGGACTGTGTTATGTGTTTACTGACTGTGACACTGAATGTGTTAACTGACTATGTTATGTGTTTACTGACTGACACTGAATGTGTTAACGGACTGCGTTATGTGTTTACTGTCTGTGACACTGAACGTGTTAACTGACTGTGTTATGTGTTTACTGACTGACACTGAATGTGTTAACTGTGTTATGTGTTTACTGACTGGCACTGAATGTGTTAACTGACTGTGTTATGTGTTTACTGACTGACACTGAATGTGTTAACTGACTGTGTTATGTGTTTACTGACTGACACTGAATGTGTTAACTGACTGTGTTATGTGTTTACTGACTGACACTGAATGTGTTAACTGACTGTGTTATATGTTTACTGTCTGTGACACTGAATGTGTTAACTGACTGTGTTATGTGTTTACTGACTGACACTGAATGTGTTAACTGACTGTGTTATGTGTTTACTGTATGTGACACTGAATGTGTTAACTGTGTTATATGTTTACTGTATGTGACACTGAATGTGTTAACTGACTGTGTTATGTGTTTACTGACTGACACTGAATGTGTTAACTGACTGTGTTATGTGTTTACTGACTGACACTGAATGTGTTAACTGACTGTGTTATATGTTTACTGTATGTGACACTGAATGTGTTAACTGACTGTGTTATGTGTTTACTGACTGTGACACTGAATGTGTTAACTGACTGTGTTATGTGTTTACTGACTGACACTGAATGTGTTAACTGACTGTGTTATGTGTTTACTGACTGTGACATTGAATGTGTTAACGGACTGTGTTATGTGTTTACTGACTGTGACACTGAATGTGTTAACTGACTATGTTATGTGTTTACTGACTGACACTGAATGTGTTAACGGACTGCGTTATGTGTTTACTGTCTGTGACACTGAACGTGTTAACTGACTGTGTTATGTGTTTACTGACTGACACTGAATGTGTTAACTGTGTTATGTGTTTACTGACTGGCACTGAATGTGTTAACTGACTGTGTTATGTGTTTACTGACTGACACTGAATGTGTTAACTGACTGTGTTATATGTTTACTGTCTGTGACACTGAATGTGTTAACTGACTGTGTTATGTGTTTACTGACTGACACTGAATGTGTTAACTGACTGTGTTATGTGTTTACTGACTGACACTGAATGTGTTAACTGACTGTGTTATATGTTTACCGACTGACACTGAATGTGTTAACTGACTGTGTTATATGTTTACCGTATGTGACACTGAATGTGTTAACTGACTGTGTTATATGTTTACTGTATGTGACACTGAATGTGTTAACTGACTGTGTTATGTGTTTACTGACTGACACTGAATGTGTTAACTGACTGTGTTATGTGTTTACTGACTGACACTGAATGTGTTAACTGACTGTGTTATGTGTTTACTGACTGTGACACTGAATGTGTTAACTGACTGTGTTATGTGTTTACTGACTGACACTGAATGTGTTAACTGACTGTGTTATGTGTTTACTGTCTGTGACACTGAACGTGTTAACTGACTGTGTTATGTGTTTACTGACTGACACTGAATGTGTTAACTGACTGTGTTATGTGTTTACTGTCTGTGACACTGAACGTGTTAACTGACTGTGTTATGTGTTTACTGACTGACACTGAATGTGTTAACTGACTGTGTTATGTGTTTACTGACTGACACTGAATGTGTTAACTGTGTTATGTGTTTACTGACTGTGACACTGAATGTGTTAACTGACTGTGTTATGTGTTTACTGACTGACACTGAATGTGATAACTGACTGTGTTATGTGTTTACTGACTGTGACATTGAATGTGTTAACGGACTGTGTTATGTGTTTACTGACTGTGACAGTGAATGTGTTAACTGACTATGTTATGTGTTTACTGACTGACACTGAATGTGTTAACGGACTGTGTTATGTGTTTACTGTCTGTGACACTGAACGTGTTAACTGACTGTGTTATGTGTTTACTGACTGACACTGAATGTGTTAACTGTGTTATGTGTTTACTGACTGGCACTGAATGTGTTAACTGACTGTGTTATGTGTTTACTGACTGACACTGAATGTGTTAACTGACTGTGTTATGTGTTTACTGACTGACACTGAACGTGTTAACTGACTGTGTTATGTGTTTACTGACTGACACTGAATGTGTTAACTGACTGTGTTATATGTTTACTGTCTGTGACACTGAATGTGTTAACTGACTGTGTTATGTGTTTACTGACTGACACTGAATGTGTTAACTGACTGTGTTATGTGTTTACTGTATGTGACACTGAATGTGTTAACTGTGTTATATGTTTACTGTATGTGACACTGAATGTGTTAACTGACTGTGTTATGTGTTTACTGACTGACACTGAATGTGTTAACTGACTGTGTTATGTGTTTACTGACTGACACTGAATGTGTTAACTGACTGTGTTATATGTTTACTGTATGTGACACTGAATGTGTTAACTGACTGTGTTATGTGTTTACTGACTGTGACACTGAATGTGTTAACTGACTGTGTTATGTGTTTACTGACTGACACTGAATGTGTTAACTGACTGTGTTATGTGTTTACTGACTGTGACATTGAATGTGTTAACGGACTGTGTTATGTGTTTACTGACTGTGACACTGAATGTGTTAACTGACTATGTTATGTGTTTACTGACTGACACTGAATGTGTTAACGGACTGCGTTATGTGTTTACTGTCTGTGACACTGAACGTGTTAACTGACTGTGTTATGTGTTTACTGACTGACACTGAATGTGTTAACTGTGTTATGTGTTTACTGACTGGCACTGAATGTGTTAACTGACTGTGTTATGTGTTTACTGACTGACACTGAATGTGTTAACTGACTGTGTTATATGTTTACTGTCTGTGACACTGAATGTGTTAACTGACTGTGTTATGTGTTTACTGACTGACACTGAATGTGTTAACTGACTGTGTTATGTGTTTACTGACTGACACTGAATGTGTTAACTGACTGTGTTATATGTTTACCGTATGTGACACTGAATGTGTTAACTGACTGTGTTATATGTTTACTGTATGTGACACTGAATGTGTTAACTGACTGTGTTATGTGTTTACTGACTGACACTGAATGTGTTAACTGACTGTGTTATGTGTTTACTGACTGACACTGAATGTGTTAACTGACTGTGTTATGTGTTTACTGACTGTGACACTGAATGTGTTAACTGACTGTGTTATGTGTTTACTGACTGACACTGAATGTGTTAACTGACTGTGTTATGTGTTTACTGTCTGTGACACTGAACGTGTTAACTGACTGTGTTATGTGTTTACTGACTGACACTGAATGTGTTAACTGACTGTGTTATGTGTTTACTGACTGACACTGAATGTGTTAACTGTGTTATGTGTTTACTGACTGTGACATTGAATGTGTTAACGGACTGTGTTATGTGTTTACTGACTGTGACAGTGAATGTGTTAACTGACTATGTTATGTGTTTACTGACTGACACTGAATGTGTTAACGGACTGTGTTATGTGTTTACTGTCTGTGACACTGAACGTGTTAACTGACTGTGTTATGTGTTTACTGACTGACACTGAATGTGTTAACTGACTGTGTTATGTGTTTACTGACTGACACTGAATGTGTTAACTGTGTTATGTGTTTACTGACTGACACTGAATGTGTTAACTGACTGTGTTATGTGTTTACTGACTGACACTGAATGTGTTAACTGACTGTGTTATATGTTTACTGTCTGTGACACTGAATGTGTTAACTGACTGTGTTATGTGTTTACTGACTGACACTGAATGTGTTAACTGACTGTGTTATGTGTTTACTGACTGACACTGAATGTGTTAACTGACTGTGTTATATGTTTACTGTCTGTGACACTGAATGTGTTAACTGACTGTGTTATGTGTTTACTGACTGACACTGAATGTGTTAACTGACTGTGTTATGTGTTTACTGACTGACACTGAATGTGTTAACTGACTGTGTTATGTGTTTACTGACTGTGACACTGAATGTGTTAACTGACTGTTATGTGTTTACTGACTGACACTGAATGTGTTAACTGACTGTGTTATATGTTTACTGTATGTGACACTGAATGTGTTAACTGACTGTGTTATATGTTTACTGTATGTGACACTGAATGTGTTAACTGACTGTGTTATGTGTTTACTGACTGACACTGAATGTGTTAACTGACTGTGTTATGTGTTTACTGACTGACACTGAATGTGTTAACTGACTATGTTATGTGTTTACTGACTGACACTGAATGTGTTAACGGACTGTGTTATGTGTTTACTGACTGTGACACTGAATGTGTTAAGGGACTGTGTTATGTGTTTACTGACTATGACACTGAATGTGTTGACTGATTCTGATAACTGACTGTGACACTGAATGTGTTGACTGATTCTGATAACTGACTGTGATATCTGAAGGTGTTAATTGACTGTGTTTACTAATTGTGATTTCAAAACCATGAAATGACAAAAACATTATAATAATATAAGGGATGTTCAACAAATTAATTCAAAGCATAGCAACAACTCTTCTACATACTAGCAGAAATATCACATGGACTACACCACTTAGCCAAAACAAGTCAATCAGAAACGGCTCTAATTTGCATATGACTGACTGGTCACACTTGTTCTTGTGCATTACTAACAGTGTTTGCATTTCTAAGAGGCATGTACCCTTAGGAAAAGAGGTAAGTGACAGAGAAAATCAGAGAAAAATGTTTTCCAGAGAGATGTCCTGACGTAGTTTGGTCAGCTACCTTTTGCCTGCAAGATGAATCACTGACCAAACAGTGTTTAGCTTCCCCCAAAACATAAGTAGCTATAAATATTTAAAACATTGCAGTGTAGGCATTTCTTAGTCCATTCTTTTTAATAGACCTCTTACAGTCAGCGTCATACCCAAATAAGGAATATCAAGCTGTTTTTTTTAATGAGAAAATAAGAGCCATTTCCAATAAGTATTGTTATTGCATTCTCTGGTAAACAAAAGTTTTCAAAAGCTTACATTTGGTCCTGTCTTTACCAAAATACCCTACACAAGCCAGCAAGCTTTGTCAGGTGTGGTAATTAGGTTGCTTTGGCAGTAGTAGCCAAAAATACACACAAACACAAAGTGAAATGTTTTTTTTGGATGATACTAAACCCGAGTGTCACATTAAACATCCAACAATGAACGCTGGAATGAAAAATAATATGTACTTAATAGAACACAGCTTCAAAGCCGCCGATCAGACCAGATCTGAGAACTGGGTGGCTAAAGACAGCTAAAGCTTGATTGACAGCACTCAGTTCAACACTCGCAGCCTACTCTGCCACTCATATAGATAAATAACTAACATCATTATCCAGCTAAAGGATCACAAACAAATACAGATGGATGGATGAACAAACAAATGCACGAAGGAACAGACAAACAGACATATAGACGGACAAACAAACGGATGTGCAATGCAACGTGTAAAAGAAAGAAGAGATGAACAAGCAATGTTTGTGCATGGATAAAAAAAATAATGGGCACCGGACACCTACAGACAGGGAGTCTAGCTTGATGCAGCTTGGTTAGTTTCTCTGACTTTCAAACTGTTTTCTGTGGGCGGGGCAGGAGCTGTGATTGGCAAGGAGAGTGCTTCCAGAAGCGTGACTTACTGCATGCACTCTGTTCGCCTGCAATAACAAGATTAACCTAATTAGACAGAAAACACATTCAGCTTCTTTAAAGTTTGAGTAGCTGGAGTTGTTATATAATGATGTTTATTTAACAAGGAAGATGTTCCAAATCTTAGGCTTTTTTTTGGGGGGGGGGTGTTCATACAGTAGATTCACAAACATCAAACAGAAGAACAACTGCAGGAGATGAAAGAAACTGGCATCTAGAAACTGACATATACAGAAAGTGTTTGTATATATAGGATTCAAAGTAATTGATTACTGGTCACTGATTAAGTCATTAAGGCCTGAGAATTTATTAGGAAGTCGTTATGACACATTCATCTATACTGTGAAGGTTACTTATCTTGCTTTGTTGTTCTCCATTCATCAGTGTTTTACTGATTCGGCTTCATCTGATATAAATTAGATTTTGCAGCTCACTAATAAACGCTTTAGAAAGATGCTCTTACTGTAAAATGGTGCTAATTTAGCTTATGACTCCAATATTTAAATAATAGGCATACAAATCAAAGAGTTGGAAAACATCCCAGATGAGCTTTTCCACCATGTTACTTGAGTAACTGTGACGTAGTAGGAGAGGTAGATACAAATTTTTGTTTTAATTATTAGCCATACATGAACAAAAAACAGAAATCCAAAAACAACATCCACTCTATCACACTTCAGCCACATATATATATATATATAACAATACCAAACAAGGACAGGCACAAACAGAGGGTAGACAAATGGAACAGGGAACACCTGGGACCAGGAGGAGACACAAACTCAAGACAAGAGGAGCACATGGGAATGACAGGACATAAACAAGGACATAGACTGACTGAAGGAAAACAGGGCATGACCGTGACAGTAACTGGAGAGCAGGTATCCTCAATATCGATGGGTCCAAGCGATGTATGACTGTCTTTCATGGAATCAGCATGAAAGCTTACAGATTTAGAATGTACCTGCTTTTACTATGATAAAAAGTTCCGAAAGCTAAGTTCTAAAAGTGAGAGCATCATCACTGCCTCACAGCGTCCCTCACTCCCTCTGACAACGTCTTCTACAGTATCTTCAAATCCTCCGCCATAATGTATATGCTGGAAAAGCAGAGGTAGCTTCTTCTTATATTTGGCTAATAATGACCCTGTTGGTGTGAGATATGGTGTGTTTAAGATTTGCACAGTTCTTATGAGAGGTCTTGTGTCTGTTCCTTCAAAGTTGTGTAGCGCTACAGCAGGTCCTTAGTGGCAATGACACAGACGCCATACTCCCTATTATAAGTCAGTGTACCATCAAAAAGATTCGGAAGCTGTTATTTTGAGGTCAAATTGTTACTTAATGTTGCTTTAATGACCTTAAAATGAGAGGATCCAGTGATATTTGGTGGGGAGGTGTACCATTTTTGCTTTCCACAGCAGCAATTTTGAAATAAAATAAATAAATACATTTTCCCATAGACACAACTGGCTCAGACTGACTGATGGTCTTGTGACACCAGATACAAAAGGATGACCAACAGTGGTCTACACTCAAGACAGTGTTAACACTAAGGCAGTTCTCTTCTATTTTGACTGGAATTAAATCAGTTGATCTGGTTACCACATAAAATACATTGTTTTATGTTGTACTAAAAATATGTGTATAGTGCATCCAGATGTTACTGCAGAGTTCATGCTGCCTGGAATGCAGCCTTCAATTATGACTAATGCTTCTAGACAAAAGTTTAGAAGACTTCTCACGTATTTAGGCACCAAACAAAGAACTCAGCTACCTTCATACTTTACCCTTGTTAAGCCTTGGTATGTTGTACATGTAACTTATGCTCTGGGTTGACATGACAGTGGTATTTAATGTGCACTGTGAAAGTGTCTCCGTGTTGACAGTTAATAGACACTTTAAGTTCTTCAAACAGATAAATGACTGCTCAATATAGGTGACAAGGCACATGACGAGGTGCTATTTTCCCACCACCGCCCGAAGACCATGTTTTAATTATGATCTCTGCAACTTGCATTATGTAGTCCCTTAAGGTTTACATTGATTTATACCCTCCCAAGTATTTGTCAAATTATATTTGAAAATATAATTTAAAAATAATGGGGTTTTCTTTAGTTGACATTTTACTGATCGTGTTATGGACTTATTAACTCCACATTGTAGTGAATTAGTAGCTTTGCTTGCATTTGGTCACACCCTTGACTTGAGGTTTATATTGTAACGTTGGCATAGTCTATTCGAGAAGTATTATTTTACCCGGGGAGTGGTGTGAGTAGAGTAATTACTGAATAATAGTTTTTAAAAGTCTGGTTAGTTATAATTACAGAGTGAATTATCTGCTATAGCTTTTCTTAGAGAAAATAAGTATACTTAAAGTTCATTTTATTAAGTATACTTTATGCAGTTACTATACTAATGTCATTGTACTAGTAGTACACTTGTATATGTACTATTTTAATATTTCTTGGGACTTTCTAGCTTTTAAAAGTATACTTTTAAGTACACTTTAAGTGTAAGAGTAGTAAACCAAGTATACAACTAGTTTACATCTTTTGTACTGCAACTACACTAAAAGTAATCTTAAGGGTTTACTGTTTGTAAGCTTGTAAGTTTTCTTTAAGTAAAATTAATACTTATAATTTACTACTTATATTATTGTTATATTTAAAGTATATGACTAGGTTTAAGCTTTTTTTTCTACTTTAAACAGAACTTAACAAAGTTTACTTACTCACCATTGGACACGTAAAATAAACAAGACACACTCAGATTAAGAAACATATTTGTCTCTTTATAAATCTTTATGAATCAAATTTTAAATAAATATTGTACTGAATGTGTTTTTGTGCTGAGCAAGAATACTTACTTCTACTATCTCAATCAAAAGATTAAGTACAAGTAAAGGCCAAATATACTTAGACTGTTCTTGTCAGTATAACCCCAGCATACTTAAGTATACCTGTGTTTAGTATATCACTGAGAAGTACATCAAAGGTAAACTGAAAGCAAACTCACTTTCTTTTAGTTCAAAAGAAGTAAACTAATGGTACACTTGAATAAACCTCTGTTTTGTAAGAGTTGCCAAACTAAGAGCTCCTCAGCAACAGTAGTCCTGCTCGAATCAACATCTCTGTAATGTCAAAACAAAACCAGGTAAAAGGAAACTAACATTAGCTTCATAATAACCAGTTACTTGTTCAATGTAGCAGCTACATTCTGGGGCCATCATAATTATAACTGCTGCACCACTTAAGGTAGAACAAGAACATTCAAACAAAAAGAAACTGACTAGCTTTACAGAAATTAGTGTCTCCCTTTATTGGCTTTTTGTGACCCAAAGACGAGGCTGTCTGCCAAAACGAAGCTTGATTCGATTCTTAATCCCTAATCAGTGACAAGTCACCTCAGCATTTTTAGTAATGGCCAAATTACAAGGAGAAGGTGAATATAGTATTTTAGAAGCAGCACAATTTCTGTGTTGTTAGGCATTTGGTAAATTGAATGAACACGCTTTACTAGCCTAATGCTAGTCTGTATGCTGGCTAGCTATGCCGCAAGTTGTTATTGCTGTTAAATCTTGTATGCTGTACAAATCTGCCAGTCAAATTATGCACTTGTTATATTACCGGACCTCCTCTGGTAAAACTAATCCCGTTTGGGCTTTAGACGCAGGAACCATAGTGCCTAGCATGCTTTGTAGTGAGGTAGAATTATCACCAGAAATAACTCTTTCTTGATGTCTATGTAACATATTACAGAGATCTAGCCTCACTCGGTCCTTACTAGCTTACCGTAATGTCAAATTAGTCCAACATGACAGGATAAAGAAGTAGTACTCACCTGACGGTGTGTTCTTACCTCCTGTCCAACCTCATGTTGAAGGTTCTGCTCCTGGTTAGATCATTTAACAGATAGCCAATGAAAGGAAGAGTAAACACAATGAACAACAATGATTATTACCACCACTACACGCTCTTGGTAACAAACTGTGTTTGAAAGAAAACAAAATGGGTGATATGTGGTGGAAATGTTCCAAAACCACTTGGAAAAAATTCTGGTTCCAATGACTTACATTGAAAGTAAAGTATGTTTTTGGTCTCTCCAGTAAAGTTGCAGTTTTGGAGATTTTCACTGGACAGCGACAATATACATTTACTATTCACAAACGAACCATTAAAATGATTCCCCTCTGAACATAGCAAGAAGAAGAATGCTATTTAAATAAGGTCTCTGTGATGTATCAACTTTCTAAGAGAATATAAGTTAAAAATGTCCTCTTATAGGGAAAACACAGCTGTATTTTAATATACATTACTGTTTATTATCTGAATTTAACATATTAGAAAAGAAATAAAAAGTTATATCACCTTTTATATGTTATATTTTCCTTTTTTCCAATGAAACTCTGCCTTTTTGAAACAGAAACTATGAAAACAGAAACTATTTTCTTACTACATTTTTTTCTATATAGAGCTTTTACAGCACATTAGTTTCTTATATTTGAAACAGTCTGTTTACACCCAGGCATGGCATTTGCAGTAACATGGTAGAGAACCTTCCACTGAAAACTTCTCTAGCGTAGTTGTTCGGTGACTGAAGACTGAAGCCTTGTTAGTAATGCTAATAGATTATTTCCAGTAGTTGTGAGAAGGCCTCTGCGTGCTGTTAGATTATGAGGAACAGGCTGTAGAAAGTTATGTTTGTAATGTGAAGTGTTTCTGTAAGCTCATCAACGCTCTCTGTGTGAAGGGTCTAGGCCTCTGTTTGACTGATGTTAACTTTCCAAATGAACCAACCAGACTGTTGCAGAACTGGACAATGTTCCAGAAGAGTCAATATGATCCATACGTGGTGATGGAAGTAATTGTGGAACATCTGTAGCCTTTGTAGAACATCAGCCCACTCAGGGCAGCGCGTGTGTGTGCGCGTTGGAGACGGAGGCGGAGGTTAGGAGGTCGACAGAATAATGCTGCTGGAGTGTTTTTGTAACGCTATTGTGTCCAAAGTCTCCAAAGCATCATTAGAGAAGGGAGTTATCGATGCTGTGTTCCATCATCAACACGATGGAGAGAGAAGAAATTAAAGGAAAACTCTAGAAAGATTCACAGCTGTGTGTGTGTGTGAGGGAGAGAGAGAGAGAGAGAGAAAGAGAGAGAGAGAGAGAGAGAGAAAGAGAAAGAGAAAGAGAAAAGAAAAAGTGGGGGTAATAACAGGGAGAGAGAAAAGAAGGGGAGAAAAGAGAAAGAAAGAGAAAAAGATCAGGAAAGATGAAGAGAGAAAGATGGAGGAGAGAGATAGAAAGAGAGAGTGACATGGAGAGAAATAGAAAGACAAAGGAAGATGGAGATAGAAATGGAATAAAAGAGGGATAGAAAGAAAAGTAAGTCATAGAGAGAGAGAAAGAGGGATAGAGAAAGAAAAGGAAAAACAAAAATAGAGTGAGTTAGATGCAAAGATAGATAGACAGAGTGAGAGAAAAAGAAAACGAGAGATGGAGAAAAAGATGGGAGAGAGGAGGGAGAGATGCAGGGAGAGAGAGAGAGAGAGAAGAATAATATAAAGAGAGAAAGAAAAAGAGAGGGAGAAATAGATAGAGAGAATGAAAGGAAGAAGGAGCAAGAGAGAAAGATAAAAAGAGAGAAGAGATGGAAATAAAGATAGAATGAAAGGGGGAGAGAGAAGGAGTTGCATGCATATACAGAAAGAGAGAGAGATAGAGTAAAGGAGGCAGAGAGAAAGAAAGAAAAAGTGGGGTAATAATGAGGAAAGATAGAGAGAAGAGAAGGGGAGAAAAGAAAAAGATGGAGAAAGATGAAAAGAGAAAGAAAGATGCAAGCAAGAGGGAAGAGATGGAGATAGAGTGAAAGGGGGAGAGAGAGGGAGTTGCATACACAGACAGAAAGAGAGAGAGAGAGAGAGTGAGGGAGGCAGATAGACAAAGAAAAAGTGGGGGCAATAACGAGGGGAAAGAAAAAGATGGGGAAAGATGAAGCGAGAGAGAAAGAAAGATGGAAGAGAGAGAGAAAAAGAGAGTGACATGGAGAGAAATAGATAGATGAAGAAAGGGGAGAGAGAGAAAGAAAGAAAGATGGAGATAAAAATTGAATAAAAGAGGGATAGAGAAAGAAAAAGAAAACAAAAAGAAAGAGTTTGACAAAGATAGATAGACAGAGTGAGAGAAAAAGAAAACGAGAGATGGAGAAAAAGATGGGAGAGAGGAGGGAGAGATGCAGAGCCAGAGAAAAAGAGAGAAGTGGAAAACAAAGGATGGAGCAAAAGAGAGCAAGAAAAAAAGAAAGTGGGAAAGATGGTGAAAGGGAAAGGGGCAAGAAAAGAGAGAGTAAAGGAGAAAATAGCAAAAGAGAAAGAAAGAAAAGAACAAGTGACCGAGAGAAAAGAAAGAGAGAGTAATGGGAGAGAAATAGAGAGAGGAAAAAATATTTTAGATAGAAAAAGAAATGAAGAAGGGAGAGAAGAATCAAAGGGAGAGAGAGAGAGAGAGAGAAGGAGGGGAGGAAATGAGAGAGTGTGAGGACAAGAGAGAGATAATGAGGATGTATGGGGGGCTTGATCCATTCTTTCAGACTTTCTGGACCACCTTTGCGTAAGTGTGTGGGAGTGTGTGTGTGCGTCTGCTCATGTGTGTGTGTGTGTGTGTGTGTGTTGATAACGGGGGCCTCATACATTGTGTAAGTTTGTGGGAAAATAAGAGCGGTCAGTGCGCATTAGGACGTCTCCGGGGGCAACAGTGAGGGGGAAGACCAAATGGACTTTTCTTGGAAAGTTCCGGAACGGTTGTCCACCCGCACACAAACACACACACACACACATATATATATATATAAATACATACATACCATGAAGGAGAAATAAAGCAGGAGCTTGGGGCTTTGAAAACCTCAAACAAGCCGTTTCAATATCCTCCTCCTACACAGGTCCGGGTCCACTCATTGTCCAGGGCCCATCTGGAAAGAGACGGAGAAACGGAATTCTTTTTTTCCGCTGTGTCCCATTTGCATTAGGCATGCAGAGATGGCTTCTAGCCTTCCAGCGTATGCCCCTTCTAACCTGGCTGGTTTAGTGTTACAGCCTGGCTACTTGTCCCTTGCGGCCTGGAGAAAGGAATTCAATTATGCAGACAATCCAGGGCTGTCCTGGGGGACCAGTACAGTCATTTCCTGCCCTGACATCCTAAAGCTTGTCTCCTCACCACCAAATGTAGTAAATCAGCCAACACATGCTTAGATTTCTTCATTACTTTGGCACTAATGCATGAGGCTAATGCGGCTAACAAGTAATACAAGCTAATAACAGCTAATTATTACCGTGCTGCAGCATTCCTAAATCATCGCATGCTGTTAAAGTTGCATGGTAACATCATTTAGTCTTGTTTATGAGGTTTCTAACACTTGCTGTTATCTAAAACAGGGACTCTGGTGATGTTTCACTGTGACTGCTGATTGCGCCCTCTTGTGGGGAATTTTCAGGTTGCTAAATGTGAGTGAGTTCGCCAGGTCCATGTAATGCTTCGCATCTAATTTTTGACTTTTGTTCATAAAATTTAGGCCCAAAATGTTTCTCAACCAGCTTAGCTTCCTATCCAGGTTTTCTTTTAGGTTGATGATGTGCTATTGGACTGTGTTTCTCAACCTTGGTCCACTGTGAGGCCCGTTATCAGACACGCCTTGCTTCAGTACGCCCACCTTTAACACCAGTAAGGACTTGGTAAGGCCTTGTTAATGAGCTGATTGGTTGGATCAGGTGTGTTTGGAGTAGTGAAAACTCTAAATTGTGCAGAGCAGTGGGCCTCCAGGAGCAGAGCTTTAGAAATAAACAAAACTTCACAGTGTAGCTGAATCTGCAGTATATATTTAAAAATAACCTTAATTTTTGGACTTTATATCAAATCTTGATTTGTAACCTAGTATCTACATACCTGCTTGTTAGGTCATGTTCTGTGGAGAGAGAAGGTACTAGATCTGTATCTAAAATAGTTTTGTTTACCTTTACAGTACACAGTTCTGTAAAAACCAGATCTGTGTGACTTTACCAGCAACCTTGATGCGGTTTGAGCCAGTTTTGAGGATGCATTCATGGAAAAGATTTGGCTGACTACTGGCGTCTAGTATTTGTTAGAGTAGGTAGCCTCAGTGACTCAAGCACTAAATTACAGAAGCAGAATTTGGAGATCAAACATGTCTTGGCTGACCGACTACATCCAAGGTAAGTGGGAAACTGTGTAAGGTCAATGTTTTACCAAAATGTGTGATTTAGGCACCAGGTTTGATGCATATCATTCAATATGGCGGCAGTGCAAATCGCCACCCACAGCTAGACATCAACACAGCACCACCACCCCACCAACCTCCTCACAGCCCAGTACAGAACAGCCACAGTAATACATGTACACACTATTCAGCTAACATCAACTGTTTCATCATTTCCAGTTAAACTCTCTTTTATTGAGTGTCCAGCATTTTCCAGGGGGCTACAAGCCTGGCCACGCCTGCCATGCCTCCACAGGCCAGAACCAGCTAGTATTGCTCTCTACAATACCTATAAAGTTTTTGTTATCATGATTTAAAACAACAAGTCACTTGATGGCATGCCTTACAGTGATTTTACCGTTATGGTGGGTTTTGAGTGATTTCCTTTTCCAGAACTTCTTGAAAACCTTGTGGCTCAATGTTGGTAGAGACAGCTGAAACGTTTGATCTGATGAGTGTTTATAACAGAACGAGGGGATACAATGTGTGGGTTTGGTATTATTCCCAGTGTAACACTGCAAAAACTTTACATGTAGAAGAAACATAACTTTCTTAATGTGAGTTAATTTCACCATTTTTTTTCCCAAGCACCTTTGAAGCATTTCTGCTAATTGGCTTTTCATGCAACTTTGTAATTTAGTAAACCGAGGTGCTCTATATGCATGAGCTTTTTAAAATACTGTTACTTTAATTGAGCATTTGACAAGAGCACTGTACTCCTTTTCCAAATACGCAAAGTTAAAACTAGGGATAATGGAGTTTAGAGCGTTATTGCATGTTCTTGCCTAAAACTCTTTACTACTTAGCAATAAGTTAAGAACACCGGATATCATTAGAACAGATGTAAATAAGCATAAATACAATACAAAATAACATAAATATCTTATTCTGAAGCAAATAGATTATATCTTGAGCTCCAGTTTGAAGAACAAAGTGTAGTTTCAGATTTCTCCTGGACGCCCCAGACATTGTATGAATGTATTCAGTTCCTTCAGCAGCAATCTTGATTTAACTTAATGAAGTACTGAGCAGTCAAAACAGGTATAAGATGAGAACTTTATATAATACTGGGTTGTTTATAGAGGGAGAAGCTTGGAAAGGGTTAAATAAGTTAGTTTTTAGTTAGTACTATTTAAATATTTAAAAAATAAAGTGTTCTGTTGAGCAAATAAAAGCTTCCTGTTTGGATTTTTAAATATGATAACATTTCCAAGTGCCTAAAACTAAAAACATACATGAAATATCATGCAATGCTGTATTGATTATTATACATTTCAGAATCTTGTTTTATCCAAAACTGTTACAAATATATTGCTGCTGTCAGAAAAAAAATATCTTTAAAATAATAACCAGATGAAATAAATACATGCCTTACTTTTAATGTGTATCCAGACTTTTATCATTCTGATATTTCAACACATGTCAAAGCAACAGATATTTTCAAATTATGTTAAGAACTGAAAAATGATTATGTTTAGTTGCGAGAGCTGCAGTATGTAGAGCATATTGGAATTTAATTTGAAATTGATTTTTGGGAGCATTAGTACTGTTTTATGCTGTTGGTTGGGTTATCCTAAAGTGTGTCAGGCTATACAGCAGTGAATGGAAACTGTGCCACCCAGCCATTACACACAACACATATCTGGCCTATTCAAAGAGAATTTTAAACTTTAAGCTTTAACAGCTTTATTTTAGAAACTAGTAGAAAATAGTCACTCCAAACCTCTATCAAACAGTACTCACCCTCACACATGCACACACTTACTCTCAGTAACATGCTGATAGGCTAGTGCATGAATTCCCTCATAAACTCTTCCACTAGGACGAGTGGCCCTCCTGCTAGTTCACAGATCTTTCTGCAGATCTCTTTTAGGCCTAATAAAGTTTGTGCACAAATAGAATTCAGTGACACACCTGCACAGCCAGACATACTTTCAGGGCTCATACCTGATTTACAACTCTTTCTCGTGACTATGCAGTCACTCGTCATCTTTAGGCTTTTTGGTGACCAGACTTGCTTTCAGGCATGCGCTAATTCTTGCTGTCACCTGAGGACAGAGTGAAAGGCGTGAAGAGCTTCAGGAGACACTCTCCAGCCTAAAGATAAGCTCGCCCAAGCACAGTTTTCTTTATTATTTTGTTAAGTCTCTCTTTCTTTCTCTTTTTTCATGAACATACTCTACTTTAACCCATTGAGGTGTGAATGGTTGTTAGTATTGTTGTAGTGTGCGCTCAATTTACACTGTAGTTTTTAAAATATGGTTTACATTTTTACAATTAAATCTACAATTAATTTAAAAAAATCTATTTACAATTATTGAAGGAACTGTTGGCAAACTTGCTGTATAAGTGTTCTGAGTGAAAATGTAGAAAAGTGGAGGGGAATGTTAGCTCTCCAAAATGCCAAAAACTGTCAGCACTTTCAATGGACGTCAATGGAACCAAACTTTGAAGCATTTTTGAAACATTTTTGAAGGATTTCTGTTGGTCCATTCATCGGGAAAATGGCGGCTGCTTTAATTGATGTAGAAAAATAGAAATCGACAAAAATGGAGAAACATGTTTTTCATTGGACAGCGACGATTTTTAGAATAGAGAGGCAGCTCATTGGCTGTTATAGCTTTCTAACCTGTGAAAACATGTTCCGTGGCCCTGAAAAGTCCTTAACACTTGAACCATCCCTGCTAAAGCATAGACCAGCATCACTGGTCACCAGCAAAACCAGCATATCTTGTGTTTTGCTTTAATTAACATTGATTATTTTAAACCGGCATAGAATTTTTGTTAGTCTTGTCAGCAGAGACTGGTGATTCAATTACATTTTTTGGGGTACATAGCAAAATTTGTAACAGAATGATATTTACTTCAGATAGAACAGAAAATACACAGCATCGACTCTTTGCATGGAGAAAACCAGGAAAGCTCTGATGTCTGGGCACGATAGAGTCAGTGAGCTAGTGCTCTTTATTGGGATCATGAACGTAGAGTTGTACAAGAGTGTTACAGATATTGCTCAGACTATAATGACCTGAAACACAAGCCGTCTTTTAAAAGAATAGTGAATGTAAAAGTCAATGTTGTTTTTGGAAAGGTCTCTTTAATATAAACTTGATTGACGTTTTCCTTGCACACCTTTCCTCATACATTTTTAGGTGTGGTAGAAATGTGCCAATAAAAGGGCTACTGCATCTATAAATAATTTATCAAGAAGGAAAAAGTACAATTATCTAAACATCTCCTCACCTTTGCAAAAAAGCTGAGCCATCTTTGCATTCCACTGGAACTTAAGCTTTAGCGCTGCTTAATTTATTATTTTTTTGCTCATATGAAGTCTGCAGTAGCTCAGGATTAGCACTGCTATGTTTTCTTATTTAATTCACTTTTTTTGAGAACATTAGTCTAATTCTGGTGATTAAGCAGGATATGGGGCTGTAGCTGACACTGGAACGAATCCAGTGCAGGTCCAACAAGTCAGGGCTGGATCTGTTCCAGAGAGAGCTGCCAGTATTAAATTGAGCTTGATCCTCTACTGAACCGGTTCCATGGCACATTTGGGCCCAGATGTAAAGATAATATTCAGCTCTGCACCATTAGGGCCAGATGTAATGCTGTTCTGTGCTTATCTGGGCTGGTTCAGGGCCAAATGTGTTGCTGTTCTTTGCTCTGGACTGGCTTAGGGCCAGATTTAACGCTGTTCTTTGCTGTGTGCTGGTTCAGGGCTAAATGTAGCACTGTTCAGGGCCAGTTCTGGTTCAGGGCCAGATGTATTGTTGTTCTTTATTCTGGGTCTGGTTCAGAGCCAGATGTAATGCTGTTCTTTATTCTGGGCTAGTTCAGGGCCAGATGTAATGCTGTTCTTTGTTCTGGGCTAGTTCAGGGCCAGATGTAATGCTGTTCTTTGCTCATCTAGGCTGCTTCAGGGCCAGATGTAATGCTGTTCTTTATTCTGGGCTAGTTCAGGGCCAGATGTAATGCTGTTCTTTATTCTGGGCTAGTTCAGGGCCAGATGTAATGCTGTTCTTTGTTCTGGGCTAGTTCAGGGCCAGATGTAATGCTGTTCTTTGCTCATCTAGGCTGCTTCAGGGCCAAATGTAATGCTGTTCTTCGTTCTGGGCTAGTTCAGGGCCAGATGTAATGCTGTTCTTTATTCTGGGCTAGTTCAGGGCCAGATGTAATGCTGCTCTTTATTCTGGGCTAATTCAGGACCAGATGTAATGCTGTTCTTTGTTTTGGGCTAGTTCAGGGCCAGATGTAATGCTGTTCTTTATTCTGGGCTAGTTCAGGGCCAGATGTAATGCTGTTCTTTATTCTGGGCTAGTTCAGGACCAGATGTAATGCTGTTCTTTGTTTTGGGCTAGTTCAGGGCCAGATGTAATGCTGTTCTTCGTTCTGGGCTAGTTCAGGGCCAGATGTAATGCTGTTCTTTGCTCATCTAGGCTGCTTCAGGGCCAAATGTAATGCTGTTCTTCGTTCTGGGCTAGTTCAGGGCCAGATGTAATGCTGTTCTTTATTCTGGGCTAGTTCAGGGCCAGATGTAATGCTGCTCTTTATTCTGGGCTAGTTCAGGACCAGATGTAATGCTGTTCTTTGTTTTGGGCTAGTTCAGGGCCAGATGTAATGCTGTTCTTTATTCTGGGCTAGTTCAGGACCAGATGTAATGCTGTTCTTTATTCTGGGCTAGTTCAGGACCAGATGTAATGCTGTTCTTTGTTTTGGGCTAGTTCAGGGCCAGATGTAATGCTGTTCTTCGTTCTGGGCTAGTTCAGGGCCAGATGTAATGCTGTTCTTTATTCTGGGCTAGTTCAGGACCAGATGTAATGCTGTTCTTTGTTTTGGGCTAGTTCAGGGCCAGATGTAATGCTGTTCTTCGTTCTGGGCTAGTTCAGGGCCAGATGTAATGCTGTTCTTTGTTCTGGGCTAGTTCAGGGCCAGATGTAATGCTGTTCTTTGTTCTGGGCTAGTTCAGGGCCAGATGTAATGCTGTTCTTTGCTCATCTAGGCTGCTTCAGGGCCAAATGTAATGCTGTTCTTTATTCTGGGCTAGTTCAGGGCCAGATGTAATGCTGTTCTTTATTCTGGGCTAGTTCAGGGCCAGATGTAATGCTGTTCTTTGTTCTGGGCTAGTTCAGGGCCAGATGTAATGCTGTTCTTTATTCTGGGCTAGTTCAGGACCAGATGTAATGCTGTTCTTTGTTTTGGGCTAGTTCAGGGCCAGATGTAATGCTGTTCTTTATTCTGGGCTAGTTCAGGACCAGATGTAATGCTGTTCTTTATTCTGGGCTAGTTCAGGACCAGATGTAATGCTGTTCTTTGTTTTGGGCTAGTTCAGGGCCAGATGTAATGCTGTTCTTCGTTCTGGGCTAGTTCAGGGCCAGATGTAATGCTGTTCTTTGTTCTGGGCTAGTTCAGGGCCAGATGTAATGCTGTTCTTTATTCTGGGGCTCGTTCAGGGCCAGATGTAATGCTGTTCTTTATTCTGGGGCTTGTTCAGGGCCAGATGTAATGCTGTTCTTTGTTCTGGGCTAGTTCAGGGCCAGATGTAATGCTGTTCTTTGTTCTGGGCTAGTTCAGGACCAGATGTAATGCTGTTCTTTGTTTTGGGCTAGTTCAGGGCCAGATGTAATGCTGTTCTTCGTTCTGGGCTAGTTCAGGGCCAGATGTAATGCTGTTCTTTGTTCTGGGCTAGTTCAGGGCCAGATGTAATGCTGTTCTTTGTTCTGGGCTAGTTCAGGACCAGATGTAATGCTGTTCTTTGTTTTGGGCTAGTTCAGGGCCAGATGTAATGCTGTTCTTCGTTCTGGGCTAGTTCAGGGCCAGATGTAATGCTGTTCTTTGTTCTGGGCTAGTTCAGGGCCAAGTGTAATGCTGTTCTTTGTTCTGGGCTAGTTCAGGGCCAGATGTAATGCTGTTCTTTGTTCTGGGCTAGTTCAGGGCCAGATGTAATGCTGTTCTTTATTCTGGGGCTCGTTCAGGGCCAGATGTCATGCTGTTCTTTGCTAATCTAGGCTGCTTCAGGACTAAATGTTATGTTGTTTTTTGTTCTAGGCTGGTTCAAGGCCAGCTGTTCTTTGTACACTAGCAGCCCTCAAGCCTGTAAATATTAAACCTGTGAAATGTCTCTGCAGACAGTGTCAGGGCATTGCATTGTAAGTGTATTTAGTGCTTCTGTGTGACCCCCACAGCCTCTAAACTCTCAAAAATCTGTGTGTGTGTCTTGTGCGTGACAGGTGTGTGTCTGGTGACAGACAGCATGGGCACCCTTTTTACAAAAATATAACAATGTCTAAGCCATAGGAAGCCATTTTCCCATTAACATTAATGACCTATTTTAACTGAGGTTTGGGCCTCGGCCAATCACCATTTAGCACACGGGTGAATATTAGGCATCATAGTGTTCAGCCAGCACTGACAATGGACCTAATTTTGTTGTCCGCTTTTGGATGTGGTCGTCAGAGTGTTCTAATTCTGCATGAACCAATTCACCCGGCGCACACACACGATGGTTTCCGGGACGACATCTCCACAAAAATCACTCACACTTTGTTGACATTCTGGGCCTATTGTGAGAGATCGCGCCATGCAAACGAGATCATGTCATTTTGCTCAAAAGCTTCTGTCTCTCTGTCAAGCTGATCTAATATCTTCATTCAGCTATTCTAATCTTTGGCTAATCCTCTGCAGCTGCTTGTGTTATTACAGCGGCTAGCGTTATACAAAAGCTCACCACTTATAATTGCTATGGGTTCTTTTTTTTTTAATTTGCTGCAATTTTTGAGAAATCCACAAATCCTTTAGAAATGTAAGTGCAATTTAGACAATTCAGTACTTGACTATTGAATTAGCAGAGTTTATTGTTGCCTCTCTTTCTACAATTGGTGCTGTGAGGAAAAACAGAACTATTAAAAGTCCAAATGCTATTCTTTTCTTAATATGATATACATTGGCAAGAAAAAGTATGAAAACTCTTTAAAATGACCTGGTTTTCTGCATTAGTCAGACATAAAACGCGATTTGATCTACATCTAACTCCCACGTATAGACAAACTCAATGTGCTTAACCTAATACCACACAAACAATTATAATATTTCATGTCTGTTTTGGATACACCCATTAAACATTCACAGTGCTGGTGGATAAATTAAGCAAACCCTTGGATTTAATAACTGGTTGAACCTCCTTTGGCAGCAATAACCTCCAACAAGTGTTTCCGGTAGCTGCTGATCAGACCTGCACGTTCAGGAGGAATTTCAGATCATTCTTCCTTACAGAACAGCTTCAGCTCAGCTGTATTCTTAGGATGTCTGGTGTGAACAGCTCTCTTGAGGTCATTCTACAGCAACTCAGGTCTGGACAATCTGAAAATCTGAGTTTTTCTTAGCTTGAAGTCATTCTGTTGTAGATTTACTTCAATGTTTAGGGTCAATGTCCTGCTGCATCACCCAACTTCTACTGAGCTTCATCTGGCGGACAGCCACCCTGACATTATTCTGTAGGATACCTTGATAAACTTGAGAATTCATTTTCCCCTCGATGATGGCAGGCGGTCCAGGCCCCGAAGCAGTAAAGCAGTCCCAAATCATGATGCTCCCACCACCGTACTTCACTGTTGGGCTGATGTTTTCATGTTGGTATGCAGTGACCGTTTTATGCCATACATAGTGCTGCATGTTCTTCCCGAATACTTCAACCTTTGTTTTATCAGTCCACTAAACATTTTCCCAGTAGTGTTGTGGCATGTCAAGGTACTCTTTGGCAAACTTCAAGTGTGCAGTAATGTTTTTTTTTTGGAAGTAGCTGCCACGGACACCATGCCTGTTCAATGTTTTGCGTATGGTAGACTCATCAACAGAGAAGTTAACTAGTTCCAGTGATTCTCTGAAGCTTTTAGCTGTTACTCTAGACTTCTTTTTCACCTCTCTGAGCATTCTGCATTGTGCCTTTGGAGTCAACTTGCCGGGGCGCTCACTTTCAGGTAGAGTAGCCCCAGTACTAAATCATCTCCATTTGGAGACAATTAGTCTGACTGTGGATGTTTAACACCTAAAGTCTTGGAGATTACTTTGTAACCTTTTCCAGTTTTATGCAAATCAACAATTCTTGATCGTAGGTCTTCAGAGATCTCTTTTTTGTGAGGCATTGTTCACATTAGCAGATGCTTTTTGTGAATATTAAACTCAAAAAGTTTGTGTCTTTTATAAGTCAAAGTAGCTCTACACCTCGCTCCAATCTCCTTTCATTAATTGGACTCCAGGTTTAGGAGCTAACTCCTGACTCTAATGAGCTAATGTGTTGAAGCTATTAGCATAAGGGTTTACTTACTATTTCCACCAGCACTGTGAATGTTTAATAGATGTGTCCAAACAGACATGAAATGTTATAACTCTTTGTGTGGTATTAGGTTAAGCAAATTAAGTTTGTCTATACTTGGGACACCTGTGATCAGATCACGTTTTTTTTTTTTTTCAGGTCACGTATTTATTAACTCCACCAAAGTCAAGCAAGAAACACATGAATCCACAACATCATCTCAGACATCTCTTCAAGACAGCAGTAACCCAGGAATCAGAAACATGGGTGAGTTACAGAATCGTACTATTCAATAATAGGTAGGACGTGATTTGTATAGGTATACAGTCTATTTGAATATAGTCAACCGTACTATATATATGACATGCAGCATGTTGATGGCAGCCGCCTCGGTGTCTATAGAACCGGAGCCAGCCCAGGGGTGTGTTTAGCTATTGGGCTGTACCCTTTTACATAGCAACATTGGATATTTTAATGATGGTTAAACTGGTTTTCATTTCAGGACTCTTCATTGAACAAAGCAGAAAATACCACTGAATGGCAGCAGGAATAGTGGGGAAGGCCACTTCTAGCAACGGAAGCAATCTCTGTGGTAACCACTAACCCCACACTAAATGAGCCATGGCATAACACGATAAAACATATCCAGCCCATACACACATCTTAAACTTAGAACCAACAACACTAACAACAACAAATATCCTCACCACAAGGGTGCATAGGATCACATGGTGTAGATTTGCATGCGATGCCTATAAAGCCAATACTGAATGTAGAGCAAGTGGAAGAACAGTATGCTAGAAACTACAGCAAGTCTATTTAAGGTTGCTTAACATGGTTTAAGGAAGTATGTGATGATTTCTGTATGACACAGTGCTTACATTACTGGCTCAAATGCAAAACTAGTTCGGATGGCAAGCATGTTTTGACTGACCGGATGTATTTGGGGTTCATGAACTGTGTTTTTCACCTAAGTATCGCTTGACAGGGGAGCACCTGCTTGTTTTCAATCTTATCAAGAGCAGGCATCAGCTCTGAAACTTCAGGGTGATTAGGCAAATACGACCCTTTCACAGGCTAGTATCTAAATCACAGTCATAAATCATAAAGCTAAGCCGTAGGCAAGCGCAGGCCAGTGAGTGGGCTGTTTGCAGAGGGAGGAGAGCGCAGTAACTGTGAACTACACATGTTATATATTGGACAAATAGCATAAAATACACGAGAGTGACCTTTGGGTATACAATGGATGTGTTTTGGGTCTTCAAAGTGAGACAGAGTTGGTAATTGCCGTGCTTCATAAAAACAACTTGAAGGAGCCTTAAATCGATGGTGCTGTGAACACTTGAGAGGGTCCTTGGCCGAGGAGTGTATTTACAGAAACACTGACTGATAAGGTGGTAACTCATTAGTTTGTACTTGGAGCAAAGTACCATTGAAATCAATAGAAAACTGTCGTTTAATGGTTATTAATAGGTTATTTGGAGGGGCTAGAGTGACGTGAGAGCCACCGACCTCAGCAAACCTCAAGGCATTACCAAGAGCTTGTGATGTGGTTATCTGGAGTGTGTGCAAAAATTGAGCAAGCCTCCTTTTCGAAGACTGAATGGGGGGTTCCACTATGTAAACTGTAACATATACTCACAAATCTAGTGCTTTTGATAGGATTGTGGTAAGGTGAACATGACTAATGTCCAACTCGCCCTACATTTGCACCAAAACAACACAAAAATATGAAGCTGCTGAGACATGGTGTAAAAAATGATGCAATACTGTTGGCATGACTGAAGCTTTATGAGAATTAATGTATCACTAGTGATTCGTGTTCTAGTGCTGATGTCTACTTCTGGGCTCTGGACTTCGAATGACTGGTCTGGGAATTCATCTGAATATTATGAATGAAACATAATTAACTTTATTAATAGTCTGTAATTGTTGGTCGGCCCCAAAGTATAGAAAAAAGGCCAGTTAAATGCAAGCCCTTTTCTTGTAGTCCCTGGTAACTGAACATGTTTTTATTGTTAATACTAAGTATTTACAACATATTCAAACAAAAACAAGTCATTTCTCTGGATATTTAAGTATAGTCTTTGCACAGATTCTTAAAGCAATGTCTTAATTTAATTATATTATCATCATTTGCTTCCCAAAGTTAGAAGCTAGAGTTGATCCAACTTTGATGAATGTAAAAAAGAACTATAGAAAAAAAATCAACTTTTCATTTAATTTATTTTTTACTCTTTCCCTATTCTTAGTGGCCTCAGTCTTGATTCCTACAGTTCGATTATTAGACTGCTTTCAAATCTGATTGGAGCAGCCAGATTCTGTAAAAATCTTATTGGAATCATGTTTCCATCCATTCCAATTGTGGTTTGGATCTGATTTGCAAAATTGTAAATTCATGTGTTTTTTTGGTGTCCAGACTATCAAAAAAACAAATGGATATGGCAGTCTGAGCAAGGCTTTAGATGAAAAGAAGAATATTTTGCATGAATTTAAACTTATCTTGACTCAATTTGTTCTGGTATTGTTTTTTAACCCAATTTGGCTTAGTCTTGATTTTGACTCTAATCCAATTTGGCCCAGTCCTGATCACGACTCTAACCCAATTTGGCTTAGTCTTGATTTTGACTCTAATCCAATTTGCCCTAGTCTTGATCTTGCCTCTAATCCAATTTGGCTTAGGTTTGATCTTGACTGTAACCCAATTGGCCTACTCTTGATTGTGATTCTGTTTGTTGTGGACTTGATCTTGTTCTTGACTCTAACCCAACTTGGCCTAACCTTGATAATGACTCTGTTTGCCATTGTCCTAGTCATCCTCAGGAAGCTGAGCCAACTCTAATCCACTTTGGCCTAGTCTTGATTTTGATTTTAACCCAATTTCGCATTGCCTTGATACTGACTCTGATTGTTGTGGTCTTGATCTTGACCCTTACGACTAAAGCCTTGGTCTCGACTCGTCCTCGTCGAAATGTTCATTCAGTCTCGCCTCTAATGGTTTTGACTACAATATTACTAGTGCCTTTACTTGGCTCAGCTCCAGGACATCTCATGTAGATGACAGAAGATGGGTAAAAGGTAGGTACTTTGAGAAAATGTCAGGTTGACAGCGATCAGTGATGTGCCCCTAAGCAAGGCAATTACCCTCAGTTGCCTCAGTGGTGCTAAGGTATAACAACTGTTGCTCTTCACTGCATAGATCACGATGACTTAGAAAAAGAGAATCCATGTCTTGTCGGCCTCACCACCAAAAAATGTTTAAATAGGCTGTTTGTAATTTCCCAGCTGTCTATGGTTCTTAAATTCAAAAGAACATTGACAAACATAAACATGTTCGACAGGCCAATGGGATGGAATCAAGGTTACTGGGCACCATTTCAACACAATTACTTTCTTGTTAAGGGAGTGAGCTCGGCCAAGATTTAGGCTGCCTTTTGGCCTTTTGCACTTCTATTATATTAGCAGCCTAAAACTAATCTCTGGGAATACTCTTAGGCTGATCCATTAATTACTCATGGATTATGTAATCGAAAGGTATATAGCAGGAAACAAAAAGGTGAACTTTCTCTTCAGGTCCATCTGTCACAGGCATAAAGCCTCCCATTGTCACAGTCATGGAACAAGCTTGTAGCGCTAACTCATTGTGACCCGTCAGCCATTTTGTTTTTCTGACATGCTGGTGTGAAAGTGTGAAGAGGCTGAATCACGAAGTCCTGCTCTGAGTGAATCACAAATGAATCAGCCTGTATTTAACACGTACACGTGTAGCCTCCCAGAGTCCTGGCTGCCTCCGGGGCGGGGGGGCTTACGGTTTGCATTCAGGCTTGCCAAACAAGTGCCATCGTCTTCAACATTTAGGGTAGAAGTTGGCCAAAAGAAGTTTCAGACCTGCTGTCCTATTTGTTATACTGAATAGCTTAAAACAAGAAGTTTCTACCATGTGCCTGTGACAGTATGCAACTTCTTCTCAATGCCATGCGTCCGCTTGGTGCAGAACCCTTGAGGTTCTTTAAAAAGATCTAACGTACAGAAATGGTTCTTTTAAGAATATTTCATTGAAAATGAGTGCAGTTCTTCCATGAAGCCACTCCAAGGAAGCCTTCAGCCACTTTTAGTTTCAAGACTCTAACAAGAATCACAAAGCTGACCTCAGATCATCATGTATAAAAGTTTCTCCTACATACATCTAAGAGCATTCATCTTCCTTCCAGCCACCCCCGCCTCTTCAGAAGGAAACGCAGCTGATGTTTAAAAGGGGAAAGTCCCCATTTGAAATTTGTCCATTAAGACATTAGGAGCCATGATTGGAACCATAAGCTCGAGTCGAGGAGCGCTCACTCACGACTTGTTGTGTTTCCACAGAGAGCGGGGAGAGAGCAGCTCCCTCCTCCACAAACGGCCCGTGTTGTGCTAGTACGTGGGTGGTCTGTAAAGTTACCCTGGAAAAATCGCACCGAAAGCAGCATGGAGCGCCGGCCCGGGGCCAGGAGCCCAGATGTGACAGTATAATTGTTATTAATCTCCTCCATAAGCCAGTAGCTCCCTCACTTAACTTACTTAATGAGGAAGCAAAGCCAAACACGAAGCATTTAACACCTAAACTGTGCCTTAACACACTTAGAGAGAAGGAGGCAGTGGATTAGCTTAACTGTATAACCCACTCGCTCCCATGCTTGAACTGGCTGGAGGTGAAAGAAGCATGATGTAAAGTCAACACTGAGAAGGTATTGATTCTTGATCATAGTCATAACTTATTGAAACCAGTTTAGAAATTCTATTGTAAGTGCAGAACAAACTATGTAACTATAACAAACTGTGTAATTATAACAAACTATGTAATTACATTAAATTACATTATAGAATTACATTAAAATGTATTTAGCAAAATGACCTTAAAGGAGAAACTCCACAGAGTTTTAAAAACTTATGCATAATTAAACAGTTAGCATGTCAACAAAATTATTCAAAGTGGTTTGGTGTGAAATGCTCCATTGTAGAGAAACTTCTACAGTCAAATTTTTTTACAGTGGCAGTCATGGTAACCAGACGTCTGAGAACGCATCTTAAAGCTGCCTCACAGAAAGTTATTACATTAAATCATCAGGAATGCTCAGCCTGAAGTCTGAGGTGTCAGTTTTTTTGGTAAGGGTTTCGGTCCAAAACATTTCAATTACTTTATATTAATCCATTTGTAGTGGAAGGATAGAAGAAAGGTGGTCTTATTTTAAAAAATGTAATATTTACCAATATTTTAAAATCATTAACATTAGTTATATAAACCCATACTTGGGTTTGGGTGGGATAGTAAATAAAAATGGCATAACACTAATATATAATTTATTTTACACTTATGTTTTGTTTACTATCCAAAACACTTTGTGAACGTACATGTGTTACTGAATTGTATATGTAGTGTTGGTAATAGTCAAATAAGTTATATATTATATTATATTATATTATATTATATCTCTGCATGAAACTCTCATGTCTGGTTCCCATTAACACCCTTGTGAAACCACACAGTTTTTTTTTATCTTAACGACTTAAATGTTAAATGATCAGTGAATTCCCCTTCAATAAATACGAAGTACGTTTCTGTAAGTACTTCAAAGTAGGTACGATTTCCTTCTGCAGGAAGCAAAGCCACACGTGAAGCAGACAGCTCTGCAGTGTCTAAACAACCCTACAGACAGAAAGAGAGAGTAACTTCACTGTGAAGCCCAGCTGCTTCCTTGCATTTGCAAACCTGAGAGTAGAATGCGAGTAGAATAGCACAGCCTGGCGAACTAATAAGGGCAGCAGAGACCGACCACGCAGGTCATGACGGGTCATCCAGTTGGTGCGGAAGTGCTTTTTTCAGTCAATTAAAAAAAGCCAGTGTTCCTGTTTTGGTTTTGCATGATTCATGAACACAAACAGTTAAGAGGAGGAGGAAGTGTTGTAGCTGAGGGTTAATGCTGGAGAGAGAAGCTGCGTGCTCATCAGTTGACACTTTCTCTCCAAACGCTTCCATTCTGACGTCGGTTCGTCTGTTTATGTGACCACAGAGTGAAAACAAAACGTATGTGATGTGCTCATCTAACCTGTTCACTGACTTTGTTAGCCTAACGCTGACTGTTCTTAGCTTAGTCAGACTTTTATGACCTTTTTTATACAATAGCCATTAAGACATCTGATATTTGGGCATGTCTGGACATGTTTGACATATATTTAAAGTATGTGTATATTTACTGATCAGCCATAATATTAAAACCACCTCCTTTTATATATACACATCTGTTTTATCAGCTCCACGTACAATACAGGTGCACTTTGTAGTTCTACACTTACAGACTGAAGTCCATCTGTTTCTCTGCATACTTAGTTAACCCCCATTCACCCTGTTCTTCAATGATCAGGACCACCAGAGAGCAGGTATTATGTGTGTGGTGATGTGGTGGTGGTCTGAGTAGATACAGACACAGCAGTGCTGCTAGAGTTTTTAAACACTGTGTCCACTCACTGTCCACTCTATTAGACCCTCTTACATTGCTAGTCCTCATAGTAGACTTAAGTCAGAGATCAGTCCTTCATCAGTGGACCCAGGATGCTGCCCACAGGACACTGTTGGCTGGATGTTGTTGGTTGGTGGACGGTTCTCAGTCCAGCAGTGACACTGAGGTGTTTAAAACTCCAGCAGCAGCACTGCTGTGTCAGATCCACTCACACCAGCACAACACACAGTAACACACCCCCACCACATCAGTGTGACTGCCGTACTGAGAATGATCCAAATGCTGTACTGAGAATTATCAAATAAATGACCCAAATAAACCTCTGTGGTGGTCCTCTAAAGAACAGGGTGAAGATGGAACAGCAAACTAACTAGAACTTCAACTTAACAGTTGTAGAACTTCAAAGTGCTCCTGTATGATAAGTGAAACTGATGGAACGGACAATGAGTGTAGAAACAATCAGGTGGGTTTTAATGTTATGGCTGATCCGTGTATATGTCCTATATTTGAAAATGGCCAAATAAGGTGGCCAAATGGCTAAAAAGTATTGGCACATACCTTTTAATCATCAAATACAGATGTTTCATTCGGTCCTATTGCCACAGGTGTATAAAAACAAGCACCTAGTCATGCAGTCTGCCTTTACAAACATTACTGAAAGAATGGGTTGCTTTGAACAGCTCACCGAATTCCAGTGGTTTACTGTAATAGGATATCACCATTGCAACAAGTCAATTCATGAAATTTCTCCCCTTCTAGATATTCCACAATCAACTGTGAGTGAAATTATTGAAAAGCGGAAGTGTTTAGCAACCACAGCAGCTCAGCCATGAAGCACCAGACCATGTACAGGTACAGGGTGGGGTTACAGAGTGCTGACAAAGCTCTGCTGACTCAATAACTACAGCCCAATTAGCACAATACCAAGCGGTGGATGAAGTGGTGAACCTCACCTGCCCGACTGCACTGTCGACTGTAAAGTTTGGTGGAGGAGGGATAACGCTCTGGTGTTGTTGTTTTATTTAGTGGTTGGCTGAGGCCCCTTAGTTCCAGTGAAGGGAAAACTTTATGTTTTAGAAAACCAAGAAATTTGTGATACTGAAACAAACTGGAACTGGCCAGACATGAACACAAGTTAGGAAATAAAATGTGTTGTGAAATGTTTTGCTGACTGACTAAAAAGATATCTGATATTATGACTGTATTATGTTGAATATCCTCCTCTCTATTTCTCTATAAATAAATACTCAAAAATGGTCAAACCTACAAACCTTAGTCACTCCTTAAACACAAGAAAACAAACTTTAACTAAAACATTTAAAAATGTCCATTAAATTTCACTCAACATAATGTTTCACAAACAACTCAAGTCTAAATGTGGAATCATCAGATCACTAGTAATAAGACTGTCTCTATCTTTATCCTGGATTTACAGCTGAAAGGCTCTTAACTATAAGTGATTTAAAGTGATTTAGCTTTTTTGACTGAATATTTTGGAAATAAAACTTAGAAAGTCATCGATGTTATGCACAGTTTGGATATTCCCTAATAACTGAAGTGATATAATGTGTATCCAAAACATTATGTTCAGCTAACAATGGGCATGTGTTAAAATATATCTATTTGATTGTATATTTGTGCGTTCTCCATGTTCTCAGAAGAAGGGAAATGTAGGGTTAATCATTGTTGGACATTGATTTGATGAGAAATCTGAAATATCCATTATGCAACAGGATGCTACTTTTTCTGACAGAAGAATTTGCTGGTATTAAAGGACATTTATAATATTTGGAAATTATATTTGTGTTATCTGTCTTTTAAAAGCAATAGAACACGGAAGCTCATGTATTATAACAAATAACAACACTGCTTGGACTAACTGCGACTTTCATGGTTTCATCTCATTCCTGTAACCAGATCACCAAAGCTGTCAAATGTATTTAGATTCATTCCTCAGGTAGAAGTTTAGATACTAGAGTTTAAAAATACTTCTGTAGAAGTTGAAGTATCAACTTAAGCTTTTTACTCCAGTAAAAGTCTAAAAGCACTGATTTCAAAACTACTTAAAGTATAAAAGTAAAAGTAATGTAAGGAAAAAATGCCATTAGGTACATAAGCTTAGGCCTCACCACAGGGGTCTATAGTGCACTAGCCCACCTCCCCAAAAAAATGTTACTCCCCAAAAGTGTTAATGTTGATAAATTTGGGATGTGCTAGGCTTCCTGTTTCAGCTGCATATATGTCCATTGAAAATGAATGTAGTTTAGTACAATGTAAATATATTAAAGAAGCATATCTGTTACTACTGAACATTAACATGTGTTTCATGGAGCAGAAGATATGATGACTAGTTGTCTATAAGTATTGTAATGGTGTCAAACTTCCAAGGCATGTTATCAATAACCTTTACTGGAATGTACATGAATGAAAACAAGGTGAAATGAAATAAATGGAGTAACGAGACTAGTTTTTAAATGTAAGGTGTAGAAAGTACAGTAAAGTATAAATAACCAACATTTCTACTTAAGTAAGGTAACAAAGTGTTTGTACTTCATTACTTGACACCTCTGCAGATCACCGGATTGTATTATCTGGGATAACACGCACCCTTTCCTACTCTACTGCCTACATGTCTATGCTGTCCAATGGCGTACAAGACTGAAGACTCCTTTTAGCTCTTCAGCGTTGATTTATTTAACCATTAAACTAAGAAAGCATTGCAACCGACTGACTGGAACTGAACGAGGCCTGTACAGGCCTTTGCACCGTGTGCAAAGAAAGAGCACGTCACTCATTCTTATCCCTCTTCTACAGTTCACAAGTCGTTCCATTACACACAAATTCTTCTGACAAATAAACTCCTTCCTCTCATACGACGCTCCGGGTCGGGCTTTTGTTCTGCCCTGGCAAAGCGGTGCTCCTCTGTATCGGTCCGACTGGGCCAGGTTATGAGAAAGTGCAACGAGTCTCGTTCTAAAGCCGAGGAGCGGGGAGAAGAGGTAGGGGCCCTCGACATTAGAGCAATAATGTTCTCCCTGGGGGTCTGAAACCCCCGTGTACAGCTAGAGGGAGGAAGAAGAAGAAGAAGGAGAAGGGAAAAAAAAGGAGCGGGAGGGAAGAGAGCAGAAGACCTGTAGGAGGAATGCCCAAGAGGAACCTTGAAGAACCTCCTGATAGGTTCCAATGGAGCCTCCATTGTTTGCCTGCCGTTGACATCTGAAGTCTATTAGGGACAGGGGCTGAGGTTAGTCCTGAGAATCAAACCAAGAACATATGTAGCAGAGAGGGAGAAATTCCCCGTCTCTTTCAGAGCGATGAAAGCATTTATTTTCCTTCGTGGCGTTTCCTGATCTCATATCAAAAGGAGTATTGTTTCTCCGCTCACAGGGGTCCGTAACGTTTTGGCAGCTTGTAATTCAGTTGCACCCCGAGAGAGCAAGAGAGAGAGCACCGAAGCCTCGTAAAGCAAATAGTGCAATCAGCAAACAAGGTCCGTCCACACGAGACAGAGGAAAACACGCTCCTCGGCGGAACGTGATGGAACACGGTGGGAAATTAGCATTCCGAAGATAGAACATAATGACAAGTCCCACTTCCAATTTGGAATCGGCCAAGTTGATGGGGGGAAGAAAACGCTTCAACAGCTCGAGGGACGAGGGAGATTACGAGCATCAGGACACAGGAGGCCACACGTTACTGCCATTTCACTACAGTTTAGCACTGATAACTCCGGGCCACAGTTATAGTAACAACCTATTAACATGAGGCGGTCATATATGATATGTTGTTATTTTCAGGAGATCCTAGGCTAGACTAACACACATCATCCTTTGGGATGTAAATGCTGGCAACTTTTGATTTCGGCTTTGGAAATAAATAAGAGTAAAAATTTGGTTTCTTATTTTTTGAGCGCTCTAGTGAATCTTAGTGCTCCTAACTATGAGCTACACTTGAATCTAAATGCCATCTTTTGCTGGCTGTCTAGATACCTACATACTACAACAATCGGCAGGAGTTGCTCTAGCTAACTATAGAGATGGCATCCTCTGGCAAAGCATCATCCATCTCAAAAAACAACCCAACATATATATATATATATATATATATATATATATATATATATATATATATATATATATATATATATATATATATATATATATATATATATATATATGATAGATGGTGAAGATATTGGTGCATGAGGCCCATTGTTCCTAGTCTTAAACTGTCCATGTCCCAAGATTCAGTTACAGATTGAGTGTCTGAGTGTATATCTACAAAAACAATGACCCTGATAAGGTTACCATTGAAAAGCAATCATTAGTACCTGACCTCCACATCGTCGATGTCCAAAGAAAAATGGTGTATGCATCTCCATTTCGGTCCATTTTTATTTTTCTACATTATTTAAACACGCCAGCTACCATTCATATTGTGTGGAAATTGATGAATCTTCCAATAGAAATGCTTCATAATAGCTTGAAAATAATTTTGGTTCCATTGACTTACATTGAAAGTAAATACTCTTCTGTAAAGTTGGCATTTTGGATATATTCTTTGTTTTCATTGGACAGAGACGATATGCAAAAAATAATGCTTGGCTTTGTGAACAAATGCAACCAAATTCACACAACAATGTTCCAACATGCAGCGTACAGTCATCTTACACTTGGCAATAGACGCAGGGCCGGCTCGGGACACAGTGGGTGATGTTTGTGGAGAGTAAAAACTCTTGCGAGATACATAATCGGGATAAGAAGCAAATGTGGGTTGTTTTTTGAGATGGATTACTGACTGATGCTTAGCTGCAGCTTGATGAGTTAGACAGGACCATCACTATAGTTAGCCAGAGCAACTCCTGTCGATAGTTATGGTATGAAGACTGAGGTTGGCGTCAAGAGTTAGCCATACAGACAGCCATCTAAAGGCAGCATTTGGGTTCTTATAGGGTTAGGAGGGGCTTTAGGCCCCAAGCAAAGCAACCTTGATCAAGCAAAGAATTATGCATATGGACATCCAGAGAGGCCACAAGATAGTTATCGTTTACTGGACTGTTATCTTAAGATAAAGGTTTATTTTTTATTTATCTTGATTTTTTTATTTATCTATTTATCTCAAGATAACAAAAGTACATTGTTGAATACTGTGATTGTAGGTACACGATATAGTAAAATGAATACACCAGTGGACTGAGCTCAGCTTGGCTTCTCAAAATTCTTATTACAAATATTTTATTTTATAAAGCTTTGCAGTTTTACTTTTACATTGTTTTCAAGACAGCTGTCTTGTTTTTATTACAGACAACAAACACATTTTTACTGCTAGCTTTTGTTTTAGTAATAGTTATTATGAACTGTAATAACCCTGATATTGACGCTATTTGCTAAAAATAATAAGTCACTGGAGACTCTGTGTTATAGTGATTCATGTCATGCTTAAAAAAATCACTGGAACATATGACTCCAAAGGCTTCAAACAGCAGATTTTAACACTGAAACTCTCCAGTTTTACTGCACGTACTGAGCGCAAGCTGATTCTCTGGTTACAGCCCATCAGCAGAGAGATTCTCCACTCAAGCAGTCAGATTTGCAGTGATGATAACTGATAAAGTCAATAGCGGTTTGGAAAAGCATTAATGCAAAGCTTACATGAACAACAGAGGCCAGGCCAGATGCAATTCATGTCTCCGTGAAAGTGCTGTTAATGTCTAGTCCTCACATTAAATATTGAGTGACTGCTGTATATATAGTACGTGCAGTTATTTGAATCGTTGTAAAGGTCAATTTACCAGATACCAGTCAAATGAACCAGTTTCTCCAGCAGCATGTAATATATATAATAGTGTCTAAGCACCTCATCTAATAAACTGAAAGGTGCACCCTTTGCTGACCATCGAGTTTAATAGCTCACAAACAGCCAGTTTAATCTCAATAATAATATAATGACAATGCCAAGCATTGATTAGAGGGGTATAAAGCCCCTCTATATAAAGTGTAGCAGTTCTCTAGAGCTTAGTACCTTGATGAGTTGGAGTGGTGTAGAGTGGTATAGGACTGTTCTTAAGAAGATATATATATATATCCCTCCATCATCCGTCGCTTCATCCCGCTAGTTGGGGTCATGGGGGGTCTGAAGCCAATCCCAGCATCATCAGGCGAAGGCAGGGAACACCATGGACAGTTCGCCAGTCCATCGCATGGCAACACTCACTCACGCACTCACACCTACAGGCAATTTAGAGTGACCAATCAACCCAACATGCATGTGTTTGGACTGTGAGAGGAAACCGGAGTACCTGGAGGAACCCACTCAAGCACGGGGAGAACATACACACTCCACACAGAACCACCCAGACCGGGAATCCACTCTTAATATATATATATATATATATATATATATATATATATATATATAGAGAGAGAGAGAGAGAGAGAGAGAGAGAGAGAGAGAGAGAGAGAAAGAGAGAGAGAGAGAGAGAGAGAGAGAGAGAGATATGCATATGAGGCTCATTGTTCCTAGTCTTCCTAGTCTTAAACTGTCCCAAGTTTCAGTTCCAGACTAAGTGTATATCTACAAAAAACCAATGACCCTGATAGGGATACCATTGAAAAGCAATTATTAATACCTGACCTCCACATCGTCACTGTCCAAAGAAAAACGGTGTATGCATCTCCATTTCGGTCCATTTTTATTTTTCTACATTATTTAAACACGTCAGCTGCTGTTTACATTGTGTGAAAACTTATGAATCTTCCAATAGAATAATAGCTTGAAAAAATTTTGGTTCCATTGACTTACATTGAAAGTAAAGACTCTTCTGTAAAGTTGGCATTTTGTTTGTACTTATTTTTTATTGGACAGCAACAATATGCAAAAAATAATGCTTGGTTTTGTGAATAAATGCAACCAAATTTGCACAACAATGTTGCAACATGCAGCGTACAGCCATCCCAGAAGAATAGAGGGCTGGGTCGTCTCTGTTTTAATACCCTTGTTCTCGGAACGCGTATTCAATGTGCAGGCGTCTACAAACTCCAGCATTTAGTGTATGTTTTCTTAAAGACCCAGCTAATGATAGTGGAACATTGGGTCCTGTAACAACAGACGTCTTCAAGCAACTACTTAATCCACCAGAACAATCACTACAGCCACCACACAAAGCTGTCCTACCATCGTGTGATGGATGTGGGTCTTCGTGGCGCTGTTTAAATCAAACAGGAACTTGAACAATGGCAAACTGCAAGGGTTAACCAGTGAAGTGAAAGCCTCTCTTTGAATACGAATGCAACTCCACTGGTTGTACAGGCTTATGAAAGTCATTATTTAAATAACCTTTCTTTTGCAAACCAGGCATTCACTTTCATTGTGGTAAGTCATGTTTTGACTACAGGTGTGACATTAGTCCAGTTAGTCTAGTTTCTCTATACCTGGGAACAGACTGACTTTTGATTAGTAACTACCATCAGATAAGTTTTTGACTCTATTTATAGCCGGAGCTGAGTGATCTCTACAGCGCAGCTCTTTCTGCTCTGGTACATTTGATGTTTTTGTTCTAGAAACATGGCTTTTACTTTCTCGAGCCTAAACAACATGCAGTGAGACAAATGTCAGTGCTATGTAATGAGCAGCACTGCTACCCTAGGAGCTTGGGAGGTTATGAACACATTACCTGAACTCCAGAAGCTGATCTTTATAGTTCAGGCTGCTGACCAACAATGAATTTCAAAAGCATAAACAAGTTCAAATTAAAAAAGTTAACAGATGATTATGATACAAGAAGGACGTAAAAACTCAATGTTATGGGTGGAATCTGCCCTTAAACACGCAGTGCCAGAGAAGAGAACGCAACCTTTCACTGGAAGGTTTTAGATGCAGCTTTAAGTCAGTCAGGAAGGAGGTAGGTCCTTTTCTAGATATACAAATATTCAAACACTAGAAAGAGTTTTGCATGCAATACCTTCCAAGAGAAGGTTCTTCACAAAACCGGTTTGGGAAATGAGATATGCAAAAGTAGAGAACCTTTTGAAGTTAATGAATCAATAAAATAAAAATGCCAAACAGTGTTCTTCATGAAGTGCCATAGAACCTGTCAAGGGAGATGAGATGGTTCCCTAAAGAACCTATCTTTGGAAATGAGATGTGAAAATGTGGATAATCTATAAAAATAGAACAAATATAGAAAGAAATGGAATACTTTTATGGTAAAAAGAAAAAGCCAGTTGATTCCCTAAAGAATCTTCCAATTAAAAAAAATGTTTGTTTGTTTTTTCAAAGTTTACAGAACATCCATAAAGTGCTAATGTTCATATATCACCTTTAGGAGGTTCTTCACATTAGCAGGTTTTCTTTTTTAGGGAACAAGAAATTGGCCCAAGATTGTTGCACCATACCAGTTTCTGATGGTTCCCAGCCAAGAACCACTCAGGAACCTTCACGTTTAAGAGTGTTTAGTAAAAGTTAACAGAAGAAAAGCAAAGCAAACCATTACATACCATATAGTCATATATATACTATATATATATATATATATATATATAGGAAGATAGGATATTGGTGCATGAGGTCCATTGTTCCTAGTCTTAAACTGTCCATGTCCCAAGATTCAGTTTCAGACTGAGTGTAGATCTACATAAACAATGACCCTGATAAGAGTACCACTGAAAAGCAACTTTCATTTTTTATTTGGTTGGTAATTATTAGTACCTGACCTCCACGTCGTCACTGCCCCCAGAAAAAAACTATGTAAGTGTCTTTTGGTCCAAGATTGTTGCACTATACCAGTTTCCGATGGTTCCAAGCCAAGAACCACTCAGGGACCTTTATGTTTACGAGTGTTCAGTAAAAGATAAGAAAAGCAAAAGCAAACCATTACATACCATATAGTCGCTGTTCAAAGAAAAACTTGTGTATTAAAATGAGTGATTTTACAGGAGAGAATAAAAAAGTTCTTTACTTTCAATCTAAGAGGTTTTATTCCAAGTGAGTTTGGAGCATTTCTATTGGTCCATTCTTGATGAAACTGTCACAGCACATAAGGACCAGCAGTCGAGTTTAAATAATACAGAAAAATGAAAATCAATAAAAATGGAGATAACGTGTAAACTGATTGTGCCCTTTTATTCCTGTGTTAGTGGGCGCGGCCCGCTGTGTGGACAAGTTTAACGACAGCCAGTGAACAGCTTTAGAGATAAAACTGAGTGAGCGAGAAGAAAGAAAGAAAGAAAAAAACACTGGAAAAAAATGTCAAGTTGATTTTATTAGGTTTTCGTTTCATTTAGTTGGCAAAAAAACAACTTTTGTCACGAAGACAACCGATTTAGAAATACCATTTTGGGAATCTACAAAATAAGTACAAAATAAAAATATTCGAAACAACAAAAATATAGACACGCTGCAAAGACGCAGAGTAATAATATGTTGGTGCCCCTCCGTTTCATTAAAAAAAAAAAAAAAAGCAACAAAAATAAAATCAATCAAAAATAATATTTACAATAAATGGTATTTACATTAAGGCAGTTCAGTTACACAAAACAAAGAAGTCCCATTTGTCAAATTTCACTTCATGAAGCTTTCGCAATAAATAAGTTTATTTTACAGGAAGAACCAGATAACAACTCGGCTCCCTTTCAAAGCTTTTCAGCAACACTCGCACGGCCACGCGGCATCAGCTAACATAAACCTGCGTAGGCGTTTATGAAGGCTTATAACATACATGTCGAGTTGTTATAACACCTGCTGAGGTGACCGGAAAACTGTAGACTTGTTATATAAAAAATTTAGGCATGTGTCCTCACGACTGCACGCCCCTTCAGTAGAGTGTTGCCAAAGGTTTGAAGGTAACCGAATGAATGTAATTGGTAATCAAATTTGAATAATAGCGAACCAATACTAGCTAGTGAATCAGTACCTGCCGCTAGAGTAAACATAGTAGGGTTGTTTGTTTGTTTGTTTGTTTTTCTTTAGCTTTATTCATTTAGTTTTCTACTAAAGACGTATGTCTCTTTAGTACATAGCACAGGAAGAAAACCCCAGAAGGCACTTGAAGATGAAATGTGTTCCGATGGTGCTCGCGCAGTCTTATACATTCAAGCTAATGCTTCAATGACCAAATGGCTGCCATGCGTGTATGTGTGTGTGTGTATGTGTGTGTGTGTGTGTGTTTAGGTAAAGAGGTCTGTACAAATCATACAGCTGTCTGAATCCCTTTAATATCCCCCTCATTCCTTTTATACGCGGGCGTTCAATAATTCAGGACGTAATTGCAGTTCAGTAGCAGTACATTAACGTCCCTTTTCGAAAGCTATAAATACGTCAGCTTGCACGCTCGGAGAGAGAGAGAGAGAGAGAGAGAGAGAGAGAGTGCGGCTCACGCAAATGGAGGTCCAGTTTGAACAGTACTCGATCCAGTGATGCTTAAAGCCATTTCCAGTCTGACTGAGGTGCAAAACAAAGTTTACAGTTTATGTAGTTTAGTGCTTTACAGGTGTCAAAGACTAACGTCTTCGCTTCATTCCAGTTCTACACAGTTTCGAATCGTACTAGCTTTATTGTGCGGTCGTCTCCAGTAAGGAAAGCGAAGCGGAGCGGTCTCTGTTAGCAGTGAAGAGCGAGGCGGGCTCGGCAAGCGTCGGATGTGAAGGGTCGTTAAGAAGAGTTCAGGTTCAGTCCAAACTGAGAGGACGTGCCTTTTGAGGATGCTAGTGAGTTATTTACTCCTGTCATCACATCTTCATCACCATAAAGTTGACTTTGCATTTGAGGCCTAAATATTAAGATTGTTTTTGAGTTACTGTAAGTAAAAACTTGAGATTCCCGCCAAATTTGGAATCTGGTCTGACACCTCTGGTATCCTATCTCAGGCTTTATTGGGTCACACGTTACATGAGAATGATAGTTTGTACTAGAAATAACAGAAAATCCCATTTTGATTGAGGATAAATGTATAAATGACATCACAACTCAATTATGTGTGAGCCCCGGCCATTCAGTTATCAATCAGGAGCCTTTAATCCTAAACTGCTCATGAATAAGGCACAATACACGGCAGCCAATCAGAAAAGAGGTCATATAGATATATATATATATATAATATATATATATATATATATATATATATATATATAGATATATATATATATATAATATATATATATATATATATATATAATTGCTGTCCAAGGAAAATCATGTATTTCCATTTTTGTTCTATTGTGTGAAAATTGAATGGACCAATAGGAGAGCTCAAAATAGCTTGAATATAGGAAGATATAATCTGGTTCTATAGACTTACATTGAAAGTAAAGTATGTTTTTGGTCTCTCTTTTAAACTTGCAATTTTTGAGATTGTTGTTTTTCATTGGACAGCGACTATATATATATATATATATATATACACACACACAAAAATGTAACCCCTTTAATTACATGTTATTAAGTAATATTAGATGTGCATCCATGGCATATATAACTATACAAACTCTAATTATGTGGCAGTTTTCATGTCTTTGTTGTTGGACACAAGTGGGTTAATATAAGATACTATAAGAATAGTAATAAATTAGTTGTAATTATTCGATGAGGAGAGTGTTTTGCCGCTGCAGCTTCCTACTATTCCTACTACAATTAGCTTCCTAATTGGCATTTCAATAGTCACGGCCACAGACCGTCTCGTCACGTTGTGAGGAAGAAATAAAAAATAAAAAAAGCTTTAGAAGTAAGATGTTGATCCATGTGGTGGGTTTTCAGAACCCCTCTGCACCTTAACGCATCTTCCAAAGTGTGTTTGTTAGAGCGATTGCATAGCGGGGACAGATTAGTCAGATCAGACTCACCAAGTTCAAACTGTGGACAAGTCAAAGGGGACAAAAATGACCCTAAGTATTTAAGGAGGGTCGTCATAGTTGGCTACAAATGTGTGTTTTGTTCTAGTGTCTCTTCAAGTGCATGATTAGCATTGTGTGTGTGTGTGTGTGTGTGTGTCTGTACAGGGTGTAAGTACATATCATGATTGTCAGTGTGTGTACAGTATTCGTCATACAGAAAGCTGTTGTTTAGTTCTGATGTCTCTTCATATGCAGGGCGAGGTGGTCGGAGCGCGAGAAGCTGCGGCTGCACACGGCGCACTGGAAAGGCTTGGCGCCCGTGTGTTTCCGGAAGTGACGCGTGAGCTCGTCGGAGCGTGCGAAGCGCCAGTCGCAGCCCTCCCACGTGCACCTGTACGGCTTCTCGCCTACAACAAACAAACACAAACAGAGAAAACTCACTCAACTCACTGCCTACAAGAAGCACACTTACCCCTCTAAATATAGCAGGAAGGACTAGACTCTCAGATTTGTCCTCCTAAGAGGCAACCGCCAATCAGCTAGTTTTCTGATTCTGATTATGGCTAATCAGTACTGCTATTCAGTGATATGGATATCGTGGGCAGGTTAAGTCAAGTTTATTAGTATAGCGCTTTTTACAACCATGTTGTCCCAAAGCAACTTTACAGGAGTTTAAAAGCATGAAAACATGAAGTCACAACACTTTGAGTCTGTCTCAAAACCTAGTGAGTGTCTAAGTAGGCTGTCTATGTAGGCAGCTGTGTAAGTAGCAGTGTTCTCTCCTCATCTCTCCTCATAAAACAGATTACTGAGACCCTCTAGTTAGAGAGAGACTGAGTCACGGCTTGTTCCCGTCCACTGCAGCACACGACCTGTGTTTTAGTTACCGGCCAGCACCCAAAACAATAGCCGGAGGTTTAAAAATCTGCTAGCATAAATGCTAATGTCTGGAGTATAAAAGTGTAAATGGTGAAGGACTCGTTACAGAGTTGATAATAAAAAACTGTTTTGTGTGATTATATGACCAGAAACACATTAAAACACCAGAGAGAATCAAAATAACTTACATTTTAAAACCACTTCACAGCTCGTAGATTTGCCTGCGTTGTATCATGGGATTGTCTTAGCGGCTGAGGAAGCGTTCAATGCTTCCTTAAAATCAGGTCTAAATAAGGTTCCTCAGTAGACAGCATCCTCCTCTGGTTGAACAGTATTTACAGTTTATTAAAGTTGAGTGTACTAGTCCTGTATCTGAATGCTGCTGCAGTACATACACCAAATGGTGTAACTTAATTATAAATGAAATGTGCTATACAGCCAGTCACCTCCTGTTGATCATGCTCTTTTACAAGGCGACTGAAGGGTAATGTAATAACTTAGTAAGTTAGTCTGGCTCATTAAAGAGCAAATCTAATCAGTCATTTGCTACTTTGGCTGTAAAGACATCAAAATCTATAGCAATAGCAATTCATGAAATACATCATTCTCTCCTCACATATGAATGGCCCATATATGAATTTGGGCTGTTTGTTGTTTTTGTGATGAAAAACACATTTTCATATGTCCACCTGTTTGGCTTACAGTAACTAGGTTTTGCCCCATCACGCTGATGTACTTAGGTGTGTTTCAGCCTACGCCACTCCCGAACGAAGCACAATACAGGCCATCTTCTGTTAAAGAGCTTTTATATGTGTATAATATTAATATAACTTCTGTTAATCCTTCTTTTTCACCCCCTCCTCATTGTATGTGTATCTATGTTAAACCCAATAAATAATTGACCACTAGAAACAATTACACAATACAGGCCAGCCAATCAGAACAGCAGTCATTTACATACTGGTCCAAAATGGTAACTTTAAAGAAGAAGGTAAAAACTGCTCTGAGCTTTGGAAGTTAATGGAAAATAATTGATTTCTAAGTAACTGGGGACCATTTCTATCGGTCTGGTCAAAAACAGCCGGTTTAGTTAAAAGGGATATAGAGAGGCTGGAAGACACGTAAAAAAAAAAAAAGAAAGACACAGGTTCGTCCCCTTAACTTATCTGAGGAATGTATATAGTATAAGACCACTACTGAACCCACCCCTACTGAACAGGCTTCACTTTTAACTTGTATATCTACCTTCATCACTTTATTTGTCTTGGTCTGTCTATAGCGGTGGACAGTAACCTTAATGTTAATTCTTGTTTTGTGTCTGTTTAAATTACTTGCCAAGTAATTTTACTGGTCACTTGTCAAGAGCTTCAATTATCATTGTGTTTACTCTTTCTTTCATTGGCTGCCTGTCTTTAAATGATCTAACAGCACCTTCATTGTGATTGAAAAGAGGTTAAAATACACCGTTGGGGCAGCAGCGTTACTTCTTCATCCGCTTATGTTGGATTGATTCGACTGGGCACTACACTGACTCACCATCACCTCCAGAGGTGCAGGTTAGTATTACAAGTAGATGTCTCTATAACATAATGCACTGCTGTCTTTGACAAACCATTGACAAAGAGTTATTTCTTCACATTCTGTTGAGAATTATAGTTCATTTTGTTTATGATTGATTGTTTTAAACTAAATTCTCCTTTAACTATCTAACTGAGAACTCCTGCTACCTCCAACCACGCCCATGTGAAGAAGGACAGAAAAAAAAAAGTTCAAACGTCAACCGAAGTCTGTTTGGTTTGCCTTATATTTATGTTCCACCAGTAACCACAGCAAATACACGCGTCTGGTAGTGAGAACACATTACATCTGCCACGGAAAATGAAAAAAGAACATCATGAAGAAGAAGAAGAAGAAGAAGAAGAAGAAGAAAAAATAACATTTCTTCGAGGTAATGGTATTCAAAACAAAGCTACGCGGTGTGCTAATGCCGGCTGTCAAGATCAAATGAGAAGCCTGTCATAGGAAAACAGTGCGATGGCGAGCTGTGTTTGTCTTTCCCAAGCGCCGGTTTCAAATGTTTTAAAGCCTGTTCAGTGAAACCAGACAAAAGCGTTTTCTTTCTGGAAGGGAGGCTGTTCGGCAATTCCCACAGAGCGCCAGCAGGCAGGTAAAACATGGCGTCTGGCAGGTGATACAATGTTAGAAACCCAGAATAAAAAAAGGTGTTTGTTTATTCTGTATGAATCTTAACCAGTGCTAAAAAACCAGCCTGTGTTCAGTAACTGTGATTCGATAGCACTGCTGGTTGGTGGGGTGCCGTGTTGTAGGGGCAACAAACGGGCCTTTAAAGTAACATTTGACGAAAATCCAGTACGATCTGGTGCAGAACAAGATTGACTAAGACTGAGAAGCTTAAAGCTGGCTAGCTTAAAAGCACTAAGCACGGTGTAAGCCTGGAGCTTGGGCACAGGTGAGGGGAGCCCCAAACGGGGAGTCTTGTAATGACTTGTTTCGGCCAGCCCGTCTCCGCACATGGCACGCCTGGGGGGTGGCCCTCCTCGTGTCTCCTGAGACAGGTAGGATTGTGGTGTATCTGAGGCGATTATGGAGTCATTGTAAAAGCTCTTTCAGGCAGGAGTGAAGACCCGCAGAGAGAAAAGGAGAAAAGCTGCTCTCCCTGTTTTACCGGTTGGCATAGCCTGGATAATAGACTCCGGTGGGGTGGATATGTGGTCTCCCAAATGGTTAGGAATTAAAGGGATAATTTCATTCCTGTTAGACCTGAAAGTCGCTGCCATGACAGCATTAATGACAAAACAAAGACCTTGAAGAGGCGGATGAGAGAAAGAGAGAGAGAGAGAGAGAGAGAGAGAGAGAGGTGGTGAAGCTAGCCAGAGAGGAACGGCGAATGTGGGACGTGAACCTGTGCCATTATTCATGAGGGTCGTCTCAATAATAAGAGCGTTTGGGTTGAAGCGGCATCTACGCCCCGCCAGCAGTGGATGAAGACCTGATAGCCTGGCCCATGCAATGCGTGGGAGGGCTTATCTTATCGAAGCAGTGCTCGAGGGCCCAGGCACTTGATCTTTACGACTTGTTTGGTGACTTAAAAACATCCATGCTTAGAAAAAACCTCAAACCTGAACAGCCTAACGAGTGGCCATAGCTCGACTTGTTTACTCTCCATGCGCTCAAGGCCATGCGGCGGCGGTTTTACTCTATCGCCTCGAGATTTTTTACAACAGCCGTTGCAACACCAGATGTTCGGAGACATGGTTCTTCAAGAGCCCACAAAGCCGGGAGAGCGGTCGAGGAGTTGTTTGGTTAAGCGTGGAGTGTTAAAAAAGAAAAAGGAAAGAAAAAAAAAAAAAAAGATTGTTGAATCTTATATTGAGCCGGTGCTACGGGATAGCTTACAGGCATCCCTGCGAGAATGAATGCGAGGGCATGCCAAGCGCTCCTTCCTGCCCAGCAACATGACCCGAAAGACCCAAAATAAAGAGCGGCCGCCGCTGCTGCTGCTGCTGCTGCTGCGACAGGCCCAAATAAACCCGGCTGTAATCGGGGGACTTCTTACCAGTGTGCGTCCTCAGATGAGCTTTCAGATGCGACGACTTGGTGTAAACCTTCTTGCAGCCTGAGGACATAAACAGAAGCGTTAATCAAGGTGGAAGGAAATGGTTTACCAGCTTTTATTACTGATTTCAACGACGTGAATGGAAAAGATAACAGGCCAGTGAGCTTTAGTCCAAGTAACCACCACAATAACAAACTCCGAAGCGGCTTCCCAAACTGAGTGGCAGCGTGTCCCTGGGTTTTCAGTAATGTTTCCATTCCATTTGAGCGCCTAAAACCAATCTCATCTCGTTAGCTGTAAAACCTCCTCCCCTCAGTAAAGCGGTGATGGGTTCTAAATGGCGGAGCGCAGCGTTTCAGACGTGGAGCTGCTTAGCGTAAATGCACTATTAATGGTGTTGTGAGGCTTGCCTGGTTTACGATTCGCTCGGTCCATTCCATGCAACAGGATTCAATAACAATCAGAGGCTGACGTCAACTCCCTCACATTAATTCGGAGGCCTGGTTAAAAGGCTCTGGCCGTCTCTGAATTATTCAACAGCGGATCGGTCTCGATGAGGAAGCGGAGGAGAGTGGTAGGAGAACGACTGTGATTTATTATGTGGACTTCCACTCGAAACAGCTCCTAAACAAAAACACTTAAGGCTGAGTGAAGGAAGTGCTGCGGAAAAAGGCTTTTCTATTCTTGTTTATTGCTTATGCGTCCGAGGCCTCAAGAACCTGATCCCAGCCGCGCTCGTGTAGTAGTTAATGTAAGCGCCGCTCGAGCTCGGTTTCACTAGAGCGGGTCTTGTAATATCAGTTGTAGGGGGACCGGACTGGCCAACGGTTCACAATACGTTTGTGCAAACTGTTGCCGGACGATCACAGACCGCCTGGATTACAATGCCATAGTCTGGAAGTGCGACATCAGCCCAGCACTAACTAACAATAACAACACAGAGCACAACACAGAGAACAACCTGTCGCTGTCCAAAGAAAAACATGCATCTCCATCTTTATTTTGATCAATCATTTCAACACGACAGCTGGCGTTTGCATCGTGTGAGAATTTCAAGAATGAATGGACCAATAGAAATGCACCAAAATCGCTTCCATTGACTTCCAAAGACCTGAGCTTTCCATTGAAAGTTTTTGGCCTGTCTTGTAAAGTTCCCGTTTTGGAGATACTTTTTATTTTCTTTGGACGGTGACGATGTGTTGGGTACCCTGAATTATTATTTCTCCGAATTTGAAAAACTAGACAAATTTTGCAACACTACCTCAAATAGGGCCACAGATAACAGTAGAAAGCAGCAGGTGTTTCGTTCTAGGCGGCTACTTTGGGACGCAGTGCTGTCGGGTTCCGTACCTGGAAAGTCGCAGTGGTGTATCCGCCTCTTCTCCAGGTCGGGGTTGGTTCTGCGGTTGTAGCGGACCGGCATGCCTCCAGCTCCAGGGTTGGCGGGCGTGCGCGCGGACGTGGGCATGGGGTGACTAGGCGTGTGGACACCCATTTTCGATGCGATGGTGGCAGCGTAGGACGGCGGGGGCGTGAGGTTGTGAAGCAGCTCTTTCTGTCGGTCCGGGCTGCCGGGCTCGGAGGTGGGCGGCGAGGGCGGAAGGTAGGGCGCTTTGACCTGCGTCTGGCCCTGGGCGAAGTGGCCTGGGCCTAAGGGGTACCCATTGGCCTGCATGCCACAGTATGGCTTGGCCACAGTCTGCGGGGCTGCCAGGTGCAGGTCATGGTAGGCGGACACCTGCGAGGGCATGGCGTGGGCGTGGGTGTGAGAGTCCGAAACACCTTGGATGGGGTCATCCAGCTCCGAGCTCAGCAGCTGGAAGAGATGGCCGTCCTGCGGAAGCTCGAAAGACGGCATCTCCTGCTTGACGAAGATGCCGCCGGAGGCGTCGCAGGCCTCCATGCCTACGCCGGGCCCGGAGGCCGAGCTGAAGATGCTGGTGAACTCCGGCAGAGTCGGCGGCGCCGGCACAGGTGTGCTAATAGGACAGTCCATTGGGGAGGAGAAGGGCGAGGAGGTCACCGGCTTGCTTTTGACTTGGCTGGGGACGGAGGGCCGGGCCGGGCGGCAGAGGCCCGTGCGTAGGTAGGCGATGTCGGGCAGGTAGACGTTCATGTTGATGCTGTAAGGGGAGCCGTGGACTTCCTCGAATAATTGGTCCACCACAGACAAGCTCGGATCCTTCTTGGCCAACAGGGAAGCCTGGGGCTGAGGCGTCAGGTATTTGTCCATCTCGAGCTTCGCCTGCGGAAAGACAACAGAAGGGCTTTAAGCTCGTTTAAATTTTTTTGTTGTTTTTTTTTTTCACAGAGACGCACATGACAAGCTCGGCGCAGACTGATGATTTTGTGACAGCAGGAATGCTCGCATCAGCAAAGGCGGAGGGCTTTCAAAGGACTCGGTGTTGGCTTAGCGCAAACACACCGAGTACAAATACACATTTAGACAGGATTCCTAGAGTACATGTGTGAACATAGAAGCCGCTTACACGCATGTTGCTCAACAGCTGAGTAATACGTGGTGTATTAACTCATTCTCTCAAGCTGAGGACGACCTGACTCTATTTGATCAGCGAAAACATGACATTTCTAAATTCCCACTGTTTCAGGGTATACTTACAGCGACAGTACACGTCTGATACTAGCTTGGACACAATCTGCTGTTCAGTTGTGATTGCAGGTCACACATAACTACACCTCACAACAAGAAAACCTTAACAAACAGCCTTCGGGCATCATCAGAACAACATATCAGCCGAAAAGCCACCCAGCTGACACCTTCCAATGCATGAGCCCTACTACATGACGTGTGGTGTGCCATCATGCCTAAGCTGGGGAAGCTGTCGGTGGGCCGCTGTTACATTATGCGGCACAGTCAGCGGCAAAACATTTATCAAGTAGCCTTCAGTAGCTCTCTGCTACATTCCCCCCTGGACTGTAAAACAGAGCTCATTCCACGGGCCCCAAAACAGGCTTTGCTGACAAGCGGAAAAAAGCAGGGATACTGTTCAGCTTTGGCAAATTAATGTCACCCAATTATCATTAAACTGCTGACAATGAGCCTTCAAGCTCCATTCATTACACCCAGCGTCCACTGGCTGGTCTTCTGGCCCCAATGCTTGGGGACCCCCGAGGGAATCTACATGTTTTGTTCTATTCTGGCTGCAAAAACATGCCTACCTGAGCTCAGGTGTGCTCAGAGGTGGAACGTTGATTAGAAAAAATAAATAAATAAGTAAATAAATAAACTGGCTGGTGGTCCCGTAGCCGCTGAACTACTACGGCTCGAGAAACAGAGAGGGGTGGGGAGTAGGGGGGGGACACTCGGAATGTCAGCCCTCCTGAAGTGCTCTTTGCGCGGCTGCTCACCACACAGCTATTTCTGAATTTAGATCGTCCAGCTGTTCGCCGGACACGCAGCATATCTCTTTCACAAGTTTTCTGATTAAGGGGGTCGGCGTTGCTGGGAAGTTTCAGTTCAGAGCGCGAGTAACGCGCGTGGGCGGGGGCGGGCGAGTTGGCTGGCGGATGGATGGATAGATAGATAGATAGATAGATAGATAGATAGATAGATGGATGGATGGATGGATGGTGGCGGCGGCGGCGGCGGGGGGCAGTTGTTGACGGTGGGGCAGCCAAAGGAGCAACTGCGAGCAGGGCAGGAGAGAAAGCCAGCATCCAAAACACCCTCGCCGTGATCCGATACCTACAACAGCCGCTCGGCTCTGCACAGGCCCGTATTAGCCCCGTGCACGCGGTACTACACGGGATACGGACAAGGTGGACAATGCAGGCGTGTCTGAGGCACGGCGCGAGCCATAAGCCCCCCGAGCAGCTCCCCCCTTTCTACATGACTGCCAAAGCTTATCCCCCCCGACTACACAGACAGAGCAGACCGTAAGGCTTCGTGAGCGAGCAGCGCGTACCTGCGCATAGTCGTTGTTGGCCAACACCCTGTCCGGCTGGGGGCTCTTGCAGTCGAAGTGAAACAGGGCGCAGGGATCCTCCGCGGAGAACTCGTCGTGTCCCGGCGGCGCGAGCGCGGAGCTCGTGGCGGTTATCAGCGCTGCTGCCATGAAACGAGTCCACGCGACCTTTTTCTTGTATCCCCTCCTCACTGAGCTACACGGATCGCATCGGAGGACCAGGAGCTCGCGCGTGACAGTGGGAGCGAGAGCGAGAGCGAGAGCTAGCGAGTGAGTGAGAGCGTGTGCGCGCGCGTGTTTGTATGTATATGTAGCGGAGGGTGTATGCGCGAGGGAGTGAGTGTCTGGGCGGGGAAAGTGAAGCGACTCCGCCTTTACAGAGTTTACTGTACAAACCTCACAAACCAGTGCTGGAGGAGCACCTGCTACACACACACACACACACACACACACACACACACTCGTAGGTGAAAACAATCACATCAAACGCAGAGAGCAGAGATATTCACACATACCTTCTCAAAACCTGGTCCATCTCTCTCTCTCTGTCTATCTATCTATCCACCTGTCTATCTATTTATCTGAATATCTGTCTATTTATATATCGATATATGTGGCTATATATCTATCTGTCTAACTAACTATATATCCGCCCGTCTATATCTCTAATCTATATATCAATCCGCCTGTCTATATCTCTAATCTATATATCTGCCTGTCTATATCTCTAATCTATATATCTGCCTGTCTATATCTCTAATCTATATATCTGTCTGTCTATATCTCTAATCTATATATCTGTCTGTTTATATATCTATCTATATATCTATCTGTCTAACTATTTACATATCCACCTGTCTATATCTCCAATCTATATATCTGCCTGTCTATATCTCTAATCTATATATCTGCCTGTCTATATCTCTAATCTATATATCTGCCTGTCTATATCTATCTATATACATATGTCTGTCTAACTATTTACATATCCACCTGTCTATATCTCTAATCTATATATCTGCCTGTCTATATCTCTAATCTATATATCTGCCTGTCTATATCTCTAATCTATATATCTGCCTGTCTATATCTCTAATCTATATATCTGCCTGTCTATATCTCTAATCTATATATCTGTCTGTTTATATATCTATCTATATATCTATCTGTCTGTCTAACTATTTACATATCCACCTGTCTATATCTCCAATCTATATATCTGCCTGTCTATATCTCTAATCTATATATCTGTCTGTTTATATATCTATCTATATACCTATCTGTCTGTCTAACTATTTACATATCCACCTGTCTATATCTCCAATCTATATATCTGCCTGTCTATATCTCTAATCTACATATCTGCCTGTCTATATCTCTAATCTATATATCTGCCTGTCTATATATCTAATCTATATATCTGCCTGTCTATATATCTAATCTATATATCTGTCTGCCTAATTATTTATATATCTGCCTGTTCATATCTCTTTCTATACACCCATCTGTCTATTTACATATCTACCTGTATATATATATCTAATCTATATATCTAACTATTTATATATCCGCCTGTCTATATCTCTAATCTAAATATCTAACTATTTATATATCCGCCTGTCTATATCTCTAATCTAAATATCTATTTATATAGCCGCCTGTCTATATCTCTAATTTATATAACTATTTATATATCTGCCTGTCTATATCTCTAATCTATATATCTGCCTGTCTATATATCTAATGTATATATCTTTCTGCCTCTTTATATAGCCGCCTATCTACATCTCTAATCTATATATATATCTATTTATATAGCCACCTGTCTATATCTGTAATCTATATATCTAATGTATATATCTTTCTGCCTCTTTATATATCCGCCTATCTACATCTCTAATCTATATATATATCTATTTATATAGCCACCTGTCTATATCTGTAATCTATATATCTAATCTATATATCTATTTATATAGCCACCTGTCTATATCTCTAATCTATATATCGATCTGTCTGTCTGTTCATATATCCACCTTTTTATATCTCTAATCTATATATCTATTTATATATCCGCCTGTCTATATCTCTAATCTAAATATCTATTTATATAGCCGCCTGTCTATATCTCTAATCTATATATCTATATATCCGCCTGTCTATATCTCTAATATATATATAATCCATATATCTATTTATATATCCGCCTATCTATATCTCTAATCTATATATATATATATATAACTATTTATATATCCGCCTGTCTATATCTCTAATCTATATATCTAATTAATATATCTATTTATATAGCCGCCTGTCTATATCTCTAATCTATATCTCTATCTGTCTACATCTCATATATATATATATATGTTTCTGTCTGCCTGCTATCTATCTCTCTGTCTGTCTATATGTCTGTCTATATGCCTCTCTGTCTGTCAGTCTATCTGTTGGAGTTTAAGTGTCACTCCTGGACTGAGAATAGTCCACCAACCATTTGCATCCACAACGTGGACCATCAAGTGGACAGTGTTTAAAAACTCCAGCGGCACTGCTGTGTCTGATCCTCTTGCACCAGCACAACACACACTAACACACAGGGACCTTGACCACTGAACAACAGGGTATCAAGTATACAGAGAAACAGATGGACTACAGCATGAAATTGTAGAACTACAAAGTGCTCCTATATGGTACGTGGAGCTGAATAAAGAATATAGAGGTGTTCCTAATAAAGTGCTGAGTATACATTACAGTACAGACAAAAGCATCAGGGACAGAAAGTGCGTTGTAAGTGTATTGTTATGTAAAATAGACCAATATAAATGAAATTACACTTCAGAGAATGAAAACTATTTTATGTTGAGCCAAAGAGAATCCCACTCCAATAAAAACCTGAAATAAATAACTGCTATTTAGATTGTGCGTACATCGAGTTAGCTCTGCTCTGTTTGATTGAATGGAAATGTGAGGCAGATTCATTCAACAAGTCATTTTCCTGAGTGTAAATAGAATTTATAAATATATCAGTACTTAGTGTGTCTACTTCACCTTTATTACAGCTTCCATTCTTTTCCATCTCCAACGTTTGTTCCTAGAAGTTTGTTGAATTTTCTGCTCCAAATAATCTCAAACACATTCAGTGATGATTAGGGTCTGGATGCTGGGGTGGAAGTGCCTTGTCCTGAGACCACCGGTAACTTGTTTGGTTGATTTGCTTTTCTCAATGAGAACTTTTTTACAGCTCCTTTCAGATGGTTGAAGCGTCTTCTCACATCAGAAGGACGGACAGAAACACATGGATTGTTTCCGATTTAAAGCAATAGTGGAGCTTGTGTCTCTCCTCTCTCTCTTAACGATAAATGCTTTATGTGCGGTTTATCTGATGGAGACAGTTTTGGTGGTCTAGGTCTTACACAGTCACCATCGTATTGATATGTTAATGATACTACTACTACTACTACTACTACTACTACTACTACTACTACTACTAATAATAATAATAATAATAATAATAATAATAATAATAATGCGAAGAAAAACAAGAACAAGAACAAAAAATTAGGAATAAGAAAAAAAAACAAAGAAGAATATTCTTCTTATTTGAAAGAAGAATATTTCAAATAATTTGTAGGAAGCTGTAACAAATAAATGACTGCTTAAAACTTTCTAATTAAATTCATTTTCATAACACCCACAATAAAAAACTCACATTTTAAGGCGAACAGCAAATAGAAAAACTATAAATAATTATAGTATAATATTTTTACATGAATTCTGGTGGTGGCCAAAAAAAAAAAAGAATACAAATAAAGGTACATTTGTATTGTCCAGTGTAGAGTTGCACTTTCTGTACATTTAATAACAAAAAACTGAATTAATTACATGAAAAGTTATTGCAAGGCTTTCAGCAGAACGAGGTTTTTGGTTTGTTTTTTCTTCATTTTTTTGTTACTGTGGTTGTTTTTTTGTTTCCTCAGTCAGTTTATAAAGATTTGTACATTTACAAGTAGATCATTGTCACAATCAAGCAAATTGCAGCACCAAGCCTGCAGTAATATTATGTATATAGACCAAAACCCGATGAAAGATAACCCGGCTAAAGCTCCGTCAGACAGGACCTGCGACAGGGTGCTGATGTAAACCTTCCTCTTCTGGTTGGGTTTGTGTACAGCATTAAGATGAGCCTGACAGAATCTTATGGCATGCGTCTATTTTTATCGCCACTGTGTGGAGCTTTACAACTCAAGAGAGGACGGCCCGGCCTCCTGTTACGATTAGTGCAAGATACAAAGAGTACATCTGTTCATCAGCTTGAATGCAAAACATTTGAAACATGGCACTTTGGGCAATTCTATATTGCAGCACTGGAATTAAGAACATGTCACACTTTCCAATGAACCAAACCACTTTTTTAAAAAATTCAACAAAACAATACAAAGTCCATGTTTCATGTAAACACTAATGTACAAAAGTTAATGTACAAAAACAAAACAAAACACTACAGCCATAAATTAAGCTACACCCTTTATAAACGAAACCTGTACGTCGTCTTCTTCATGCGGGTGAATGCAAGGCTCCGGTCTTCATTTAGGCTTGACTTTAAGCTTCCTGTACCATTCAGGGACTTCTTTATTGGTCTGTGAAAAGAGAAGACAAAACTATTTTGGGCTGCTCCTTTGTACCGTGCATAAAGGTTTCATAAGATATATAAAATCCAGGCTGGTTCCTGCCAAAGGCAAACATGAAGCCCATTACAGGTTTACTAGACGCATATGAGAACTGACATGTATTTATAAGCACCTTGTACTTCATACCTTTTCATGCGTGTACAGATGAGCCCCTACGATGTAATGGGACCACAAATTATTGGCAAGATCCAGCAACAACAGGTGTTCCTTCACACGCCAAAGCGGTCTCAGCAAAGTAAATAAATCGCTTTTTGTTTTCTGCCTCATTGGGATTGTTTTATTTTTGCTTCCAGAATCTGTGGCATTAGGTGAGACTGTGGTGGAACGGCTCCAAAGTTAGATGTTGACTTATTGCTGGTATGGGGTGGTAACAGGCCTTTTAGCCAGCTTTACTGTTCAAATACCCATCTTATAAAACTGGTACCAGTTTAGAAAATCCCAACGACAAACCTTTATATTTAAATCAAGTACAAACCACACGCTCATCCAAAGTTTCTCCTGGAACCTAGGAAATTCTTTACCCTAGATGCTGGAACTGGATTTGATTGCATCCAGTCACAGGAGCATTAGGGAGGTCAGATTCTGATGTTGGATGATTACCTCTGGATTACTCTGACTCATCCCAAAGGTAGTGGATGGAGCTCCACCACTCCAAAGAGCACAACTCTGCTGCTCCATAGCCAAAAGTTTATGGGGGGGTATTTCCTGCTAAGATTAGTTCCAGTCTGTATTCAATAAGCTTCTCTACCAATCCAGACAATCAGGGACTCGGGTGGAGATTGATTAGTTGGAACAGGTGTTGCAAATTATGGTAAAACATTGCTGTAGCTGATGCTTTGGACTGGTCATTATGACCTTAGGATCATGTCGTCACTGTTCAATGAAAAACTGTCTTCACTTTCAATGGAAGTCAATGGAACCAGAATGGCAAGCTATTTTCCAAGCTATTTTGGAGCATTTCTATTGGTCCATTCGTTATTTTCTCACAATGTAAACGGCAGCTGCAGCATTAAATTGATGTAGAAAAATAAAAAATCAACTAAAGTGGAGATACTTCTTTTTCATTGGACAGTGACTGTGCATGTGCTCCGGAGCGTCCCATTCTATCTGCTATGCTTTTCTATTGTAGATTAAACTCAATGTGTGCATAACATACTTTTATAAACTTGCATTTGAATTGCAGGAGACTGTAGTGATGTGAGGGGCTGTTAGTTTTATTTTGCATGTGTGTATGTGCTTTATTTGTCTGTTATCCATCTTATTGGTTTATTTATTTATTTGTGTTTTTAAGCTTCGCTTACGTATTACTTTCATTTATTTTATTTATTTATTTTATTTATTTATCTAGTCCAGCGTGTCCTGGGGATTGATTTTACGTACAGCACTTTGGTCAATTCAGGCTGTGTTTAGAGAGCTTTAAACATAAATTCTTACTTACTTATAACAGGTCCACATTAACATCACTGAATTTACTAATCTAAAAATCTGTGGATATACAGTGTATGTGAAACTCAAAAAAACGTTCTTTCATGTCGTTTGACGGGAGAATGTATCTGTTCAGTTTTCCAAAATTACCCCAAATCAAAACTTTAAAGCACAGATGTTCACATCATCGATTGGCTTACAGGTAATCTTATTTATAACGTAGAATGCTTTGCAGGTAACGGGGCTCATTTAACTTTAAAAAGATTTCTGGCTTGTTGGGCGACTGGCCTTGTCTTGTAGTCACCGAACAGGAAACGGCGCTGTCCATTCAGGCAGGGTTGTTATTACATTGCCGTTAGGTTGCTTTGAATAGGGCTATTATTAACAAAGGAGGAAGTGTTATTTAGAAGACATGTAAAAAGCATCAATGCTGCACACTCCTGGATTAAGATTACAGAAATAATCCCACTCTTCTAGGACCGGAGCTCTAGGTCCTGTCTGTACTCACAAACACAGTGGGTTTGGGTCTGGGCTGGTACTGCTCCTCGACTGTGGCTTTGCTGGACTCTCTGGGCATGTGCACAGCTGTCCCGGTATGGAGGAGCTCCGGCTCCGGTATGGAGAGAGGGTCCCCATGCTGCCGTGAACGCATGCTGATCAGCACTTGCTTCATCACTGACAGCTCCTACGAGGAAGAGGTTATCAGTCAGAAAAGTCTGGACCTTCTAGCAGTGTGAGACTAACCTGAACTAAACATTAGCACACGAGTTCAGTAGTTCAAAAGCCAGTAAGCACAACAGTAGCTGCATATTCCAACCAAATGAGTATCTATATTAAATATACCATATACACAGTAGGGCTGTGTATTGGCAAGAACCTGGTGATACAATACGTATTGTGATACAGCAGTCATGATTCAATATATCGCGATATATTGCGATACTGCAAGCAACGTGATGTATTGTGATTTTTCAAATCCTAATATTCAAACACACCACTATATGAACAGGTTTGTCAATGCCTACAATAGCATTGCGCCCTTGTGCTGCTTGTTATTGTTGGAGTGGAGCTGAAAATGGATTACAACACTGCCATCTAGTGGTCAGAGGTTTAAACACAATACACAATTATTTACTGTCTGCCAGGAATCTGTGTATCGTTACTGTGTTTTTGAGAATCGATACAAATATCACGCTGTCCAGTTGAAATTGATACTGATACTACCGTGTGATAAACAAAGTGATAAATAAACCAACTGCACTGTCAATAGCTGGATAGAAATTTGCCTTATAGACATTAGAAGCATTTAAAAGCTGTATTTGAATGAGAGCAGCTTCAGAGTCATAGGTGGAACTATTGATGGATCAAATTAAGCAAATGCGTAAACAGCCCTAAATAAAACGGCAGCATTTCTAATTTATGGTGTTACGCATTGCTAATTCAGTATCTTTGACACGGTTTAATTAAATGCCTTAAGAAAACAATGTCTCGCACCTCAGGACTCAACTGGGTAAAGACTTTCTGTTAGTGAGTGTTATGGTTCCTCAGAAGATGCGGAACATGGCAGCTATTTTTATTTTTTACATTTGTATTTTAATTATTAGTAAACACAATCTCAAGAGTTCTTGACTTTTTATTATTTATATTGTACATACTGGACTGTTTATTTATCTATTTTTGTACTGAGTGCCTTGCTGTCTTGCTAACACAGTGAACTTCTCCACTGTGGGACTAATAAATGATTATTTTATCTTATCTTATCTTATCTTATCTTATCTTATCTTATCTTATCTTATTTCCCAACTGTCTTTAAAACTGTGCAAACTGTTCAGAGAGGATTTACAGTCTAGATGTACTACTTCTGACTCTACTTCTGGCAATCTTGTGTCCAACTCACAACGGCACACAATCACAGAGCAGTGGTGGTGGTGGGGAGGGGAACTTTCCCTCTGGCATGTATCACTTGGGCGATGTGTCTGTGGGAGGGCTGCTTCATGTTCTTGCATGATTTGTATATATATCAATTAAACGCGTGAAGATAAAAATCAGCCCGACTCTTGCGTAATGTTTAATGGAGCCAAATCATAAAATGTCATCCTGCTTCAAAACCATTTGTAAATCAGTACTGAGAAAGTACAAAAACGTCTCTAACTCTGAGTAAATATTTATATATAAACACACACGGGTATATATACAGTACTGTGCAAAAGTCGCAGGCACTTAAGCAAACTGTTTGAAATTGTTTATCACAGCACTGAGTGCGCTCCTGCTTTTTAAGGACATAATTGGTTAATAACTTCATCTACTATATAAAAATGTCATATATCACACACATACATATATATAGTGGTAGTATATGTCTATATGTTATTTAGATTTTAAAAAAGCTTCCAGCTCCAACACCTCCATGTTTTTTTTTTTGGTCCATGTCGTAACTTTTTTACAATGTTAAAAAAATTGCTGCCAAAATACTGTAAACTGTAAATCAAGCCCTGGTTAAAGTTTTGGTGTCTAATTTATAGAATTTCAAATTTAAAATGTATGAGTCATTACTGAATTTCACTTTTATAACATATTACTTATTTTATACATTTATAACTCCAAATCTTTGATATATGTGTATATATTTGATATATGTGTATATATTTTATTTGATATATGTGTACATATTTTTATTTACACACACACACACTATATATATATATATATATATATATATATATATATATATATATATATATATACACACACACACACACACACACACACACACACTGTATATATATATATATATATATATATATATATATATATATATATATATATATATATATATATATATATATACACATGTATATAAAGTATATATATAAGGTAAAGTACGTTTTTGTCCCCTCCTGTGAAGTTGTAATTTTGGAGATCATTGGACAGCAACGATATACATACACACACACACACACACACACACACACACACACACACACACACACACACACACACACATATATATGCTAACACAGTTAACACAATGTGAAAAAACTAAACATGCCTGGTATTTCTGTTAATTCACCTAGAACACATCTCTGCTGGCCAGCTGACCAGAGGAACCACCGTCCGACACAGCTCTCTCAAACTCCTGATCACACTTTAAAACTCTGGGAACTCGATGATTGGACCCTCTGAATGTACATTTAAGCTTTAAAGAAGCTTAGAGAGAATATGAATGGATATGAATCTGGTAGTTCTTTAACATGAAATAATATACAATACTACAAGTATGAAATTAAATCGACAGTTGTATTTCTGATGTTTGCTGAATGCGATTTAAAAATCATTACAATGTTGATTACATAAGGAATCATACATGCATTCAATTTTCATTCTGATTTGACACTTCTGAGTTTCATCTGAATGTCTGTTGTGATGTCAAACAGGACCAGGACCCCTCGCACGAGAACATTTTTCAAAAACTTTACAGCTCCCAGAAATATCGCTTAATAAATCCACATACACTACGTCACACATACCAATTAATTCCAGTGGAACATCCAGCACTCTTTAGTGGTGAATATAGCTGCGCCCGGTTGTGTGTGTGTGTGTGTCAGGGGTCATTTAATATTTCTATTTATCACTCGGCTGCCATATGCGCTGGCATGTTAAAACGCTGCGCGGGCGAGCAGCTGTCCGCGAGGACTGCGCGCTTTATGCCAACATGCCACTGGAAGTTGTGCACTCTGCAAAGGGCAGCAGCGGCAGGGTGGGAGGGGGATGTTTGGTTCAAAATAGCTCCAGATTTCATAAATGTGTTATCGGCTCCTCCTAAGGCTCGGCGTGACGGCAGTGACGGGCTACTGTCGAGCGGTATTTGCGGTAGGACAGTTTGGAACTGGACAAAAATCTGAATTATATCCAGAACTCACATTTTTTTTATTGTGCTGATGTTTTTTTTCATTTAATTTATCTTAATATTGATGCTACAATCTATTATTTAGTCTATTATTAAGGAAATGAAAGTTTTTTTCTATTCAATGCTTATTATTTATTGTATGATGACTATTCATTGACTGTCTCAAAGCAGCAAAAGCCAATTATTTATTGACCAATTATTTTTTTTTAAATTTAAACATAACTGTAATAACTCTTATACGCCAGTAATAACAAACACAGGGAGAAGTTTGATATTTTTTCACTCATGGGTCAATGAAACATTGACAGAACATATGTTGAAAGTGTGGCTTTATTAAAATTAAAGTTAATCAATACTACATGTGTATAAAAGAGAATATGTTTTATTAATATATGAATTTGATGAAGAGTTATTGTATTAATTTGTAAAAAAAAGAATAAGCATGTTTTTGTAACATTGAAATAAACATCAGAAAAAGTCACAGCTCAGAGGTACAGACTGGTAATACAGTCAAAAGTTTGGATACATGCCTTTTTCATAACCTTGAAGGCTTTTTTTTTATTTAAAAGTGCTTTAAGCTTGAAAGCATACGTGGTACTATCAGAGACGTTGATACCTACATACAAAATTATTTCCCAAATACATATTTTACATTAAAATGAAACATTTATTATTATTGTTATTTTTGTTGTTATTAGTAGCAGTAATTTTATTAATATTTTGTTATAAAAAATAATAGTAATACTACTACTAATAATAATGTTGTCAGAACAAAGCTTGTATCGCTATGTTTGTTGGTTTGAGTTTTTGACATAAGCTGAAAATGTCTGTTGTTCTTTACGTTGTGTGAAACTTCATGCTGAATAGACAAAAAGAAAAAGGTTGGATAAAAATGTCTGGTTCCATTAACTTTCCTTTTTTCCTGTAAAGTTATCATTTTAACATACTTCGCTCTCACAGCAAAAAATAAATAAATAAAAATAAATTATATATATATATATATATATATACAAACAATACATACATAGACGGAGTTACATATATATATAATGGTAGTATGTGTCTATATATGGGTGTGATATATGACATTTTTATATAGTAGATGGAGTTATTATCCAATACCTGGTTTTAATACCGCTGAAGGTATTTACCAACACTATATATATGTATATATATACATATACACAGTACTACACAAGAGCAGGCTTTGATACATTTAGAAATAACACCAACATGTCCAGGAGGATCAGTATTAACTGTAACTGTTATCATCCAGCAGCTGGTGTGCGTAATCAATCCAGCAGTATGTTAAATCAGCAGTGCTGTTTATGGAATTTAACAGTTGCATGTGATGTCGGAGCGTCTAAAGAAGAAAACGTTTTCTTTTTTTCCTGCATCCTAACTGACAGCATCTACATACATTATTATATATAAACACCTTCCTTCAAAGACACATGGTGTGGAATAATATACACAGAGTTTTGTACTGTATATATTTTTGGAAACGCCTTCTAGCAAGCATGTTTATCTTCTTCAGCCCTCTTGGTAAATCAGCTTGTCTATACATTTACTGTATTATGACTGCTAGTCTGAAGGATTATGTCTTCACAATTATAGCTGCGGAGGTATTTTGCGTAACTACTTTTCAGAACATTTGTCCATATGGCTCAGCAGACCGTTTAGACAGACTAATTATATATGTAACAAATTTCCTACAGTATAATTATTTATATTCAGTTGGACAAGCTTCTCAGGTGCGAACGATATAAAGCAGGTACAGCTGCATCAATTCACAGGCTAATTTAAAAAACAATCTAAGACTGAACGGGTGCCATATATTTCTATATGCTATTTCAACATCTGTTGTTTTCCTGCTGTTCCGAATACTGGAAACAACTTCCAGGTGAAATGTTCAACCAGTACAGCACACTGAATCAACATGTAACCTATTACAGAACTATGTAGTTGATTATGTTGTGCAGCAAACGAACAATACTGATTAAAACTGATAAATCAAACTGTGTGTTATTGTTATGTCAGGCTCACAACCTCAGAATTTCATGTCAAAACCTGGACGATAAAGCCGTGCCAAATCACGGTGATGAACAATCAAGGCTTGACACTGACAGAAAGCATTAACTCTGAATCTCAGCACCCACATGCGTCAAGCTGATGACACTCAGGCTTTCGCTAATATGCCGAGGATGAGCATGGGAACCCGCTGACCCGCAAAACAGGAATTTCCAGTTACATGCAGCTCAATCTGAGGGAATTCTCCTGCGGTCCTCTGCATTCCACTAACAGAACCAGCGTAAACAAGCTTCAGAAAGCCCAGCGCTGTGGGGCACTGCATGAATGGACTGTTCAGTGGCAGGTACGCTAGAGAAATGTTAGCGACAGCATCAATCTTACTAATGGCAGAACTCGCTAATTAGCTAGCACGCTGGCTTTGTGGGCAGGAAGACTTGTTCAAACAAACAAGCCTGCAGTCGCCTAGCGTGACCACTGCTTTGCACGGCAAGCCAGAGGGAAGAAGCAGGACACGCCCTGATCAGACACAGAGAGAGAGAGAGAGAGAGAGAGAGAGAGAGAGAGAGAGAGAGAGAGAGAGAGAGAGAGAAACAAAAGAGAGATAAGAGTTGAGAGACAAAGAGAGAGAGAGTGAAGAAGCAGGACACACCCTGGTCAGAGAGACAGAGGCTCCACTGAGACAGAGAGACAGAGAGGAAGAATAGAAAGGAGCCAAAAAGAGAGAAAAATACAGACAGAGGGGGAGAAAGAGACAGACAGAGAGAAAGAGACAGACAGACAGAGAAAGAAGATGGAGAGAGAGGAGAGGAGACAGACAGAGAGAGAGAGAGAGAGAAGAGAGAGGAGATGGAGAGAGAGAGAAGAGGAGACAGACAGAGAGAGACAAAGAGAGAGGAGACAGAGTAAGAGAGAAGAGAGAAGAGAGAGAAACAAAAAGACAGAGAGAAAGAAAAAAGAGAGAGGTAAGAGAGACAGAGGGAGTGAGAGAGACAGAGAGAGAGAAAGAAAAAAGAGAGAGATAAGAGAGACAGAGGGAGTGAGAGACAGAGAAGAGAGAGGAGACAAGAAGGAGCGAGAGGAGACAGACAGAAAGAGACAGACAGAGAGAAAGAGACATACAGTGAGAAAGAGACAGACAGACAGAGAAGAGAAAGAAGATGGAGAGAGAGGAGAGGAGACAGACAGACAGACAGACAGATAGAGAGACAAAGAGAGAGGAGACAGAGTGAGAGAGAGTAAGAAAGAAAAAAGAGATAAGAGAGACAGAGGAAGTGAAAGAGACAGAGGAAGTAAGAGAGACAGAGAAGAGAGAGGAGAGTGAGAGAAAGCAGAGAGAGAAACAAAAAAGAGAGAGGAGAGAGAGTGAGCGAGACGGTGAGAGAAGAGAGAGCTATAAGAGAGACAGAGTAAGAGTGAGAGAAAGCAGAGAGAGAAACAAAAAAGAGAGAGGAGAGAGAGTGAACGAGACGGTGAGAGAAGAGAGAGCTATAAGAGAGACAGAGTAAGAGTGAAAGAACAGAGAGAGAAACAAAAAAGAGAGAGGAGAGAGAGTGAACGAGACGGTGAGAGAAGAGAGAGCTATAAGAGAGACAGAGTAAGAGTGAGAGAGCAGAGAGAGAAACAAAAAAGAGAGAGGAGAGAGTGAACGAGACGGTGAGAGAAGAGAGAGCTATAAGAGAGACAGAGTAAGAGTGAGAGAAAGCAGAGAGAGAAACAAAAAAGAGAGGAGAGAGAGTGAACGAGACGGTGAGAGAAGAGAGAGCTATAAGAGAGACAGTAAGAGTGAGAGAGAGCAGAGAGAGAAACAAAAAAGAGAGAAGAGAGAGAGTGAACGAGACGGTGAGAGAAGAGAGAGCTATAAGAGAGACAGAGTAAGAGTGAGAGAAAGCAGAGAGAGAAACAAAAAAGAGAGGAGAGAGAGTGAACGAGACGGTGAGAGAAGAGAGAGCTATAAGAGAGACAGTAAGAGTGAGAGAGAGCAGAGAGAGAAACAAAAAAGAGAGAAGAGAGTGAACGAGACGGTGAGAGAAGAGAGAGCTATAAGAGAGACAGTAAGAGTGAGAGAAAGCAGAGAGAGAAACAAAAAAGAGAGGAGAGAGAGTGAACGAGACGGTGAGAGAAGAGAGAGCTATAAGAGAGACAGAGTAAGAGAAAGCAGAGAGAGAAACAAAAAAGAGATGAGAGAGTGTGAGCGAGACGGTGAGAGAAGAGAGAGCTATAAGAGAGACAGTAAGAGTGAGAGAAAGCAGAGAGAGAAACAAAAAAGAGAAGAGAGAGAGTGAACGAGACGGTGAGAGAAGAGAGAGCTATAAGAGAGACAGTAAGAGTGAGAGAAAGCAGAGAGAGAAACAAAAAAGAGAAGAGAGAGAGTGAGCGAGACGGTGAGAGAAGAGAGAGCTATAAGAGAGACAGTAAGAGTGAGAGAAAGCAGAGAGAGAAACAAAAAAGAGAAGAGAGAGAGTGAGCGAGACGGTGAGAGAAGAGAGAGCTATAAGAGAGACAGTAAGAGTGAGAGAAAGCAGAGAGAGAAACAAAAAAGAGAAGAGAGAGAGTGAACGAGACGGTGAGAGAAGAGAGAGCTATAAGAGAGACAGAGTAAGAGAAAGCAGAGAGAGAAACAAAAAAGAGATGAGAGAGTGTGAGCGAGGCGGTGAGAGAAGAGAGAGCTATAAGAGAGACAGTAAGAGTGAGAGAGAGCAGAGAGAGAAACAAAAAAGAGAGAAGAGAGAGAGTGAACGAGACGGTGAGAGAAGAGAGAGCTATAAGAGAGACAGAGTGAGAGCAAGAGAAAGGGAAGAGAGAGAAAAGAGGGACAGAGAGATATAAGAGAGATAGAGAAACAGAGTGAGAGAGAGAGAGATAAGAGACAGAGTGAGAGAGAGAGAGAGATAAGAGACAGAGTGAGAGAGATGGTGAGAGAAGAGAGAGAGAAACAAAAAAGAGAAGAGAGAGAGTGAGAGAAACAGTGAGAGAAGAGAGAGGAGACAGAGAGAGATATAAGAGACAAAAACAGTGAGAGAGAGCAGAGAGAAAAACAAAAAAGAGAAGAGAGTGAGAAACAGTGAGAGAAGAGAGAGCTATAAAAGAGACAGTAAGAGTGAGAAAGACAGAGAGTGAGTGAGAGAAACAGTGAGAGAAGAGAGAGGAGACAGAGAGATATAAGAGAAAAACAGTGAGAGAGAGCAGAGAGAAACAAAAAAGAGAGAGGAGAGAGAGTGAACGAGGCGGTGAGAGAAGAGAGAGCTATAAGAGAGACAGAGTAAGAGAAAGCAGAGAGAGAAACAAAAAAGAGATGAAAGAGTGTGAGCGAGACGGTGAGAGAAGAGAGAGCTATAAGAGAGACAGTAAGAGTGAGAGAAAGCAGAGAGAGAAACAAAAAAGAGAAGAGAGAGAGTGAACGAGACGGTGAGAGAAGAGAGAGCTATAAGAGAGACAGAGTAAGAGAAAGCAGAGAGAGAAACAAAAAAGAGATGAGAGAGTGTGAGCGAGACGGTGAGAGAAGAGAGAGCTATAAGAGAGACAGTAAGAGTGAGAGAGAGCAGAGAGAGAAACAAAAAAGAGAGAGGAGAGAGAGTGAACGAGACGGTGAGAGAAGAGAGAGCTATAAGAGAGACAGTAAGAGTGAGAGAAAGCAGAGAGAGAAACAAAAAAGAGAAGAGAGAGAGTGAACGAGACGGTGAGAGAAGAGAGAGCTATAAGAGAGACAGAGTAAGAGAAAGCAGAGAGAGAAACAAAAAAGAGATGAGAGAGTGTGAGCGAGACGGTGAGAGAAGAGAGAGCTATAAGAGAGACAGAGTAAGAGTGAGAGAGAGCAGAGAGAGAAACAAAAAAGAGATGAGAGAGTGTGACCGAGACGGTGAGAGAAGAGAGAGCTATAAGAGAGACAGAGTAAGAGTGAGAGAGAGCAGAGAGAGAAACAAAAAAGAGAGGAGAGAGAGTGAACGAGACGGTGAGAGAAGAGAGAGCTATAAGAGAGACAGTAAGAGTGAGAGAGAGCAGAGAGAGAAACAAAAAAGAGAGAAGAGAGAGTGAACGAGACGGTGAGAGAAGAGAGAGCTATAAGAGAGACAGTAAGAGTGAGAGAGAGCAGAGAGAGAAACAAAAAAGAGAGAAGAGAGAGAGTGAGCGAGACGGTGAGAGAAGAGAGAGCTATAAGAGAGACAGAGTAAGAGTGAGAGAGAGCAGAGAGAGAAACAAAAAAGAGAGGAGAGAGAGTGAACGAGACGGTGAGAGAAGAGAGAGCTATAAGAGAGACAGTAAGAGTGAGAGAGAGCAGAGAGAGAAACAAAAAAGAGAGAAGAGAGAGTGAACGAGACGGTGAGAGAAGAGAGAGCTATAAGAGAGACAGAGTGAGAGCAAGAGAAAGAGAAGAGAGAGAAAAGAGAGACAGAGAGATATAAGAGAGATAGAGAGACAGAGTGAGAGAGAGAGAGATAAGAGACAGAGAAAGATATGGTGAGAGAAGAGAGAGAGAAACAAAAAAAAGAAGAGAGAGAGTGAGAGAAACAGTGAGAGAAGAGAGAGGAGACAGAGAGAGATATAAGAGACAAAAACAGTGAGAGAGAGCAGAGAGAAAAACAAAAAAGAGAAGAGAGTGAGAAACAGTGAGAGAAGAGAGAGCTATAAGAGAGACAGTAAGAGTGAGAAAGACAGAGAGTGAGTGAGAGAAACAGTGAGAGAAGAGAGAGGAGACAGAGAGATATAAGAGAAAAACAGTGAGAGAGAGCAGAGAGAGAAACAAAAAAGAGAGAGGAGAGAGAGTGAGAGAGATGGTGAGAGAAGAGAGAGCTATAAGAGAGACAGAGTAAGAGTGAGAGAGAGCAGAGAGAGAAACAAAAAAGAGATGAGAGAGTGTGAGCGAGACGGTGAGAGAAGAGAGAGCTATAAGAGAGACAGTAAGAGTGAGAGAAAGCAGAGAGAGAAACAAAAAAGAGAAGAGAGAGAGTGAACGAGACGGTGAGAGAAGAGAGAGCTATAAGAGAGACAGAGTAAGAGAAAGCAGAGAGAGAAACAAAAAAGAGATGAGAGAGTGTGAGCGAGACGGTGAGAGAAGAGAGAGCTATAAGAGAGACAGTAAGAGTGAGAGAGAGCAGAGAGAGAAACAAAAAAGAGAGAGGAGAGAGAGTGAACGAGACGGTGAGAGAAGAGAGAGCTATAAGAGAGACAGTAAGAGTGAGAGAAAGCAGAGAGAGAAACAAAAAAGAGAAGAGAGAGAGTGAACGAGACGGTGAGAGAAGAGAGAGCTATAAGAGAGACAGAGTAAGAGAAAGCAGAGAGAGAAACAAAAAAGAGATGAGAGAGTGTGAGCGAGACGGTGAGAGAAGAGAGAGCTATAAGAGAGACAGAGTAAGAGTGAGAGAGAGCAGAGAGAGAAACAAAAAAGAGATGAGAGAGTGTGACCGAGACGGTGAGAGAAGAGAGAGCTATAAGAGAGACAGTAAGAGTGAGAGAAAGCAGAGAGAGAAACAAAAAAGAGAAGAGAGAGGGTGAACGAGACGGTGAGAGAAGCGAGAGCTATAAGAGAGACAGAGTAAGAGTGAGAGAGAGCAGAGAGAGAAACAAAAAAGAGATGAGAGAGAGTGAACGAGACGGTGAGAGAAGAGAGACAGAGTAAGAGAAAGCAGAGAGAGAAACAAAAAAGAGATGAGAGAGAGTGAACGAGACGGTGAGAGAAGAGAGACAGAGTAAGAGTGAGAGAGAGCAGAGAGAGAAACAAAAAAGAGAAGAGAGAGAGTGAACGAGACGGTGAGAGAAGCGAGAGCTATAAGAGAGACAGAGTAAGAGTGAGAGAGAGCAGAGAGAGAAACAAAAAAGAGATGAGAGAGAGTGAACGAGACGGTGAGAGAAGAGAGACAGAGTAAGAGAAAGCAGAGAGAGAAACAAAAAAGAGATGAGAGAGAGTGAACGAGACGGTGAGAGAAGAGAGACAGAGTAAGAGTGAGAGAGAGCAGAGAGAGAAACAAAAAAGAGATGAGAGAGTGAACGAGACGGTGAGAGAAGAGAGAGCTATAAGAGAGACAGAGTAAGAGTGAGAGAGAGCAGAGAGAGAAACAAAAAAGAGATGAGAGAGAGTGAACGAGACGGTGAGAGAAGAGAGACAGAGTAAGAGAAAGCAGAGAGAGAAACAAAAAAGAGATGAGAGAGAGTGAACGAGACGGTGAGAGAAGAGAGACAGAGTAAGAGTGAGAGAGAGCAGAGAGAGAAACAAAAAAGAGAAGAGAGAGAGTGAACGAGACGGTGAGAGAAGAGAGACAGAGTAAGAGTGAGAAAGACAGAGGGGTGAGTGTGTGAACGAGAACAGTTTCAGTCAGTTCCAGTGACGCTGTCACATTTCTTTTTCGTTTTCTTTTCTTACCACCTCGTGTATTTATCTTTTTATCACTTTCAGGTGTAAAAACATGCATGAAGTCTGAGACTGACGTGCTGGAAAGAACAGGTGATGTGAAATACGAGGTGGTTTAACTGAAAGCTCTGCTGGTGAGATCTGGTCAGCTGCCAGAAGAGAACTGCCCTTGTGTTCATTTCTATAATCAGTTCATTGAAGCAGTGGTTTCCAAACAGGGGTACACGCAGTGCACAGGGGTACACAAAATAAGTTATATCTACTCTCTACATGATCTACTCTTCATTTCATTCCATCAGCTAGCCATGCTATACACAGGTGTCCTCTCAATACAGGCAACACAAACAGCTCTGCCAGTTCTGCTCTCCGCTCGCCAACTCCTGAGTAATCACTGACGCTGCTATGAGCGCATCTCTGAATACTGAGTGTAACAAAAAGCCAGAGTCCAGAAAGCACTGTGCACAGGTATGTGTGCATGGGCAATGAGTCGATGCTGTAACAGCACAACAAATCTGGGCTCTTAACAGAGAATTTCATATAAACAGCTGTGTTCTGGGTGTTTCTCTTCAGCCCAACTACCTTACAGTTCATTCATTAGTAAATATATCAACGCTATCCAATTAAACATCTCCATTTGTGTCGATTTTAAGTTATTATTTGAACACGCCAATGGCCGTTGACACTGTGTGACAATGTCATGCTGAATGGACCAATAGAAGTCCTCCAAAACAACTCCAAAATTCTGGTTCCATTGACTTACATTGAAAGTAAAGTATGTTTTTGGTCTCTCTTGTGCTTGTTACATTCAAATGGTGTCATTATTCAGCCCCGCTTACCATATACACCACCACTCAAAAGTTTAGGATCACTTTGGAATTTCAATTCATGCAATTTTCATGTAATTCACAAACAATATTGTCCATTTCACACTTAATGTAAGTGTATCAGATGATTTTTAATGAATAAAAATGTTTGTATTAAAGTATATTTTTATATAGAGGCTTATTTAGCATATAGTTCTATTATCAGCAATTCTCAGTCCTCTGTCTAAATCTCCTGGTACGACCACCAATCCAAGTTAAGGATGTTATTGGACTAATTGGTTGTTAAGACACTCTTGTTCAATTGTGATGCACAGCTGAAAAACATTCTACTAATAAGTGAGTATAAAAGGGAACAACATTCTAGGTTAGTTTAGTATCTGAAGATCAGCAGTTGATGGCTTGCTGACCGACTCACAATGTCCAGAAAGAAACAACTTTCTTTAGAGACCCGTCAGTCTATTGTTGTGTTAAGGAAGAAGATACTCCATTAAAAACAAGAACATTTCACTGTGATCTCAAACTTTTGAGCGGTAGTGTAGGTGCACTTTGTAGTGCTACAAGTACAGACTGTAGGTCATCAGTCTCTCTGCCTCCTTTAACCCTGGTTTTCAACAGTCAGGACCCCAACAGAGCAGGTATTATTAGGGAGGTGGATCATTCTCAGCACTGCAGTGACTCTGACGTGGTGGTGGCTGTGTTAGTGTGTGTGGTGTCCACTCACTGTCCACTCTATTAGACACTAATACCATGCTGGTCCAGCTAGGAGACTAAAGAAGTCAGAGATGCTCACTCATCTGTTGTGGCCGTTGGTCATTTTCTAGTCCTTCATTAGTGTCACAGGACGCTGTTGTCTGAATAGTTTGGGTTAGTGGACTATTCTCACTCCAGCAGTGACACCGAGGTGTTTAAAACTCCAACAGCTCTGCTGTGTCTGATCCACTCACACCAGCATAACACACACTAACACAACACCATCTGCAGTGTCACTGCAGTGCTGAGGATGTCCCACCACCCAAATAATAATAATAATAATAATAATAATAATAAGAAGAAGAAGAAGAAGAAGAAGAAGAATATTGTAAGTTAAGCTAAGGAGATGGACAATGCATGAAGGTGTACCTAATAATAATAATAATAATAATAATAATAATAATAATAATAATGAAAGTTAAGCCAAGAAAATGGACAATGCATGAAGGAGGTGTACCTAATAATAATAATAATAATAATAATAATAATAATAATAATAATAATAATAATAATAATAATAATAATAATAATAAAAGTCAAGCCAAGAAAATGGACAATGCATGAAGGAGGTGTATCTAATAATAATAATAATAATAATAATAATAATAATAATAATAATAATAATAATAATAATAATAATAATAATAAAAGTTAAGCCAAGAAAATGGGCAATGCATGAAGGAGGTGTATCTAATAATAATAATAATAATAATAATAATAATAATAATAATTATTATTATTATTATTATTATTATAGTAATAATAATGTAAGTTAAGCTAAGGAGATGGACAATGCATGAAGGAGATGTACATAATAATAATAACAATAATAATAATAATAATAATAATAATAATAATAATAATAATAATAATAATAATAATGAAAGTTAAGCCAAGAAAATGGACAATGCATGAAGGAGGTGTACCTAATAATAATAATAATAATAAGAATAATAGTTAAGCCAAGAAAATGGACAATGCATGAAGGAGGTGTATCTAATAATAATAATAATAATAATAATTATTATTATTATTATTATTATAGTAATAATAATGTAAGTTAAGCTAAGGAGATGGACAATGCATGAAGGTGTACCTAATAATAATAATAATAATAATAATAAAAATAATAATGAAAGTTAAGCCAAGAAAATGGACAATGCATGAAGGAGGTGTACCTAATAATAATAATAATAATAATAATAATAATAATAATAATAATGAAAGTTAAGCCAAGAAAATGGACAATGCATGAAGGAGGTGTACCTAATAATAATAATAATAATAACAATAATAATAACAATAATAATAATAATAATATTGTAAGTTAAGCTAAGAAAATGGACAATGCAGGTGTACCTAATGAAGTGGCCGGTGTGTGTGTGTGTGTGTGTGTGTGTGTGTGTGTGTGTGTGTGTGTATGTATATATATATATATGATGGGCCAAAACACTATAAAAGAACAAGTGAATAACTGACTCATAACAAACACATGTCAGATACATGTCAGAGTGTGGGATATATTAGTCTGGGACACTGAGCGAATAGTCAGCTCCTGTCATGAACGTGTGGAGATGTGCAGGTGTGAAGACCTGAGTGACTGTCAGAGCTAAAGTGTTCTGACCAGACTACTGGACCATCTCCGCAATGCCAATTACCTGCTCTTAGTCGCCAGTGCTGAGTATATACCGACAGTGGAGCAATGAGGGACCTACTAAACATCTGCTATCAATCTTCTCCTGCACGCAGAGGCCCAACAGCATGTTAGAAAGCTGGTTATAATGTAATGACATTTCTACCCTCCCCCCCAAGACACATGCGTGCTGCAACAAACTGCCCCACAGGCGCATGTTCCCTTCAGGGACCTGCTGAGTCAGCCGTTACCTCTCTGTGGCTCAGGAGCCGCTCCAGATCGGCAGCCATGTTGTTTTTCACCTGCAGCAGGGCTGTTTTCTCCTTCTTCAATGCACTGCAGGACGAAAACAAACAAAAGGGGTTTCAAGTTATCGGCATCTTTAAACTGCAGAAAGAGTTTCATTATTATAGTGTAACAAATTACCATGAACATCTATATCAGCACTGTTTCATTCATTCATATTTAATGTATCTCCAGTATCTCCTCGAACAAACCATATGGCTCAGAAAGTGGGTCAATCAAATTTCATCACTTTACCATGCGAGCCCACACTTTTAGTCCGGGGCAAAGTGATAACTCTTGGATAAACCACACTTCAAGCTTTCGGTATTGAGAGATTGAGAGAGAGAGAGAGAGAGAGAGAGAGAGGAGAAAATCAAGCTTGCTTCAGGTGTTTCTGTCCATCCTTCCATTGCAAGGGCGTAGATTCGCTCTTGACATTGGTGACTGGTGGGGGCTTATGTACCCCTCCACCCCACCAATTGCCTTTTCTGTTGTTGTTGTTTTCTATTTGCTCTGTGATAAAACTATAAAGGACTGATATACTACTCATGCTATTGCACGGGCTTTTAAACTACTCAGAATTTATGAGTTATGTAATATTAAATTAACTGACAGTTGGTAGTTAGTTGTCAGTTAATTTCCAAACCATGTTATTTACAACTACAGACGATGTTAGCCTGCTGTGTGCCAAAGCCTTGCATCACCATTAACCTTATTATTTATGATGGACTCATTTAATTAGTGAACTAGACTTTAAATGACTTACACGTTTCTTTGAAAAATAGCTCTTTATGTCCATCTTTTTCTTTTTTGCTGCCATTCACTCGCTTTTAACACCCATGTGATTGTTAGGACATAGTTCCTAAGGTAAAGACTAAGCATGGGGAAGCAGGGTTTAGTTACTGTGCTGCTGTTAAATGGAATCAGTTGAGCGAGAGTGTTAGAAGAGCCCCAACACTGGACACCTTTAAACCCAGACTGAAAACATTCCTGTTTGAGCAGCTCAGTTTAAAACTCTTACTCTTACTGAACTGTTATTAATTTTAAAACTCTTTCTTCCTTTTTTGTTTCATTTTCTTTCTTGTAAATATTTTCTCAGCACACAGTCCAACAGCTCTTTTAAACCTTATTCTTATTTCCTACTTCTAGCTTGCTATAACCATCTGAGTACCACACTCAAGAAAAACAGCCTCAGCGTATTTATTTCTTTTAACTGATTTATTTTAATGCTTTGTTTCTCATTTCATTATTTATGTAAAGCCCTCTATACACATAAACCTGCCTTGCCTTGTCATGTGTCCCCCACGTTGCACCCGAGTCTTACACAGTGAGTCTCATATGACTGGAAAGCTTTCCTTCCAGTTTTGAGGCTGCTTGCAACCAAACGTAGCTACAGAGAGTCACGTGACCGCAGGGAACGGCACAGCCAATCACACCGGCCATATGTGTTACGGGGAGGTAGGACTCGAGTAGAGAAGGTGATTTAAGCCTTTCTGCACCTCTAGGTGAACGACACGTTGACAGATCAGGGTTTTTTTTGGAGGGGATCAAATTATTGGGAGGGGGGACAATTCAGTAATCGCTGGACATTTGTAGGGACACGTCACTTCCATCCATGCTAATTCTACACCCTTCTTCCACTGTAAGAATACAACTCTGACCACTCCAGAGTCCCGGCCTCAACATGGACAACAACTGAATGCGTTTGGATTACACGTCAAATACAACCAACCTTGAAGACGCTGTGACAAAGACAGAGGGTGGACACTAAAAGCTGTCTAGGCGTTAGTGTACCTTTCTGCTGTAAACTAAACAAATTGAAATGAATCTGATGAAGGGTGGACTGTATAGTATAAAAACATCACTCTAATTCCTCTCGCTGGGCGAGGCGTGAGATTCAGCTAACCTTCTGGCAGTTCAGATAAAAGGCTGAAGTTGGGCAGCCAATGCTTTAGCGCAATGAGAACAAGTTCTTTGGCATTTTCTTTGTTATGCTAATGTGTAGCTGTTGGATGTGAATTGGTTAACGCACAGTTTAATGCAAATATTACGCCCACACTTAAACAGCTTTTCAACTGAAAATCCCTACTGCTTTAGTAATCTGCCTCACCGCTGCACCCAGATTAATGCTCATCAGAATTAACATACAACGTAAGAACGCAAACTATAACAAAGAGGAGGTGGATAGGAAAGAGATGATCCAGCCTTGATGAAATATTAAACATTTAATATATTAATATAACTAAAATATTAAAGAATAATACTTCCGACTTGCTTTAACGGCTTGAAATTGAAAGTTCAACCCAGAAAACTAGAGTGCATGACAGGTGCAGGTGTGCACTCACTAGACATGGGCTTTCAGTGACACCCCCACTAAATCAGTGGCCAATAAATAAAGCGGAGACAACTCTGAGTACCCAGGACCTCCGGGCCCTGGCCTCTCCAGGTGCAAGCAGGAGAAAGAAAAAAAAAAAACAAAAAAAAAAATTCAGGTTGATCAGAGAGAAGTTAAGTTTAACTACTTTGCTATGAAGTCCAGATTGAGGACCCACAGTTCTTCTCAAAGGTTGGCAAACCTGGATCAGTTCTGGGTTCATGTCGAGTCAGAAACAGCCCCTGTGGGACAATCGAGAAAAAGCTTGAGCTAACAGGCTGTTTCCGTAGTAAAGAAAACGATCTGTTAGCTCAGCGCTCTACCCTCCAGCGCGGCCCATTAAGCCCGGGCAGCGCATGAGAAGACCTGCCCACATTAGTCTGCCTAAAGGGCAGGCAGCGGAGAGGGAAGTAGGTGAGAAAGGGAGCTTGTGTCGGAGATGAAGAAATAATAAAGCCAAGTACTTGAAATCAAATCATTTACCCGTGAAATCTTTCTGTAATTACCCCTACACGCTTCCCACCCGGGGATGAACTACAGCAACACCATATTAACCACAGTTTCAGGCAGGAGCTCATTTACAGAGCTGGGCTATTACAGAACAGCACATCCTAACTTTCATCAACTCCAGATAAATAAGGAGCATTAAAGGAGATGAAAATCAAGAGATGAAACTATTAGCACACCAATTCACAGACACCAGTTTACAGTGATGATTATGAGTCATCAAAGATACTGAACGCTGATAAATTTGATGTTTATGGGGTAACTCACAAGAACATTCCACAATTATTAAAGAAATAAAGTGCATTGAGCTTTAGATAGTACACTTATTCTAAAAAGTGAAGCAGAAACACAGTCCGGACCACGTGATTTGTATAACAGTAGCTTAACAAAGCCTGACTGGACAAATTACTGTTGGGCACTTCAAGATTTGAATGTTTTAGTTTCCAACCAAAAAGCTACAGTTAAGATTTACTTATTTATATGCGCCTTTTACAACCGATGTTACCGCAAAGCAGCTTTACAGACAAATCGGGGCCCAACCCCCCAATGAGTAAGCCAGGGAAAAGCCCCCTTAGATCAAGAGGAAGAAGCCTCGAGAGGAACCAGACTCAAAAAGAGGAACCCATCCTCCCTCTGGTCTACTGGTTAGCAAAACCAGTACAAACACAGTAAGAATAAGAGAGACTACTTTGTGCAGAGATGAATACAGAGGCAGAAAGGAGGAAAAGAAAGGACTGATTAGTCTTTGATGAAGTAAGCAGACAGAATCTTAGAAGGTGCCAGTGGTGCGGAGGAGAGTTTTCCACAAAGCACTGGACAACATTAAGTTCCGTGATGGGAAAACTGGTCTGGAACTAGGGCTGGGGCGACACGTAGACGCAGTCGATTACGAAATCACGTGAAGAAGCATAACGTGCGTCAAGGCTGTTCTCGAAACCACAGGAGCTATAAAACACACAGAGCTGCTTCTCAAACGGCTGTCTGCCAAATATATAGTCCACAAACTGTCCGAGTTCTTGTGTGAGGCGCATAGGCTACGTGTCATTTGTGCCTTCAAAACCCCATTCAAAGTGTAGACTCTCAGTATTTAACCATTTATAGATGGAGAGATAGACATGTATTTAAGGTACCCTGCCATGTGTTTTCCTCATACTTCTGAGCATATATATATATATATATATATATATATATATATATATATATATATATATATATATACACATACACACTACAGCTCAAAAGTTTGGGATCACAGTGAAATGTTCTTGTTTTAATGGAGTATCTTCTTCCTTAACACAACAATGGACTGACGGGTCTCTAAAGAAAGTTGTTTCTTTCTGGTCATTTTGAGTCGGTCAGCAACACATCAAATGCTGATGCTTCAGATACTAAACTAACCTAGAATGTTGTTCTCCCTTTTATACTCACTTATTAGTAGAATGTTGTTCAGTGTCCAAACAACCAATTAGTCCAATAACATCCTTAACTTGGATTGGTGGTCGTACCAGGAGATTTAGACAGAGGACTGAGAATTACTGATAATAGAACTATATGTAAAATAAGCCTCTATACAAAAATAGACTTTAATACAAAATGTTTATTCTTCAAATCATCATCAATACACTTACAATAATTGTGAAATGGACAGTATTGTTTGTGAATTGCATAAAAATTGATACAAAAAAGATACAAAAATTTAATTCCTAACACTCACAATAGAGTAATATAAAAATTAGTCATTAGATTAATCGACTAATTGAAAAATTGAAATTAATCGATTAAGAAATCAATAATTAGGTGCAGCCCTATCCAGAATGCAGGTGACCAGGGGCACCCAGTAACAGTCTGAAGCAGCAGCATCAGATCACAGGATGAGCAGCTAAGCTTGCAGAGGCTAAATAAAACATAACTAGAATAAACCCCCATGACTTCTTAACATAGTCTTACACGTTTGTTTCAACCATTACCTGCTTTTATTGAAGAAACACCTACTTTTCTCAAAGACAGCATATTAGATATATAAGTATGTAGCAGCAGAATGGAGCTCTGTTTATTAATATGATAAACGTTAAGTAGAGGTGTACAATGGCCATGACCATCTGCAATTACTGTAATTACCTCTGCTCTGAAGAGACCTATAAGCCTTTAGAGGTTATGGAGCAACACACTATTTTTCTTTTCCTCTTCCTTCTCTCTTTTTTTTAAAACAAACACCATTGTCATAGCTGCACCCAAAAAAGATCTCCGTCAGATTTTGGTTTGAATATGTTTTTAGATCATTTTAACTTGTCTTTCAGTCCTATGTGTGTGTGTCATCAGTTACTTGGTAACACGCGACAAATATTTATGACTTACATTGCATAGTTTCAGATTTCCTAACTTAAGACGGGATGATGTAAGACAAGCGTCTGTAAGGTGAATTTGTGAGAAATGGTATCTCTGGAAGTTGACGGAACATTAGAAGGCGATTCTGCAGCACACCCTAAAGTGCTGCAGCATTGCAACACGCATTACCTTATAAACAAATGAGTTTGCTGGGGCTGTGCCCAAACGAGACGTAAGCAGTGCTGCCACAAAATGAAAATAGCATCTTACTGTAAGCGCAGGCTCTGAAGAGCTCCTAGGAAAATATTAATATACTATGATATTAATATACAAGATACTATGTTCCAGCAGGACCACAACATTCCTAGCTTGCACCTTATTAAACACATCTTATTAAAGACATTCTTCGACGGCAGCGGGGATGTTTAAATGCTCTAACAATAACAGCGGTGAACTTTAATTCTGTGGTTTCTCAGATTACTAGCTGACAATTCCCAGCACATACAGAAAAGGCAGAAATATAGAAGGGAAATCTGACAGAAATTTGCAAAAGTTAATTATATACAGTTTTTTTTAATGCATTAATAGCCAAGATAAAGGCGTTTACACTTTGTCCACAGGAGCCCACAGCACTACACATTTATTTATTTATTTATTTTTTTAACTTTATTTTTATTGGTACATCATAGGAACAGGCAGTCACAGATTATAATTATAGCAAAAGGGGGGGGGGGTTAAATAAAAAGAAATAAAATAAATCGATTTTAAAAAATAAAATAAATAATAATAAAATAATAAATAAATAATAAAAAAGGTGAGATAGCTTGACATCTGATCAGGGATTAGTCCTGGCTGAGTCTAGTACTACACATTTGAAGAGCATTATTAATTTAAAATGCTTCTTTTGAATACTAATATTTTATATATTCAGCTATTTATTGTGTATGAGTCCAGCTGAGTATTTGAATCTGGAAACGAAACATTATGTGGTGACCAAATAAATATTCTAGCAATGTGAACTCAAGCATTCTGACAGAAAAAGGCTTATTAACAGGTCAACCTGTTGGAAAAAATAAAAAATAAATGTAAGACTACACTACGCAGAGCATGGATAGGTCAACCAACCAATGGCAAGTCCAGCTTCCCATAGTTACTGCTGCTATGTCCATCAAAGTTTGATTGCTGATTGGGCACTTTGCACATATCAGTATTACAATAAATAAAAACTAAAAACAATCAGGAATTTTAGTTCAGTGTGTGTCTGTTTAGCCATTAGACCTGACTACCTGTTGCATGAGCTTACCTCACTTCCTCCTCCAGCTCTGAGAGGCGCTCTTTCAGCGACTGGATCTGCGTGTCCCGCTGACGAACCGTTCCTATCAGGTAACCGTGCGGCTGCTGGGACTGCTGAAGAAGCTGATTGGCTGTCTGGAGCTGGAACAAATAAAACAAGCCGCGGTTACTGGCTGACAAATATGACTGTCAAACGAATCGACTAACGTATTGAAATTAAGCCTTAATTAGAGTGTCCGAAGTGTTTTTGTATAGGTTTTTCAGATGAAGTCATACTTATTTACATATTAATATCACAGCACACACTTAGAAAGAGCTTTGGTTCAATGTTTGGTCTTAAGTGCAAAAGCAGCATTATACTGATGAAGATATGATGACAAAGTCACATTCTTAGAGGTTTTGACTAAGTTCTCTTTGAATATTCTTTCAACAATCAGATACCCACAATCATGGATGTGTCCAAAGCACAACTGAGGTTACAAAATGTTCTTCCATACACTTTGGGCACAGACAGACATTTACTCAAATCCCCCAAACTTTGTCTTTTTTACCATTATTACAAAGCATACCCCCCCACCCCTTCCTTCCCCGTCCACCAAGACATAAACTAAAGACACATCAGGTCTAAAGAGAACACCTGATGCTATAACAGCAGCTCCAACTCAAAAGGTCTATATGGTATATATAGTGCATATTCTACATATTTCCACTAGAGAGGTCTCAAAATAATGTATCCTTACTATATTACCTAGGGTTGGGTATCGCCACTGATTTTCCGGATCGATTCGATCCCGATTCACAAGATCCAAATTAAATTCGAGTTCCGATTCGATTCAATTCAATATTGATACATTTAGGGATCCTTCAGTTACAATAATATAAAGGAACAGCTCAGGCTGGTTCCAGCCAGTGGTTAGAGTTAGCTGAATGCTGTGCGCGAGCTTCCAACTACATCAAGAAACCGGCATTCAAGACAATGCTTTGTAATGGATAAAGATAAATATGTATACTGTAGGAGTTCAAGTGAGAAGGCAAAGTTGACTTTATAACCAAAATCCTGAGGAGGGAAACTTTATTTTCTACTGAAACAGAATCATTAAACCAACTCCCCATTTATGTCGAGAGTCGACTCACCACCATGAGCCCTTTCCTCAGCCCGAACTTAAAGGGTCAGCAACAGCCTGCTTAACACAGTGTATGTATGTGAAAACTGTTCAAACTATACTGCCCCCATATATATATATATATATATATATATATATATATATATATATATATATATATATATATATACGTGTGTGTATGTGTGTGTGTTAATACAGTTGTGTAATGTTCTATAGTACATTTGTCTATTTGTCTGAAATAAATCAGGATAAAAAACAATTTAAGAAAAACTTTAATTTTTTTATCTTCACTTAAAGTAAAAAGGCAATAGTAATTTGATTTATATCGTGATATATATCGATATCGACTGATTTGAAAAAAATGATCGTGATAAGATTTTTTCCCAAATCGCCCAGCCCTATATATGATAAAGTTAAATATAGTTAAATAAGAATATTTTTTAAGTATAATAGTAAGTAGTATATGTGTAAGCTCATGTGTAATCTGTTGAAAGCTTCAACTTCCAGTTGTTATGAGCTCCAGTCTTCGATGCGTGACGATGCTCAATTATACCCTTTATTGGGGGGAATGTAAACTGATAGGCGAGAAGCCGCAGCAGGACATGACCATAACAGACAGATCTGGCTGACTCTGAGGGTGGGGTTAAGCCTGCATGGGTGGCAAGGCGAGCAACGTGTAAAACTCTGAGTCGGAGAGTGAATCACACGAAGCGTCAATCAAACGCAGCTCGCAATCAAAAGGCCGGCTTTGCCGTGACCGGCCTTCACCGCATCAGCCGGAGCCCACTAGCCGTAGATCATCCGCCCTATTGGACGAGAGCTCACAGCATTGTGAAAAAGTGACGCGTCACGTGTCTGGTAAACGTGAGCTGTGTAAACACAACACGGAGGCATGGGCCAAATACAACATGTCAACACAGACGCTGCTTAAGCACGACTCTTTGTGAGAATATCGAGCATGACAGTTATGCTCGGCTGTGATCCTTTCTCTTTTTTTTCCTTCTCTCTCTCTCTCTCTCTATCTCTCTTTTTTTAAATAAGCCCTCTTTCGCCTCACGTGTCGTGCATGAGAAGAGCAGAGAGTGCTGAGGTGCCAGCCAAGTTCTTTCACTGCGAGAAGCAATTACTTATTCCTCCCTCTGGCCATTCACCATCACCCGAGTGCGCGAGAACAAGCGCTCGCGCCTTCAGCATCTTCATCTTGCCGAGAACGCTCGCATACCTAAAAAAACTGCATTGCGTAACAGGATAACAATAATTACCTTGGCGACAATCTATCATTAAATTTTATGTGTGCTGGAAGAAAAAAAAACAAAAAAAAAAACAAGCCAGCAATCTCTACCTACTTATACGCTCAGATCATAACACAAGGCACAACATGAACCCGGAGATTCGGCACCGCTCTAGGAGAGCAACAAGTGTCGACTTGCGCCGGCTCTCGGTCCAAGTTGACTCCGGGCGACTCCTCTACAGGCACCGAGTGGCGAGGAAGGGTAAATGTCAGAGGTACGCCACATCAAAGAGCGAGAGACTCCCTGAAGAGTGTCAGCGGTAGAGTTAATGGTGTCTTAGTGCTTAAGGGAACAAATTAAAACCTTAAAACACAAAAACTTTAAAAAGTGAAGGTACACTGAGAACTCAGGTAAACGCGTTGGCCCTCTCTGAAGCTAAAGCTGCGCTCCCAGCCAATCCAGGAACATTAAAGCTGATCTGGGGCCTGTTAGCCTTTATCCTGATGCCGGTTTCTGCAGTACTGATATCACTGATGATTTGCAATATGCAAATGAGATTATTACTACACACTTTCTTGTTAGGGACCGAATCGGATGTTCTTTAAGTGTTAAATGAACCGAGGCATTCAAATAATCCAACAACCCAAGATCACAAACACAACCACGGTGGAAATCACTCGCCATACAGTCGTACGCAAAGATTCGGGTCTAAGTAAATATTAGGCTCATGCAACCTCTACAGAGAATAGACGTCTGCATTCCTTTTTATCTGAATAAAATAAATAAATAAATTATAATAAAAATAAAAAGAAATAATAATCATAATAGAAAATGCATTACATAAAGTGTGGGAAGAGGTTTTTCAACAAATAAATAAAAACTGTGCACTAATATAGACAAACAGTCTAAGACTACACTGAACACTTGGTAATATTTTTGTATTTAAACCTGCAAATAAGTCAGTACGTTCTACAAGCTTCAGCATCTTGAAAACTGTCAAACAAAGAAAAATAAAATAAAGAATTTTTTTTTAATGCGGAACTATTCCAAAGTTTACTATACAAACCGAAGCAAAGCAGATATCTCTCACTGACCATGCCAAACCCCCGAAATACAAAATATTTTTTTATTCTTACCATTGAAACACTCATTCATTCACGCAGAGTGGATCTGATCTACTGCTTAAAAGACTTTTGCACAAACTAGTGGAGTCTACGCCAGAACCACTGAACACTGGAAAAGGATGAGACACCAAACACTGAGTAATTCTGAAATTCATGTAAACATTTAAGAAATTTTACTCAAAGTATTACGCTGACATCATTTGTAATTAATAACTGCATTAAAAAATAAAATGGAATGCAACTGTTCTGAAACTCCTGACCGGTAGTGTACTAAAACTCCTGACCGGTAGTGTACTAAAACTCCTGACCGGTAGTGTACTAAAACTCCTGACTGGTAGTGTACTAAAACTCCTGACCGGTAGTGTACTAAAACTCCTGACCGGTAGTGTACTAGAACTCCTGACCGGTAGTGTACTAGAACTCCTGACCGGTAGTGTACTAGAACTCCTGACCGGTAGTGTACTAGAACTCCTGACTGGTAGTGTACTAGAACTCCTGACCGGTAGTGTATTAAAACTCCTGACCGGTAGTGTATTAAAACTCCTGACCGGTAGTGTATTAAAACTTCTGACCGGTAGTGTACTAAAACTCCTGACCGGTAGTGTATTAAAACTTCTGACCGGTAGTGTACTAAAACTCCTGACCGGTAGTGTATTAAAACTCCTGACCGGTAGTGTATTAAAACTTCTGACTGGTAGTGTATTAAAACCTCTGACTGGTAGTGTATTAAAACTTCTGACTGGTAGTGTATTAAAACTCCTGACTGGTAGTGTATTAAAACTTCTGACTGGTAGTGTATTAAAACCTCTGACTGGTAGTGTATTAAAACCTCTGACTGGTAGTGTATTAAAACTTCTGACTGGTAGTGTATTAAAACCTCTGACTGGTAGTGTATTAAAACTTCTGACTGGTAGTGTATTAAAACCTCTGACTGGTAGTGTATTAAAACTTCTGACTGGTAGTGTATTAAAACTTCTGACCGGTAGTGTATTAAAACTTCTGACTGGTAGTGTACTAAAACTCCTGACTGGTAGTGTATTAAAACTCCTGACTGGTAGTGTATTAAAACTTCTGACTGGTAGTGTACTAAAACTCCTGACTGGTAGTGTATTAAAACTTCTGACCAGTAATGATCTAAAACTTTTCCCCTCTGTTGGCTATTCTGGACAGCACACAGTATTTCTCCAGTTTTAGTCGCCTTGTTAATCTCCTAGTTTTCCACTAATTATTTAAAAGTAGTGATATTAGAGCAGCTTAGAATCATTTTATACTTTTTAAACCGACCACACTGGCTTTAAGGTACTGAAAATATTATTTTTTAAACGTTTACAGGGATTTTAACATTTAAACAGCATGAAAAGGCCAAAAGTGTTGCGAGCCAATCTTTAAAATGAATTAGAAATCACAAAACATTTTTCTTTCTATCACAGACTACTTCTGACAGAAGTGTGGTATCAGGAAAGGTATTTAGGTTAATATTCACATATCCTGCTGCCGAACAGTAACATAATCAAACAGTGAGGAACAGTGACTACACAGTAATTGCTGATTATACGAGGACACAAACTGGGTAGTTCAAATTTTATACATCACATGCCCTCAGTGCTGTAGTCTGGAGTTCGGTTCCCCACTTGGGTGCCACCTTACACTATACTAATAGGAGTCATTGAGCAAGACACTAGGCACTACCTTCGTCTGACTCTGAAAATGCAAACTGTAAGTGGAGAACAGCGTAGGCCCAATGCCGTAAACGTTGCTTAATGTGACCAGGGACACAAACTAGCCACTAATTAGGGAAAAAGATCAATGCTGATCTCAGGTAGTCGAACAATTCATTTGGATAGGCCTCCAAATCCCTATTTACATATAACTTACAGGTTTCAGTAACAAATTCTATAGAAACATTATAAAATACACTCACAAAAATCTTCATCTTCACATAACTTCTATATTTGTATAGTTTTTTTGGCCCTTAGCCCACCTCAGACTTTGCACATTGGGTCTACCCCAAATCACTCTTAACAGTTCAGACAGTGACGAATTTATATGCAATATTTACTTACTATAAATTTTAGTATGTGCTCTATTAATTTAAAATTACTCTTTAATCTACTCTTATCATCTTATTATAACTATGCATCATTGAATACACACATTATTCAGGACTGAAGTAAACAGCCCACATGCAGTAACCCCCTAAAATAGCTTTTGTTCTATTTAATGAATAGGTTTACTCAGGGCTGAGTACTGATGTCACAGAACTGCAACAGCAGCAGAAATCTTTTAAAATGAAGTCATCCGAGCAGCACAATGCAAACTAAATCTGATAATCGTAAACAAATACACTTTTAAGCAGCATAATTATTCAGCAAGAAAGGAGTGAGGACTAAAAACCGGAGGGTAATTCAACATGCGGCTGACTCATCGTGAGAGCCCGTGTGAACTTTCGGGAGTTTCTGCGTTTGAGCAAACACAGGCAGCTGACTGCTGTTGCCTGTGAGCTGCCGTAGCGCGGCGTTTCAGAGACACACCGAGCAGACAGAACTGACTGTGACTGAAAGTTCTGTTATGTGCAGGACACGATATTTATTATAATATATAATATATATATATATATATATATACATTATAATATACAGGACTGTGGGAAAGTCTCAGGCTTCTGTGAACGTAATATGTAAAGTAAGTTTGGGCAGTAAACACAAACTGCACTCAAATTTGTGAATCAAACATGTACGCCACTGGACAAAAGTTTTAGTACATATCATTGCTGTCCAAAGAAAAACCTCCAAAACCTAAAATAGCATTTTTACAGGAGAGGCCAAAAATGCTCTTCACTTTTAATGTATCTGTTATGCTTTTTAAATAACTGTTTTTATGCTTTACTGTGTTTCA